>JAWWLV010000121.1:46122902-46153362 GCA_035041135.1 Platyrinchus mystaceus
TCCTGCTTGTGTCTTCCTTAGATCATGAAAATAATAGTATGAAAGTGGATTACAAATTGTGTCAAAGAATTATCTTTGATCTATGGTCTCTGGATTTGCCCTTTTCAAATCTCTTCACATCACAAATGAAATGTATACTTTCTTAATTTGGCTCCTGGTAAATTGTCCGCACTGCCTTTATCTTTAAAAGACTTAGGTCAATGCTTTCCAAAACCTCAAAATGCCTTTGCAAGAGTGAAAGGTATCCAGAGGTCTGAAGTGCTTGACTCCTTTCTGCAACTAAGATTCAATTCTTGTGATTTCATTCTTTTTTTTTTTAACTAGCAATTACAATGCGATGTCTTAACATTAGTAAAGAGTATAAATTGTACCTGAGTTCTGATACATGACTCAGTTTCAAAGGAACATATTTGTTATGAACCTGGGTATCTCTGTATATCCTTGTTGTTTCAGATACTTTTGACAAGATTCCTTAGACAAATCACTTGTTGTTTTTGAAATATGTAATATAGACTTTGAAAATCAAGTTTGCAAAAAAAAAAAATCCACCCCAAAATTAAAAAAACCTACATACATTTAAACTGATTTAAACTCAGAGCTAAGGTTCTGTTGCAAAGGAAAAGAACTAACCAGAAAATTATAAGATTTATATTTTGAGATGGAAAAAGGGCCCTTATGAAATTTGGTAAGACCGAATACAGGGTAGATTTATACTCTGGCAAAAATCAGAAAAGAATTAAACTGAAGCAGTATATTTTTGCAGTAATTTCAACCAGATTTATGCTGAAAGAGTTTAGATATAGTTAATGTCAAATTCTGGTATATTATACTATTTTTTCCATTTATGATGCTATGTAATAGCTAAAATCAATGAAATAAATAGCAGTATCATTCAACGTGGTGCTATTTCTGTCAGATTAATGACTTTCATGAGAAGCATCTATGGAATGTATTCTTTCTTGACACAAATCTGGAGGATAATATGAGAGGTTTTTTTTAATTATCCATCTGCAAATTAGAGAACAAATAGGTATTAACCATAAAGCAAACTGGTAACAATTCTGAGAAATAATCTTCAATAATACCTGTGCAGAAGGCATGTAGATCTTATTACTTTTCTATCATAATTTAAAATACACATAAATCAGAAGTCTGATTATTGACCTGAAATTTTGGGTTGATTTGGAACTTGGAGAGTATACATGGATCTCTTGATTTTGGTGAAGAGTGTAAACCATCTCTCTTGAGTTTTGCTCCACCCTGCCCATGAGTGGATCATGCTTAGCCTTTGTATCTTTGACAGTTGTTACTTCTTTGCATACACAATCTGAGAATAATGGCTTAAATAAGGAATAGTGAGTCTGCCTAACCTTTGCCCATGGGATTTGGTGGGGAAATGTTAACAGCTTGAACATGCATGTATGTAATAGATTGCTGTGATATTTCACTATGTGTAGAAGGCCAGAAGAAGGAGTACTCTCAGTATTTATTCTAAAGAATTTACAAATAACCATTTAGTTTTTAAAATATTTACTTTTCTTTAACTATTATGAAAAAAATTTCCAGTGATTTCCTTTCTCTTTAACAGAAGAGAATATACTTTACAGACTGGTCAGAAATAACAGAACTTAATTTAAAAACTGTTAGTATGAGTACTTGTTTACTTTTACAAAAAGCTAATCTTTTTTCTTTACAAAAATTTACAAGTGTAAATTGAATACAAGAATTTTTTTGAAGTGTAAGTTGAATAAAGAAAATATCTCTTCCTAAAAAGTCACACCCAGACTTCTGTGGCTCTCATGGCACAACCATTGGAACAATGCTGCCTTTATTTGCATCCTTCCAATTTCTAAAATCTGTAGATTTCACCTGTTACCAAGAGAATTCTTAGTGACCTGTAAAGTAATGGAAGCTTTCTTTTAACTCTCCATTGGGTGGATATGATCTAGATGAAGTGAGAAAATGTCCCATTTACACCTACTCCTTAATGCAAAACCAAAACCAAGACTTTCTCCTCAACAGCACACGCAATATTTGTCAATATGTCTGCAGATAGTTGTATCTTTTCTAGTCCTCACCCTGTTTCTGGATGAGTAATCTAAGACTAAAAATGGATAAAATTTTCTGATCTTAGTATCTTGAAAAAATTCTTCTGAGGATAGCATTATTCAAGAAACATTTACTGCTGTCATTATATTCACATGTCCTATGATGCCTGCTTTGACAGACTTTGTTGAGTCTCTGTCCTTTGGAGGATGAATCCCCAAGTTTGTTTCCTCACCCTAAAGTGATACTGGGGTAGGGAATTCAGGAAACTAGGTGTTATGAGGGGGCCACTGCCAGTATTCTAAAATTAAAAACTAGTAAATTAGCCCCAACCTAGCCCTTGCTAACTGAGAAAGGCATGATGCAGTATACATTGATAGTTCAAGGAAGGACCAAGCTGGTCAAAGGAAGTGACCTGCCCAGCACTGATGGGACCATATCTAGGGTGAGATCACATCTAGGGTGCTGTGTTCAATTCTGGCCTCCCCAGTCCAAGAGGCACTGATGTATTGGAGTGAGTCTAGTGAAGAGCCATGATGATGGTTAAAGACTTGGAGAAGTTTTTGGAGGTTGGTTTGTTTGTTTGTTTGTTTGTTTGTTTTTTACTGGGTATCCAAGCACTGGAACAGGACACGTAGAGAAGTACTCAGGTCTCCATCCTTGAGGGTATTCAAAACCTGGCTGGATGTTATACTGAGCAACCTGCTCTAGCTCTCTCTGGTTTATGCCAGTGTTCAACTAGACAGTCTCCAGGGTTCCCTTCAATCCTCAGCCATTCTATTAATGTGGGGTACAGGTATTACCACCATTTTAATTTCTTAGTGTCGAGAACAAATTTGATTGCTGTGAAAAAAATAATTTCTTGCAATATTTCCTTGCTGAAGTATCTAATAGATAAGATCAGACTCCTTTAGAGAAGATGACCTTTGAAGAACATCAACAGAAGTGCTGGATAATTATTAGGACATGTCACATTCAAGACAGATGGCCTTGCAATGATTTCCAGACTTCTTGAAGTAATGAGAGGAACTCTAAAGTTTTTGCCGAATGACCCTTCAATCTGTTCATATACTGATGTTTCACATCAGTATTTTCTCTCTTTTCACATGGAAAGATGTTCAACAACCTAAGAAGAACTGTCCAAACCTCACTTTCTAGTTTCAGGTTGCTGATGGAGCTGGAAGTATGATTTGACACAGTTCCATGCCTCTTCTGGTAGCCATGCAAAAGCATATAAGAAAGAATGTAGGTGAAGCCCATCTTGTGCTTTGCTTTTATATAAATAGTTAGAATGTAATTTTCCACTGTTTTCTTCAAATTCTGTGGTGGAGTAAGTTAAAAAATGAGTGTAATGTTTTCTTAAAGGAAGAAAGGTAGATATAATTTTTTTTTTTGACTCTTGCAAAGTTTCACATTTTGAATCTATTTTGAAAACCACCATGGCTGTCAAAAGACGGGTCAGAGGGAGAGATTTCCATTCCACTTTTATTCCTTTCCATGCCCCATTTTCCAGTATAACAGTTGGAAAAAAATCATTTCACCATAGGATGGAGCACAGGAAAAAATGAGGCTCTGTTTCTATTGATTGGAATGTTGAAGAGGTTTTACAGTGTACCATGGAGTTCTTCAAGAAACTAGGCAGTTTATATGTAATTTTTTTGGCTTATTAAGGTAAAAATTAAAATAATTTTAGTTCAAAGAGGTGTGCAGTAGTTCTCATGTATGACAGTTCCACTATAAATCAGCTAAGTTTTTGTTTCATAGTGTTTTTCAAATACCAAAGAAAATTTAAATAGCAGTAAACAAACCTATTTTCATTTATTTAAATAAATGTATTATTTCAGTATATATTTAAAGATCAGATCACATTCAAAGGCAGTCCAACAGATTTGGAAAGAGAATACAACTCAAGACAGTCCTTCGATTCAAAGACTTTATAAAGATGCAAAAAAAGGAATTGGTAATGAAGATTACTGTCCCTGTGTATCACTTAATGAGTAAATATTTTGCAGATTAGTAGTAGTCAACAATATTATTTGAAAGATATTCTGTTCTCCATCAGACCTATTTATAATTAAAATCACTAAATGGACTGAGTAGTCTTACCGTAAGCAGATGCTAGAAAGAAAAGAAAAACCTATGAATTTGATTTGTTACAGGGGCATCTTTATTTGTGTTTTTTGACTAGGTTTTTAATCACAACACTTTTTCATTACTTTGTTTCCTTCATTCTAGAGAGCACAATCAGATGAATTAGAAAAAATAGAAAAGCATAGCAAGGCATCTAAGGAAAAAGAAAACGCCAAGTCTTTGGATAAGCCGGAACAGTAAGAATATACTTATGAAGGAGCAGTTTTGCTCTCTTCAAAAAACCTTCTCTGTTGTTGTAAATTATGTAGAGATTTTATAAAAAAACCTCTTCAAGCCTGTATCTACTAAAAGCGACTCACATAATATTTTTTAATCACTCCTACAGGTTCCTCTATGAGCTCTCACTAATTCCCAACTTTTCTGAACGTGTATTTTGCATCCTGTTCCAATCAACATTTTCAGAAAGCATTTGTTCAATCCGTCGCAAACTTGAATTGTTACAGAAACTGTGTGAGGTAGGTTGTGCTCTGTGAAAAGGTAGTTCTAAATTTCTGATATTTAATCTTGTTAAGTTGTACTCATATTTCAAAAGTTTTTACTCTATTTACTTTAAGTACTCATTAAATCTTAAGGATAGCAGAATAGAACATTTTATGATTGTACTTCAACATCAAAGTGAATTTTAAGATTAGGTTTTGGTACTGAATTGTATCATGTTTTTGCCATCAGTGTATATTCAGCGCAGGCTGTGTCTCACCTTAAAAATCCATTGCGCAGGCTTGAAAGGTAAAAAGACCTTTCCCAAATCTTCGTTCGCAAAGACTGGCCACGTTTTTTTTTAATATCAGTCTGTGGAAAATAGTGTACCTTCTCCTTCCTTTTGTTAAAGCAAAGTCTTCCCTCTTCATAGTGACCATATCGCTCCTTTCCAGAGGAATGCCAGTTCAACACACTTTGTGTTTGCTTGGATTTTAGAAGTGTGCCACTTAATAATATCTCTCATATCTAAAATCAGTTAAGAGATAGCAATGTTGTATCTAGTCAGAAGAGATTACTGGAATTTTGCAGTCCCGTGCAAAGCAAATACATGGCTTTAAAATGCAGGTTAAACAGTATTTTAATAGCTGAAAATTATTTCAAATATTTCATGTTTTACTATGTAATATTTTTTATTTAAGTGTTTTAGTTGTTCCATGTGGGTGTTTTATGAACTTCTTGATGAATTTTCCCTGAAATGAAATATACCATTCATAATATCAGCATCAGTTAAAGATTACTATTTTCATTTTTCTCAAAAGGTCATCTCTGATAATACTTCATAGATCTCCTATTATTTTTTTCTAAGTATCCAATTTGGAGATAACATTCTCCATTCACAGAAAGTTACATATTGTTATTATCTACTTCTACATGTTGCAGTAGAAGGTTGTTAACTGCTTGTATTTGAGTCTCTATATAAGTATTATTTCTAAACACAGTAACAATAAATCTGCTTGTTAATTGTGAATATATTTGTGACTTGGAACAGAAATTTTTTTCTCTCTCTGTTTTTTAGACATTGAAAAATGAGTCAGGAGTTATGCGAGTCTTGGGTTTGGTTCTTGCCTTTGGAAATTACATGAATGGTGGGAACAGAACGCGAGGACAGGCTGATGGGTTTGGACTAGATATCCTACCAAAACTGAAAGATGTCAAAAGCAGTGTAAGTTGATTCTAGTCTTCCTGAAGGCCTGAGAAAGTTAAATTCTCTGAGAATTACTTTATCTCCATTTCTGAGTAAATGATGTGAAGCTTACAAAGGAATGTGGAAGGGAACTCTTTTGTTACTATACTTGTTTGATCATACTTCTAGGTTTGAATGTATTTATGTAGAAATATGAAAATTAACCATATCTTTACACTACTGTACAAACAAAAATACCTGAAGTTATGTCTTAGTTTCTAATCTGATGTGTATTTGACTTGCAATACATACTGCATAGAACACTGCATAGTTCTAACTTTTCCTATGTTTGGAAGCAATACCATGATCTTACTCATAAAAGTTTATTACAAAAGCGGAAGGCGGTGTCAAAAAAAAGTTAACTATGATTTGATACTGATTCAAAATATTTGTGGGGGAAAAATGTAACTCCTGAAAATGATAAAATAGGTATCCAGAGCATTTGGGGTGACTCAAAATTCATCCTTTATGTTGATCATGAATACAGAGTGTGCATTTGACACTGGACCATGGACCCACCTGAGTAAAGTACTTGTTAAGATTTGTCTAGTATAGTCATCTAAATAAGGAGAATGACAAGTAGTGTTTTTTCTTGCTCAGTGCTAAACTAGAAATTATGTGTTACCAAAGCTTTTTTTGGTTCTGGTTATTCGAATTGGGGTTATATTCAAATACATGCTTTTGTTTACAAGGAAAAAAATAATCTTAGAGTTTCTACAGCTATAATGAAAAGTCCTTAGCATGTAATTTGCTGGCAATATTATGACTATTGATGTTGCAATTGAAAGACACATTTTCAGTTTATTTGCTACTGATTAGTCAGGAAAGTTCTCACCTAATAGTTTTCTGAAAATATCTGAAAATGTAATTCCATCAGAAATCCTCTTAAAATGGAAGATCTGTAAAGTTTTATTGGACAGATTGCAGAGGGGAAACAAGGACAAAGTTCCCTCAAACACCCCCCACTTTCCTCCCCCATCCCCAAGTTTAATTTAGAAAAATAACTTTATTTGTTTAACTTAACTTTGCTTTGATTATAATTATACTGTTGCAAAAGAAGTTGCATACATGAACCCAGACACAATTTCTCCTTTCCTTCTTGGGAAATTTCAAAATGTAAGGGTTTGATTTACAATCAGGTAAATTTTGAAAATAGGGAGTGCATTACATAGCTGTTATAACTTTCTTCATTTTCCTTAATGATTAAATGATACTTCAAGGTGAGGGAGGGGGGATTGGTTCGTTGGTTGGTTTTGTTTTTTAGTGAAGGGACCAAATCTGCAAACAATTTTTCTTGATACTAAATGTTTCATTTATTTGAATTATCTTTTCTGAATATTTTCAGTGAGTTTCAGTAACACAGCCAACTTTATTCTCTTCTGTACAGGACAACAGCAGAAGTCTTCTATCTTACATTGTCTCATATTATTTACGTAATTTTGATGAGGTGAGTGAGAATTAATTTTTCTCTTTTAAATTCAAGTTACAAAAAACAAATTAGTAACTTTGTTCTTCTGCTGCCAAGATGAGGAAATATGCACAAATATTCCCTGTGCTTTCAGTTATATATTTTAGTATAGCAAAAAGTAATGAGCACTATGTAACTGTTCATTTGTGGTTTTGTCAGGATGCTGGAAAAGAACAATGCATCTTTCCCCTTCCGGACCCACAAGATCTCTTCCAGGCTTCGCAGTTGAAATTTGATGATTTTCAAAAAGACCTCCGCAAAATGAAGAAAGATTTGCGAGGTATGAACCTAGATTAAGTGCTAACTATATGTTACCAATATATCCCTGCTGCTATTTTTTGTATCATTTTTAGACATTAGATGATACTGTAAAAATATTTGTGTATTCTTGACTCCTCAATTTCTATTTTGTTTCTTTAATTTTCTTTCCCATGACCATTTAAGCAATAATTCATAGTTTTCTGTAGATAACCTGAGGTTTTTAAATTAAAAACTTCAAACCAGTTAGGTCAAATTTTTTGTTTCAAAACCAAAGCAAAAATCTAATTGAGTTTTTCATTTTTGAAAATATATTTTGGCAAGTCTTTCACCATAAAAAGAATTGCAAAGTGTTGGACCATGTCCGTGAAAAAAAAAGGTTTATAATTGCCTCCAAATACTATCTAGCAGAGAAAATAATATGTATTACATGTTGTTAAAGATAGATGAAATAACTGGACTTTATTGAAAAGTAATATGCAAAGGTGGTATTTTTTTCCCTCTTGTGAAAAGTTTTCTTTAAATGAATTCAACAGGCTTAGGATATATTTGCTAGACTTTAATAAAAAACATGTATCACATACGTTTCTTAATAACATGGGGATCTAAGAGCTAAGTTTAAGCAAGAGTAGTTTGCACAAATGATTCACGATCTTCATTATTTTTGCTATAGGTCCCTTTTAGACTAGCCAGTTATGTATCACTGTACTAAATCTTGGAGAGAAAAATCCAGATCAAGGTGTAAAATGATCTTTATATTACTGTTGCCTTGCTGATTTTGAATGCCATGCATTTAGAGACCAAGGAATGGTTTGGTAAGCCATTCCTGAACAACCTAGGTTGGAAGGTTCTCTATTAAAACAAAAACATAACATCATTACCAAATTATATCTGATCTTCCCTTCTTGTTCCTATCAACATTTTTTTGGATGCTTTAAAATTTTTCTTAAATATTTTGAGGTAATATTTAAAGTTGTAACAAGGTCACTTAGTATGATAATGAGCAGCGATCTGCAGCACCATCCATTTGCTGCCCTGAACAATCTAGGGGGCAAAAATCCCACAGTTCAGCCATGAAAACTTATTTCTATACTTTTTGCAACTTCCAGATAATCTCAGGGCTGATCTCCAATCTTGCCATGTAGAAGAAAGATACTTAGGTCTTACTGAAAAAAGGTACTTGAATTCAAGCGCATGTTAACGAACACCCATTGGGGCAGATTTTATTCCTCACAAATTCACCAAAAATGTTTTTATTTAGATGAAAAACTTAAATACTTTTAGATCAAGGTTGAAATTTCCACACAGACATAAATCTCTTGTGGAATAAACCCACACTGTGCAATGATCAAAGCAGGGGTTCTGTAAAAATGGAAATTTCACGCTTCGCTCTGCCATCAGGTTGCAGTTGAATTCTTTCTGTGCTTCCAATCCGCCCTTAGGCTGGAGTCTCTGTTGTCAGTCTGTTCTGTAGCTAATGAAACTGAAGAATAAATACAGACACCATTGCTCTTTCCCCATTCACTTTGGTACAAACTTTTTTGGGGACAGCATCAGACCTTCATCTGCATTCTCTCCTGGATATGATGTGACAATTTCAATACCACACTGCAATCTCATTCATGATTTTGTATCAGTCTTGAGAGATTCAAAAAGCTTTATGCTGACTCTCTTTTCCAAAGAAAAGTGTAACCCTACATTAAAAATAGTTTATGTTAAAGGATTTTATGACTGTGAGATATACACTAAAAATTCTGGGTATTCCAATAGCTTAATTGTTGTAATACTTTCAGTGAGATCGAAAAGCCAGTCATTACTAAATAGAGTACAAATTTTAACTGAACGGATAAAATTACTTCAAAGTGGTTTTTTTCTCTGCATTTACTTTAAGTACAGTACCAGATTTGCTAATGCACATCTGGAACCTTATGAGTTACTAGAGCTAGCAAGTGCCTCATTAAATGACAGAGTAGGAAGAGGGCTGTAAGATGCTGAGAAAATTCTGACAAAATCCTGAATATGATTCTATCCTTTTGAAGTCAGTGAGAGTAAATGAGTATTGATTATTCTTGGGAAACACTGACTTTAAAGCCACAGAAATAAATGCCCAAGAATATATTCCAGCTTTCGAGATGTGAATTGTAACACTGGACCTATATTCATCAGTAATTAGATGGAAGATTTCATGAGAGGATTTCACCATTTGGTAGGGTGGGCGGTTTGCTTTGTTCTTTGTCACTGAAAAACTGAAAATTTCACATAACGTCAATGCAGGCTGTATGACCCTTGCAAGGGTATTGTGTTCATGTTAGTTTGAAATACCCTTCAAACCATGCAGTGAGATCATGCTTATTACAATGAGGAAAGAGGGCATTGGTTCACCCAGGAAAAAAAGCTACTGAAGATATTTTATTTCTGTCTTAAAAAACTTCCCATGATCATTATGCAAAGGTAGGCTTCATTCTGGGAAGATCCTTTCATAAAATTTTGAGACCATTTAAAAACAAAAAACAAAAACAGAAAACCCACAAAGGAGATGAAGGTTATTATTAAAAAAAAAAAAATTATAGCCATAACAATAGCAGTTCATTCTAGCACTGCTGTATTTTTCCATCTAAAGATGTCAGTAGCGTACACAGAGACATGCAGATATAAATAACCTTCATGGTTCTGTAAAGTAATTTCACTGACATGCTCTTTCACAGTTCTGAGTTTGAGCTTATGTTTATATTAGAGTTGTTATGCTAGTTGCTTAAAAGGACTCTTGATGTTCAAACTTTTATGCTTTCTTCCCTTTAGACTACAGAGGCTATTGTCCATTTTTAAGTTTTTATGAACTGTATGCCTTGCAGTTTGAAAAATTTTAGAGAAGAAAGTTTCTTCCAATATTTCAGATTAAAAGTGCAAACCCCAAAGACTCTCTGAAGCATGCTATGTGCCTGTTCCAAGATAAATAAGACAGATTTTTTTTTAAAATAATATAGATCCCAAGGATAAATTTTATGTACTAGATTTTTTGTAAGATAGAAGACCAAAGAACAGGTAGATCCTTTTACTAACAAATCAAGTGAGTTTGGCTCCATCTGTAGCTCCCAGATTTCACAGCTCTCCAGGATTCTCACTTTAGCCTTTTTGACTTCAGTGACATATAGTTTGTTAAGCAACTTGATCTGCTTTTGATCTCTCCTGGCTGTCAGCAATGTTCCTTGATGCAGTCATGCCAAGCAATGACTTCTGTTCCTATGTCATTCCACAGAAGAAACTTTAGCACTTGCCACATGACTTAAATCAACTCACCATGTAAAGAAAATTGGGCATCCAGGGTCACAGGAGCAGTGTGACTCTCACTGAATAGGACCTCTGTTACATAACTATTATTATCAGTGTGCTTTTCTAGACACTTCAGAATGCTCCAGGTAGGGCAGAAAGATGTGGAAAATGTGCATTGAATCAATTAATGTTCTAATCCTCTCTGCTCTGAAACTCTCTGAAGGTAAAATTGTGGATTAGGAAAATGTTGGATTTGTGGCCCACAAAATTCTTTGAGACATGCATTTAGTTTAGAAAACACCAGAACACCAAAATGGCATTGAGTTACAGTACTTATGGCAGTTTAAAATGTTTAGAAGCTGTTCTTTGACTACACATTAACATTTTAGCCTTACAATAGTAAGTTTATTCTTACTAATCAAAAACTAATTCATCAGTTGTCACTTATTGCAAAACTTTCACTGAAGCTCAGCTAAAAGGGAATTAGAAACAATGTCAGGCAGAAAATAAATCTGACTAGTAGAAGAGATTAATAATACAATATAATGTAGATTGCTATAAAATTGAGTTGAAGTCTGATAATTAAACATTATTTTTGTAGTGATGCTTTCTTTTCCTATTCTAAGTGTTTACAACTCATTGAAAAATCTCCATCCAAAAGAAGCTAGGCTGTGTGGCCCAATACATCTCTCTGATTTGGAATAAATGTGACAGAGAATGTTTATAAAGTGTTAAGCATTTGCAGAACACTTTGTATTTTAAAAGTACGTTCCAATAAAAGCCCCACAGTAACTTGGAAAAATACACGTTCCCTATTTTTTCAGTGCTTCTTAGTCACCTAAAATTACCTATTCAGCTTGGATCTTCTAGTTGTAGAGCTGTTATGTGCTCTCATGTTTAACACCTGCTGTGTAAATCAGAGTATTGGAAGTACCACATTGTGCAATAGAGAGACGTTTAAAAGTTATATTTGGGATGGTGTCAATGTGGGACTGAGAGAGGACAGTAATAGGCATGCTAATCATTCCTCTTGCCTCAGTAAAGGTTACTCCTAATGCCTAAAAAGAGGCCCCTACCCTGAAAGTGCAGTCAAGCAGTAGTTTGAGATGAAAGTTTTCCACAAAGAGGAAAATCTGTCTGGGGTTACTTTGCAAAACCAGATTGCATCCACTGTTATTTCTTTCCTAAGTAATATTAAGGTTTACAGGCTAAAATAAAATAAATGCACCATTCTATTTGCACACCATCCTCTCTCTCTCTCTCTCACACACACACACACACGTGCACATACACTCATCCTTGTATCTTTCCGTATTCCCAAGACTGTTTCCATCAGAGTTATGATTATGGGGCTACGATTTTGGCAACATTTCAGTGCCACTTCTTGAGTAGGAATGGTATTAATTTCAACTTCAGTTCACAAACTTGAGCAGCCTTCAGCCATTTAAGGCCCCAATTCAGATGGAAGAAAAGGAAGGGATTGCTCTCCTAAAGCAGAAGAAGGTCAATCTGAGGACTGATTGATTGATTTTCCTGTGAAGGAAAGGTCTTGAGTCTAGTCTGGTGGTCCGTCTTTTAAATAGCTAAAGTTTGATGAAATTAAGTGTATTCTAAGAGGTTTCCCAAGAACTTCAGATTTTTTTTTAATGTGTTTGTAAATTGATATTTCAAGTTTCAAAAGGAAACAGGAAGCTGGAGGAGAACTGGATAAAAATTTGTATTCTTCAGAGTTCGAATTCATTGCATCATCAAATATGTTCTGTTCTAAGATACTTTTAAATGTCTATTTTTGTTCTTCTCTGACAATAGTTTTGATGTAAATATGAATGAAAATTTTCACAATTAGGAAATAAATCTTTGATTTGTCTTAATTGATCCGTAGATCCATATTATGATGAAAACATGCCTTCAGTCTTTTATAATAAAATGCCAAATTTCTCAAGGTAATTAATAGCAAAATAATACTGCGACATTAGTGGTTTTGGTCAATCCTACAGTTATCTGTACAGTCTACCTTTGCAGAAACAGCTATAGTTTTAACCAAATTAAATCTTTACTTTTGTCTATTCATTAACAGCTGTGCAATCACACATTGTAGCTGTTTGTTCAGTTATTACTGAAAGGGTTAATTGCTGCAGCTATGCAGCATGCAGACTTCTAAACCTAAACCAGATGTAAACTAAAGCTAGGCTTTCAGTCAATCTGTGAGTCATATTTTACTGTCCTTAAAACTCCAAACAAGGAGCTGTCTATGGAAGCCCTTGAAGACTCAGCAGTTCTTAGTGTAAGAAATTAGGGTCTCTTTCTGTATTTGTGGCTGGGTTCATCAGAGTTTGTCTTTTGATGAAGCCAGTATGGTTTTCTTTGGATGAAGTCTAAGCTTTCTTTTAAAGTTCACAGGTTGCAGTTGTAAAGAATCCAGAAAGCAGTGAGGAAGTTGTGAAAACAGTGGTTATGCTGTTAAACTTTTCAAACAAGTAGGACACAGGCACATCACCTGTGGAAGTCTGAGTACTCAGAACCTCAGAAAATTAAGGACATAATTTAAAAACTTCCTTAAAGGCTTAAAAACAAATAGTCTATCAAGTTTTAATTAAACTTATGCTCTCGAATACCTTAAACAACCTTGAAAATCCACCTGAATTCTATCAGACTTCTGTAGATAAGTATGTGGTTTCAGAACTATTTAACAAAAACAGCTTCATGAACCTCTTAATTACTCATCAAAGGTATTTAAAAATTCTCCTTGCTTTCCTTTTGATCTTTTTTTGCTAGATTGCTTATTGTTGTTGAGTTTGGGGTTTTTGTTTGGCTGGTTGGTTTTCTTTTTGATTTAGTTTTTATGTTTTGGGTATGTTGAAATGAAAAAATCCTGCTGCCCACTATTTTCCTGACCAGAGGCAATGCAGTAAGACTGAGGAGCAGCTAATCATCTGCTCACACATTTTGTTCAAAAAGACATATTTTATTATTACAAGAGATTTGTGTTTCTGAGGGCTAAAATTTAGCATCCAACAGAACTAGCTGGAAAACATGCATTAAAAAGATACTCTGAATGTTGAAAACATTTTTTTTCTTCTTTTTTTTTAAAAATGAAGTGACTATTTTTGGTAATGCGACTGGTTGCATTTTAGATCATTTATCAGACTCACTTATTGAAAATGTTAGTACGAAGCATGGAATGTTTAGCGGCTTTTCTTTTTCCTTTCTTTATAGATGTCTCTTAGCTGAGACTGGCTCTTGTGAAACTTTATGTATTTTTAGTATATTGACCTAAAATAAAATTAAAAAAATAGGATGAGCAAGCCAACACAGTAGCTTGAAAAAATGCAATTAACTGTATTTTAACACAGAAATGGATAATGAGATAAGGTTCTTAAAATACTTGATACAGCTGGAATTGCAATTTGTTTAAATCTCTAAACTGGTTTTGAACATAGATTTTCTCATCAATTTGTAGATCAGGAGCATTTGAGAGATCTGCATACATATAGGCAAAAAGCTACCAGTCTGAATTGCCCAAAATTTAGAAGGTTCTCCCACACTGGTCTTTTCCATTGCTTATAGTTTTCTTATATGTTAAAACTGATTTAGAGTTTTGGAGAAGAGATGTCTCTGCCCATGCCAGCTTTTGCTTAGAACTTGAGACCTTTGGAAGGTATAAGATCAGTGCATGAGGACTGGGTATTTGGGACTACAAGATACTGAAACCTTCACCTTGCTCCAAAGCAACACAGAGAAGTTTTTATCTTTCTTTATTCCTGTTTGTGCAATTCCATCTTGTGAGATAAGTTTCTACCTAGTGCTTGGCTTTTGCAACTGCCTACATGACTCTCATTTGTGGTGCCTTGAATATCTTTTAATTTTTCCTTTACACAGAACTTTAAAACTTACTTGAAGTAAATGAAGTTTAGAAATACACCAGCTTTTGTCTAAGTTTTTCAGTTGTATACACATCTCCCAAGGTGAGAGAATAAACTAAACCTGTGAGAATAGGAATGATAACAGAGCGAGTTTTGAGCCTCTTGTGAAAAATCAGACAAGCTTTTGTTTTAGACAAAACTTTTACAAAGTTGTCACAGCAGGTCCCCTTTGCCACCTATTCCTTTGATATCTGGGATGTTTAGGTGGACTGTTTCATGGAGATAAATGTGTTTGAATATGAAGCTGAAGTTAAAAAACAAATCAAATTTAGAAGGCTGTGAGTATTCTCACATACTTTTTTTTCCCCATGTGTTTACTTCCATGTTGCTTAGAAGTTATTAAATATTCCTCTGACAAAAACATTTATTCACTATCTTATTTATTCACTTGGACAAAAATAGTGATAACTATCTGGTATTTTGTATTACTTTCATATGATCAGCACTTTAATTTCTTCATTACAATGAGGAATAGTGATAGCTCATACAAGTAGAGAGAGTTTATACTGCGATGACAAATTATAGGATGTGATAAATTAGTGCTATATCCAACAGGTTGTGCAGGGAGACCATGATTCCAGTCTTGGTGATCTGGAGAACTGATAAACTTAAGATGAGCTTACAGGGCTGTTAATTCTTTAATGAAGAAAGCATCCGATGAACTAGTTTGTTTTAAGCATCATAACATTGATATTAGTACGGTAATAATGACAGAATTTGTCAACTTTTAAAGTCTGAAGCTACGTATGATATTTTACTCTATAAAACAAGAGAAAGGGATTTTTGTTTTCCTGTGTTTCCTTTTGTGTTGTAATTACTTAGTGTTTGCAATTCAGGAATAGGGTCAAAAATGGACCTTAACTATTGTTCTTCTGAACATCACTGTTCTCTACTTCTTGTCTGGCATATGGTGTAAGAAAATTCATGGTCATTTGGATCCTTTTTCCTATTTCAGATGTGTTAACCAAAAATTTTTTAAAAATTTGTTTAAAAATTACATCTTGTAAGTATGTAATTATACATTATAATGACTATATTTGTGGGAGGTTTAGGCTTATTCTTTTATTTTTAATATTGCTTCATAAGCAGGTTACCTGTCTAATTAGATATATTCATGCTTATTTTTCCCCTAAAATCTGCTGGTAATTCTTTCTATTTTGCTCTAAGCTTAAAAAAAAATAAAGTTAAAGAATTAAATCGTTATTGTCATCCTGGTTTTACTCCACTTGTGTGGAGTTACCATTTATTTTACATTATTGAGCCAGTCTGCTTTTCTGTATATTTTAAACATTCCTTTTTGCTTAAAGAAACCCTGGAGGGTAAACAAGGAAGATATGCATTTTAGAATGTGTGCACTTTTAATGGAAATTTTGAGGCAGAATCAAGCAGAATTCATTTCTGTTGAATGATGGGAACTTATCGCAACCTAAAGAGATTTTCCTTATAATGGAAATCAGAGCTTAACATTCCCCTGAAGTAATAGTCTCAAGTCTTCAGCTGTCCCAAGTTAAATTAACTTGGATAATTGGTGGAAGTATGATGGTACTTAAAAATGAATAATCTGTGTCAGACCTGCTTTAGGTTCCAGCTTCTCTGTCCTAGTCTCTAGTGCAGCAAGAACCAAGATGTGCTTCAAGGTCTTTCATAGAGTTCAAGCCATGAGAACTGTATTCCTATAATCTTTCACTTTAATCCTTTTCCTCTATTACTTTTGAACAATGCAAAGCACTTCTACTACATCTGTTGTTTTATCAAGTATCAAGCCCCCATCTGGCTTTACTCACTAAATTAAGGTAATTCCTGCTATTTGGTGCAGGTTTCACATCTGATCTTTAATTCAGGCACTGTCACCTGGGGCCAGGTATATCAACACGGGATGGAATCTCAGTTTGCAATTTTTTTCCCATACAATTCTTCCCCCTAAATTTGTCTTTCTCCTTTAAAATAATTCAAAACTCTAGTTAATTTTTGCTACCACTCATTTGAAGTCACACACTGGCCAAAAATTACTTGTATGTTTTGATCAAAAATATTTGGCCAGGAACAAAACCATTCCTGAATATATTATCATTGTGTTTGTACTTGAGGTAGTGTGTTTGAGGCACATATTCCAGCAGTTTCACTGGCTATGAATTAAAATGTCTTTTATTACAGTATGTAATGATGTGTCATCCTGAACTAATCTGTTACTTGAATTTCAGCATGTGAGACAGAAGCAGCAAAAGTTTATCAGCTATCACTAGAGGAGCACCTCCAGCCTTTCAAAGACAACATGGAGCAATTCATTAGTCAAGGTAAATAATGAAACGTCACTTAACCTTTTCATGACATTTCAAAGGAAAGTTATGGGAACAATGTTTATACATTGTGGGAAAGGGACTGTTTATTTTGGCATCATAGAAAGATGTGGATTAGTTTAATCAGATGCCACACAGTTCTAAAAGATTTGCAAAATGATTCTCTTGTACTGTAAGGTGACTCACTCTCTTTTGCATGACAGCAAAGACAGCAAAGACAAATGCTATTGGCTTGAGTGTGTGATCTTCTGATTAGTTCAACATTCCAGTAGAAAACAAATTTAAAGCCTTTGTTCCTTGAAAAATTGTTGAAGCTGGATCTGTTTCATTAATTTCATTCCAAAGAGATAATTCTCTTGTATGCGCCAAAAAACATGGAATAAGCATAGCAAAAGTAGTTAAAGGTTTTCCAGAGATAAGGTAAATTCACGTGAAATACTTGGATGTGATTAATCAAAAATACTGCAAGAGAAAATATATTAGAAATATCCATGATTGACTGGCAGCCTGAGTACTAGAAGGAAAACACTTTAAAATTAAATAGACTATGCTTTACTAGACCTTTCTTTGGCAAGTTTATAGGAGATACATCAGAGCATCTCTTGAAATACTACTCTGAAAGAGTATACTCTGTATTGACCAATTTCCTTTTTAATACAAGTTAGAATTCAATGCATCAGGGTTAACATTCTGTGATGAATACATCAACATAATTTTAACATTTTGTTGCTCCTTCTGCCTTGGTACTGCATTTTATAATCGAAGATGGACCTGTTGTCTTCTGAACAGGCGAATCATTTGATTTTGTGCTGATTTAATGGACCTGTCAGTAATTCATTAGCCTAGAGATGTGTTAAAGAGCTACCATATATAGAAATCTTTTTTAACTGGGTGAGCTTTATGTTTGAGAGGCCAGTCAGATATGCATTTATTTCTTCCTGGATCTATTATCCAAGATGACCATCTGTCCAAACATTTTAAGAAGTGGAGTACCTACAGGATCATCGAGTGGCTTGGGTTGGAGGGAACTAGACTAGGTTGCTCATGTATTCTACTATGTACTGATCGATGCTATAGGACTCTCAATTACAGTTAATAAATTGAGCAAACTCACCATATTGAATCACCAAATGTGAACTGATGTTTTCTAAGACAAACATATACTAGCCAAATCTGGCAAACAGCATGTTTTGTCCAGCAATAATAGGTATGAACTGATTTAAAACTGCATTCTGATTATGTACATGACATATTAATATTACAGTAGTGACATGATTAAACATGTAGCAAGTGTTTTGCATTAGGTTTATATTATTGTTTGTATGTATACATAGGGGAATTTCAAATCAAAAGTTTGTCTGAAAGAGATCATTAATGACATATTGTAAATCATGCCATATGTTTGCATATTAACCTTAATAACGTAGTAGGAAATCAAATGCAGGGCTTATCCCTGGAACTGTTTAAGGCCAGGTTGGATGGAGCTCTGAGCAACCTGGTCTAGAGAAAGGTGTCCCTGTCCATGACAGGGGTGTTGGAACTAGATGATCTTTAAGGTCCCTTCCAAACCAAACCATTCTATGATTATATGATTATATTTCAACAGACATCTGTCAAATTTCTGTTACTTCTTTCAGAAATCATAGTTTCAGAAATATCGGATTTTAGGCGTTGGCTTACTTTCCGATTTCTAACTACACCTTCTAGAAGATAATTTTACATAATCTATATAATGATCTTTTTCTGCAAGGATATGCAATTGCCTTTCTTGATTACGTGTCTGTAGTTTTGGAGAGTGAGGAAAAAGAAAAAAAAAAGGATATTCATCTCATCCATTAAGAACTTTGTTGTGTTGCCATATTAACAGTGCATTGACAAAAGGAGAAACGCATGTCAGTAAAAATATCAGTGTCTAATTTTAATGAAAATAATTGGAAATACATATTGTGAACATAGTTATCTGTGATTAAACAATTTCCACATTTTTTTTTAAACCGCAAGGCCTATTGTGCAGAATTCTGTCCCAGTGTAAGAAAGACAAAGGCTAACATATAGGAAAAAAGAATCCCTGGTTAAGTTCCAAAAATAAAGTAATTTAAATACCTTTCATTATGAAATCCTTTGTTTTTACTTCATGGGATTGAATTCAGACTTGAAAGAGGCCATGTTTAAAGCAGGATTTCTCTTTCCTGTTCAGTGTTTGACAGGCTTTTGATCTAGATATTTTTTTTAAGGGCTTTTGTTGTTTATGTAGACATAATCGATGAGTCTTTTCAGCTAGACTGCACACATGATCATTTAGAAAAACAGAGGGACAATTCTTGGCACCTTTTGGGGATTTGTGTTTATATAACATATGCTCTGGGCAAAGAAAAATCAAGCTTTAAGTTTTTATCTTTTCAAGTTCCAGTTTCTCTAAAGTCAGAAAGTTTTAACTTGTAATTCAGATGAAAAGCATTTTTCATAAGGTTGAATAATTTGGCATGTTTATATGATGCCTTTACAGAGTAGATAACTTGTGTGCATAATGGGACCCAAAAGTTCAAAGTAGCTAGTTATTTACAGCATATTCACTTATACTTGTTGCTAGCAGCTAAAATGGAAAATGGTTTTCCCATAGGCAAGAAAATTTGGACATCAAATGAAATATTCTTGACAAGGGGTTAGAAAGGCTCTACTTTATGAGAATAGTTATTGTCATGCACTGTTAGATAACTTTAAATTACATTACTGCAGTCTAGCTAATTGTTACTAGTGACATATTAATTAAAAAAATCTTTTTTAATGTTAACACTTACTAGATTCATTAGAGGCAAAAAAAGGTTATATATCATTAGCTTACGTGTAAAGATGATTTCATTTGAAAGCTAAAAAAGGGAAAGAGGCAAGAATGTGTTCCAAATCATAACTCTTTTAGATGAAAATGCTAGTAGTATATATGATGAAGGCTATTCAGCATTTGCCTTGCCAGCCAAGTCAGTAGGCTAAATAATTAGGATACCTTCAAAGTATGCAAATTAGCAACAGGATGCCAGTCATTTTTCTGATGGACTTCAGGGTTATTCTTAAAATGATCATTCTATTTAACAGAAAATTAAACTACTTGTCCTGTCCTCTCTACATTGGCCTAGTGAGTACTTGTGATTTACAAGCATGACTTATCCTGTGGGCTGGATATCTGAGGGTCTTGTGCCTTAAAGCTTTTCAGGCAATCCTCTGTGTTCTCCCATGTTTTCTTTCTTCTTTTTAAGTCTCCATACTGCAAATCATCAATCATATAATGTGATTCTCCTGTTCTTACAAATGTTAATGGTTTTTTTCTAAACTTCTCCATAGCCACAGGGTTTAAAAAGGGGGGGGGAGGGGGGGAGAAAAAAAAAAGAGCTACTTCAAAAAAGGAGATTGGAGAAAAATTGCCAGAAAATACTTTTCAAAATTATATTGCTTATTTTTTAGTTTGTTGTAACCATTTCTGTAAGGGTTTCCAATATGTGAGTAACATATAACTGTGAAATTTAGTAAAACAACTGTACTTTTCCAATAAAAAATTATTCATACCAAACAGCAGGAATTTAAAATTTATATCTCCCCAGTATAGGGTATATATTGACATTTTCTATCTTTGAGTTACTCCCCACAAGTTAGCACAATTTGAATAAGAGAGATTGAAAGGAGAACGCTATTTGGGAACCTTGTCTCCATTGTTTCATATGTAGTAGTGGATAGATACGGATGCAAATACATGAGAGATCACATCCACCACTTCAGAAAGCTTCAGAAATCACTTGTTTTCTGTGTATCAGACACATTTCCACCAGGAACAGTGAAGAAATGCTGAGGGTGCTAATCATCATGCAGTTTGTAGAGGAATTTCATTAGCAGTTAGTAATCCTTTAACCTTGTCCCTACTTGATAGGATAGCCAGCTCACGTTGAAAGAATTATGCCTGCATGAACCACAAATGATTCGCAGTCCCCAGGTTTTAAATGTGGTTAATTTTGCAGTGAAAAGCAGTCCTTGGGTGTTTGTTGTTGGGACTCTGTCTAGGCTGTGCATTCTTGTCAGCTTGATAAGGCAGGAAACTTATGACAGAAGGCAGCAACCATCACTCCCTCAGAATAGGAAGTCTTGTTTGGGAAGTGTACTTTAGACTTTAGAAAAAATATCATGCCATAGGAAATGCAAGCATGGTTTGCAGAGGTAAAACCAAAAATTTCTGATCTTTGGCTAGTTCATCTAAAAGCATTGGGAATAATTCCAGTGTGATTGTAGGTTTGGGACCACAAGGTACCCATTCAACCTTTGGTTCCTTCTAGTATTAATTTTGCAAAACTCTGGAGTTCTGCTGTTGTGAGTGAATACTAGCCTCAGGTTTTGTTCTAATGGACCCAAGAATACAGACTGTCCTCTAGAACTATTTTCTAGCCACATCCTCATGATCTTGCAGAATAATGATGCTAAAACTGACCTTTTGGGTGAACTGTCTGTAACCATCTCTCTCCTTTGCCTGGAAGAGCATTCAGGAACCCAGTTTCCAAACTGTTAGGAAATGAATGTATAAATCACAGTGTGTTGCATTTATCACTGTAGCTGTAACCAGAGAGTTGACCGTGACTTGTTCTTTTAGGTCAAGCAGCAAAAGGCTGTGCATCATCAAATGATGGATTGTGAATGAGACTAAAGCACCAGACTGAATCTTGGAAGGCTGGGTTAAGTTCCTGGCTCCAGAAGTATTGTAGATGATTGCGAAATGAGTGCTGCTAGGGTAATCTTAATTCTGGCATTTTTTACCCCAGAATGATTGATTGTGCAGATTCCATTTTTTTTAATGTTGCTTTTATAATTTGATTAATATAAGGGAGAACATAGCAGTATTGCGTAATTTTTCTAAAAGTAAGTTGAGGAATATATGACTGAAAGATGATTAGGAAGATATATGAATAAATGTTTTTGGGTTTTTTTGAAAAAAGGCACAGAACATTAAGAAGTTGGATATTGGTAGATTTATGTAGAGACACTTTATTATCATCATCATCAAAATATACTCGTTTATAAAAATTTTAAAAATTGACTTTTTTCATTTGATGGGAAAATGTTGGAGGGATATGAAAAGTAAGCAACATAAAGTCATTCAAACAAAAGATGCAGGAATTCAACTTAGGCCATTTAATTTTATGAGTGTTTACATTTTTTTTTAGTATTTTTTTGTTGAATTATTGAAGGAACTTCTAAAACTTGTTGAGTGGTAAAAGTATTTTTTTAGTCTCTCGCTGACATCTTAATGCTGATAAATAGTTTAATGTTGGCATGATACAAACTTGTCCCTACTTCAGATGTCAGCACCTCCATTGGCATACATTTTTACATAATAGTCCTAATTCAGATTTTGTTGCATTTGCAACACGAGACAGGCTTTGCTGAAGTAGCCTCACAGGCTGAGGCTGGCAGCTTTTTGTGCCTTTGGCACAGGGTCTCATTTAATCCTTTCTGTAGGCATCTATGCAGCAGTTGCAGACAGCACAAGTGTGGTAGAGTTAAAAAGGTATTTTGGCATCACATGAGAACAGATCAATGCCTAAGTATCACAGTAGCATGTTACAAGTCGTCCAACTCAAAATACTCTGAAAAAAATGCATTCTGAAAAAAATTACTAAAACCCTTGTGGATAGTTGGGGAGGGGGGGAAAATAATTCACATTTTAAGTCTCTGTTCCAGTAAAAAAGTATTCAAATAAAATTGGTTTTACCACATAGTTATTGGGATGAAGAAGGAAAAAGAAGAGGAGGACACAAAACCTTAAAAGTACCTAGCTCTTTCATGACACAACGTGTTCTTTAGCACTGTGGAGTCCAGACTCACAGCTGAACAGCCTTCTTTTTAAAGCAGGCCTGAAATCTCTTGCAGTATCTTTACATTGCTAATAACAATGATTTAGTCAGAGGTATGCTAGCTAACTGCACATCTGTTAGCTGTCTACTCCTGACCTGACTGAGACCACTGAGCGGTGTAAGATTTAAGATCAGTAGCGGGGAACATTGAGTGAGGAGCTCAAAGCTGCACACCAAAACCAATGTATTTTTACTTCTGTGAATATGACATGGCAACGTTATAGTGAGTAGTTGCTGAATACACATAACTAAGTATGATGGAGTGATTTTTCTGGGCATTTTTTTGGTGGTGGTTGTTATGTTTGGGGGGCTTTTTAAGTGTTGGGTTTGGGTCCTTCTTCTCTCTCCCTCAATTCAGCTGATAGGAGATGTCATCTTTCAAAGAGTGGCAAATCACAGAATGGTTTGACTTGGAAGGGACCTGAAAAATCATCTAGTTGCAACCCCTCTACCATGGACAGGGACATCTTCCACTCGACTGGGTTGTTCAAAGCCCCATCCAATCTGGCCACGAACACTTCCAGGAATGGGACATCCACAAACTCTCTGGGCAACCTGTTGCAGTGCCTCATGACCCTCTCAGGGAAGAATTTATTCCTTACCTCTAATGTAAACCTATTGTCTTTCAGTTTAAAGCCATTTCCCTTTGTCCTATCACTAAATGACCCTGTAAAATGTTCCTCTCCAGCTCTCTTGTGAGCTCCCTTTACATACTGGCAGGCTGCTATAAGGTCTCCCCAGAACCTTCTTATCATCTGCACAACCCTTCTGTGTTGTCGCTTCAACAGGTTAACATCCTCCTTAGGTTGGGGGCCCCAGAGCTGGATGCAGTACCCCAAGTGGGTCTCCCTAGAGTAGAGAAGGGAAGAATCACCTTCCTTGACCACCTGGCCTCACTGCTTTTGATGCAGCCCAGGATACAGTTGGCTTTTTGGCCTTCAAGTGCTCATTGCTGAGTCATGTTGAGCTTCTCATCAACCAACACCCCTAAGTCCTACTGCTCTGGTCTACTCTAAATCGATTCTGTCTGCCCAGCCTGTGTTTGTGCTTAGGACTGGCCTGACACAGGTGCAGGGCCTTGCAGTCGGCCTTGTTGAACTCCCCGAGGTTCACACAGACCCACCTCTCAAGCCTGTCATGGTCCCTCTGGACGGCATCCCTTCCTTCCAGCATGCCAACTGCACCACACAGCTCGGTGTTGTCAGCAAACTTCACGAGTGTGCTCTCAATCCCACTGTCTGTGTTTCTGAGAAAGATGTTAAAAAGTGCTGGTCCCAATACTGACTTCTGAGGAATGCCACTCATCACTGCTTTCCACCTGGACATTGAGCTGTTCACCACAACTCTCTGAGTGCAACCATCCAGCCAGTTTTTTATCCACCCAGTGTTCCATCTATCAAACCCATGTCTCTCCAGTTTAGAGACAAAAATGTCATGTGGGTCAGTGCCAAATGCTTTGTATAAGTCCAGGCAGATGACATCAGTCTTCCCTTATCCACCAATGCTGTAACCCCATTGTAGAAGGTCACCAAATTTGTCAGGCACTGTTTGCCCTTCAGTGAAGCCATGTTGTCTGTCACAATAACGTCCGTATTTTCCACGTGTCTTAGCATGGATTCCAGGAAAATCTGCTCCATAATCTTGCTGAGTACTGAGTTGAGACTGACTAGCCTGTAATTGCTCAGGTCTTCCTTCCCTTTTTAAAAACAGGGTCTGTGTTTCCACTTTTCCAGTCATTGGGAACTTCACTGGACTGCCACAGTTTCTCAAACAGGATGGGTAGTGGCTTAGTCACTTCCTCTGCCAGTTCCCTCAGGACCTGTGGATGCATCTCATCAGGTCCCATGGACTTGTGCTCTTTCAGGTTCCTTAGTTGGTCTCAAACTGATCTTCTCCTACAGTGGGTGATTCTTCATTCTCCCAGTCCCTGACTTTGCCTTCTGCAACTTGGGCAGTGTGGCAACAAGTTCTCTTGCTGATGAAGACTGAGGCAAAAAAACCATCATCTTACCAAGTTGTTGCTTGAGATGGATTAAAAGAGGACACAAACAGCAAAACGTGGAGAAAGTTTGCATCTTAAAACACAGCATTGATAGAACTTAAGATGAAGTTTTTTGGTTTTATTATTAATATAGTTATTAATCTGAAAAGTAAGTTCCTTTTTATAGTTTTTAAAGTTTAAATTTTTTTAACTTTCAACAAAGTTCAAGTTTCTGTCCTTATGTATTCACTGAAATTTTAATCTGTGGTTCCGTAAATCTTGCTCATAATCTATGGAGTTAGCATATAATACGAGTTCCTTTGGTGTAAGAGTATAAAGTCATTGTGAAGTACAATTGGTTAGAACTAATATAAATGTTTATGTGTTTAACTTATCATAGGTTTTGAAAAGAAATGGAACAACATAATTTTTCAGCATATTGGATGTTCTATCCTAAGTTATCTTCAAGAAATTTGGGTCTGAATGAAGAATTTGAAAGTTCTTTTACATGCAGGGATGAAAACCTTAGAAAATGGAGGAGAGGAAGCAGATATTCTTCATGCTCACAACCTTCTATAAATTTGTCATAGGAAGTACAGAAGGGTGTAAGACTCTTGCTAAGATTCCCAGAAGAAATCCTGCTATTTTCTCTTGTAAAGGTTCTCTGCACAAATGTACCTGATATTTAACCATCTAAATGTACTTGGATTTTTAGTCAGTGTAAATAGAATTTCTCAAAACTATAACAGTGTAGCTCTAATGAGTAATTGAAAAGGTATTGTATCTGTCAAAAAAACCCCAACAACCCCCCCCTAAAAACTGGCTCCACTTGAAAGTTACTGGAAAGCACATTCATAGCTAATTATAAACAAATACTAGTTAACACTCTAAATAAAAAGAGAGGAAAAAAGCAGAAAGATTTAGGACATGGACAAGCAGATGAAAGGATTCTTGTTGCCTTCCATCTGAGATTACTCAGATGCATTCCTGTATTCAATTACCTGAGAAGATGTGATATTCCCCTAAGAGAGATCAGGAGATCAGAAGAGATGGCAGTTTCGCGCATCTCCTTACTCACAGCCCTTTGAAACTGGTTCAGCAGAAATAGCTTAAATTGCAACAGGGATTGGGGCCAGACGGTGACTACAGACAGTAATCACTGGGTCAAGATCATACCACAAACCGACAACAAAAAGTTCTGGTGGAACAAAAGCTCTGACAGGGCATTTGAATGCTGTTTCAGTAGACTTACAAGGTCTACTTGGAATAATTTCTAAATCAGAAGCAGTGGGACAACTTCTTTTGTGACTGTGTTTATCTAGTACATAAGAATTATCAATGTCCTTTATCTTTAGGTTTGAGTCTATTTTTCTCATCAAATTCCTTGCATATTCAACTCTAAGCTTAAATTTTAATGGTTTGTTTGGTGTTTGGTTTGTTTTTTTTACAGAGCCCCTATTATTGATCATCAAGCTTTTCTTTACAGTCTTCCCCCCAAACCTATTTCTTTTCTGATAGTTTCCATCCAAAAGGGCTTAGTTCTTCCCAGTGCCACCCATGCCCCTAGCACATTAATCCTATTACATAAAAAATGCAAAGACAACAAACAACAACAAAATTCAAAAATTGTGGCAAAACAAATTCAGAAGTCTAAAGAGGAGTGGGAGGAGAGGGGAAGGAAGAGACTTTTCTCAAGAGCTTTCTACTGATTCTGGTGTCCTTGCTATTCTGCTTTGGTATTTCAAGGTTTTTCAAAATGTAGTCTTGAGTAGAATGCTAACTGCAAAAAAAAAAAAAAATCAAAAATCTGTGAGTGTTATTTTGGTGTTTTCTGAAGGCATTTAAAAGTATATGTACTATCAAGGAGAATGGGGGAAATCTTTCAGAAGCACTGATAGAGCTCTTGTAAACTTGAAGTTTAGACCCTAATAGTAGCAGAGTAACTGCATGCCCTTTTTTGTGGTGGCAGTTCATGCAGTATTTTCCCTATATCCATTTTCTTTCTGTTCTAGTCACATGCTTGATATACCTACAGAAGGTATCCTCATGGCCTCTGTCAGGAACCTCAGGTCCTCAGTTCTTAGTGGAGCTGGGTCAGAAGTGACAGATGAACTGTCTGATGTTCCATACACTTTTTAAGAAAGTCTATCCCTCAGTTTTGTTTTTAATTTAGTTTTGTTGGGACTTCTTTGGAATTTGTGGCTCCGCCAGAGGAGATGTTTGGTATATTTTCAAGGCCCTAGCTACTAGTCACTCAATAGGACTGTGGTGAAAAAAAGGTGTCCCCTTTGAAGATCCTGGTAAATCTGCAACAAGGGTTTTTAAAAAATGTTAGTAATTGTTTCCTTTTTTTTTTATTTTTAGTAACAAGGAACAAAAATTTTGCTGCTTTTTAGCAATATGTGTATAACATAGAAGCATAATAACCCCAGTTTAAACAGAATCAAACAGTTAGACAGTTTAAAACAGTCAAATATCATACATTCAAACAAGAAATTGCAACAACAGAGATAATAGAGACAACAGATGTTATATACAATATTTATCGACACAGACAATAGTCTGTACATATAGAAAATAGATATATTCATGCTATTAACTTTTTTAAAAATCAGATTAAATGGCCAAGGTATAATAGTTACATTTGGAGGAGACTAATAGAGAAAGTTTATCGGACTGAAAATGAGGCAGTACTTGGCAGTTGTCTTCATTCACAGACTGGCTTGATTTCTGCAGAGAACTTAGCACAACAGATCCAAAATGTCACTTCCCATATAGGTCAGAGGGGACAATTTGTGGTCAATATATGGTTTATGTCCTTCCCTTTGAATCCCTTTTCATTTAATTTCATCTTCTAGGCTTGTTAAAAAAAAAAAAGTCTAATTATAGAAAAGTGAACGATACTGTTCTGCTGAAGACCAGTATTTTCTAGAATGCCTGTTCATGGTTTTCACATTCGATTTGGTGAGATACTTCAGATTTTCATAAATGCATAGGTCACTTTAGTATGGCTATTCATATATGTGCCTTTGCAGAAGTTTATATGTAACCTTTGCAGGACTCTAATCAAAAAGAATTGGAAGAGCAAACACATGGAACGATGTCATGTATCATTTTGGAGTGTGGATATGTGCTGATAATGACAGAACATTTGAGAAACAAGTTAATTCGACTTCATTTGTGAGATCTTGTTTGAAAGCTCATTTTGAATTGCATGAAATCCAGTTTTATGCCCCAATTATAAAACATCAAGCAGTAAATTTAAGCAAATACAAAAAATGTTAAGATAGAAGTTAGAACACCTGATGTGAGTAATATTTGAAGAAATACATATGTCCTGTAGTTAAAAGAATTGATACAAGAGCCTTAGATATAGTACAGTCATCATTCTTGGTAAGCAATGATGTAGGGAGGAAGGAATGTACTTGAATTTTGACCAAATACATAAAGTGTTTAGGAGGTATAGACCTTGCTCTAAAGGGAGACCAACTCTAAATAATCTGAAGGTAACTAAATGGAAAAAGCAGGGAAACAATGGAATGTCATCCAACAAGAAGGCATTAAAGATGCTTTCAAAAGTGAAAAGATAATTAAATCAGTGTATGTTGTAAATACTTGATAAGGTAGCTTTGCTCTGTGAGAGGTCACTTTCATTCTAAAATGTTCTGGGTTTTGAGATGGCCATATTTTTCAGTATGACCTAAGGTTATTTTTCAGCTTTATTATTTGAGGAGGATTTTACAGAATATATGTGTCTTCAGGATTATGAAAGCTGTATATAAAGCCCTTTATTATACAGAGTTTATAAAGGCAGGCATATAGAACTGTTAGCTTTGCTTACTTATGCATTCCATGAAATAGAGTGTCTAGTATTTGCTGGTATGATGCAGTCTTTAATAGATTTGGAACAGTGTATTTTTAGGTGGTTTAGCATGTTGCTATCAAGGATCAAGAAAACAGTTTTTAGCTGGGGGTTTTAGAAAAGATGATGAGTCAATAAAATATAGAATATTTGGGAAGTAAAACTGACCCAGGAGTTGGAACTCCTACATCTATCAGAAAAACTGCAAGCAGTCACTGCTGTAGTCAGCTGATGGATTCCAAATATATATGAAAACAGATATGGCTACTGCATGACTTCAAGACTTTTTAAAATGTTTTTCAAAGCAAATCAGTAAGACTTTCTGAAATAATCCTTTTTCTGGAAGATAGAGCATAATTTTAGTAGCAGAACAGAGTGCTCAGATGTGCTCATCTGCCATGGTATCTCTGGAAATGTTCAATTTTCCTGTATCACCCATTGCCATGGTATGATCCCTGCAGAGTGGATATGAACATTCTTTTTTTTATTTAACCTGTTGGAGGTGTTCTCTTTTGTAACAGGAAATACACTTTTCTGCCACGAATATTCTCCCAAGGTGGACACCTTTCAGCTGGTATTTGGCACTTAATGGATATAGGCTACGAAAAGAAAGAAGCCAAACTGGTGCCTTTCATGCACTTTTTTTAAACTTGTGATGAACTGCTTTGGAGGAAGTGACAGTAAAGATATATTGAATTAAATGATAGTCCAGTGCATTCTGGGACACTTAACTGAATCCATCATAACTGAATTTTTTTTTCTTCCCTACTCAAACAGGAAAAATAAGTTGAAAGGAGTTTGCCAATGGAGTGATTAGTACAGAGCAAAATGCCAATAACCACTTATATCAGATGATCATATTAGTGGACTGTTCCAGAAGTTATAGCAATCTGCAGCTGCTTCAACACATAATAGTTGTTCCATTGTATCCAGATGATTGTAAGACTTTTGTTGTTTTGATAAAAGGAGACTTTCTCCCCTTACTTCTTACAGCTTTTGGGTGTTTACTGTATACTAATGCAAAAGCAGTCACCTGAATATTTTCTTTGGACAGAGACAGATCTTCAAGTGTATATACCATGTTTTCTTCTCTTTCACTTGTGCCACTTGTGGTCTTGTGGAAGCAGAATTGTTTCCATACTCTTCTTTAACTTTTTCTGTCTAGAAAAATGAGAAAGCAAAAGGGTTGCAAATTAAATTTACACTTGAATAATATCCTTTTGATAATATACAAAATGTGTTAAGGTGTCATTACATTTGGACCAAACTACAAGGGAATTCTGCTTCAGAGAAAATTCTTTCCTTGCAAGACTCTTGTTAATGCCAAAAGGTGATCTGATGCAGGATGAAGTCTCTCTCTCTGGGTATGGTAGTTGCCTTATGCATATCTACTTATTACTTTAAAAAAAATAATAATGCACTATTACATGCACCTGCATCATTCAGAGATTCTAAAAATTCTTTTCATTGTGTAATACCCATTATCTATGAAATTATTAAAAACATAGATACCAGAAGTATGTTGATTTGGGGTTTTTTTTTTCTTCTTCTTCTCTGGACCATAGTAACTTTTTTTTTTTTTAATTGAAAGGAAACTTGTGTCAGAATGGTGATATTCTGACATGGTTTGATAAGCTTAGGGTAGTATGTTAT
>JAWWLV010000121.1:46163369-46178820 GCA_035041135.1 Platyrinchus mystaceus
GTCTTTTTAAGGGAGACAAATAATTTTCTCTTGGATATATTGCTGGGCCTGAATTTCCAGTGCACACAATTACATAATATTGTCTATGGCCAGTTTAGCACAGATCTATTCATGTGCCTACATAGCAGCTTAGCTGGCACACGTGGGCATGATATCCACACTAACATAAAATTAAAAGCATTAAACTCCAAGAAAGAGAGCCTATACATTCATGCAAAGTGTTCAGATTACGTGGATTACAGCTAACACCAATGCATCTAGGGAACTGTAACTACCTCAAACCAAGTTTTTGAGAGAAAGTTGAAGCCAGTTTAAAGTTGTTATTTTAAAATGGCATGAAAAAGCATATGCAAATTAAAAATGCATTTAGAGAGTCATGCTAAAAATGTGGGGGGTTTTTTGTCAGAGTGGCCTGTTAAAATACAAGTGTCAGACACAAAGAAGAACACAAAGTTAGTTTTGTTTCTAATGTATTCTCTCAATTAATATTTTAATCTGAATAATATTTTTGAACAGAGACTTAACCTTTAAATATGCACATCAGAATTTAGCTTCACGTAAACCCCAATTGCTGGTGAGCTGTGGATGACAAGTTTTTTATGTGATACAGTGAAGGTAGCAAAAATACTTCTAACATACATTTCCTGACCTTTGATTTTCAAATGGACAGAGGCTGACTCAGTCTATGCAGAATGGCTTTTTAAATGCTGTATTTTTTTTGTCATCAGAAAAGTTCTGCCTTCCAGGATAGATCCCTCCTGAGGAAATTTAGCACCTAATCCTATGATTTGGCAAATTTCATCATACCCAACCAATATACTTAAATCTGAACCTGATAAATTTATTTTCTAAATTAAAAAGATTGTGAAAACCTCATTTCTCAAATTCACTTTTCAACAGAAGTATAATTTAATTTAGTTATGGCCGTATTATGTTGCTGCTTTGCAATCTTCTGTTATAAAGCACTTTGTTCCTGAAAGACAGGACTGAAGAAATACTTACCCATTGAATGAAGTAAATATAAGGGTCTGGAATAACAGTTTAAACTGAGGTTGAAGTGGTAATCTGATATATGAAGGGTTTATTCATTGTTAGCACCATGGGATCATCAGTCTGCCTAAAATTTTAGTTTTCACAAAATGTTTGAGTGCAAAGTTATACTCCTAGTACCTATTGAATTTAACGGTCTGTGTCACAGTCTATGCTCTGCTTCAGTTAATAGGTCTGCTGCCATCCGTATAAAGTATGGAAGTTGTGCATTTGTGTTACTAATCAATATGTACAGCTGATAATATTGATCATTGTAGATGAACATTAAAGCTGTAAAACATTCCTAGTATTGGGAAGGAGAATGTCAAAATACTCATGAACAAGACAGACCGGCCTATCAAAACATTTTTCTGTTCTTCCCCTTGGATGCTTTTTGTTTGGCTTTTGTTGGGAGAAAAAATGGTACTTCAAAGATACAGGGATTGTTTTGGTTGTTATTGAAGCTGTTAATTTTCATATGTTGGAGCAATAAAAAACTTCTCTGTGTAGTATGAATTTATAGGAGGCAAGGGACTAGAGACGAGGGAGATGACTTAGGATTCAAAACATTGCAAATGTTTGGCAGGTTTTTTTTAGAGGAAAGGAAAAATCTCTTGAGATCTTTGTTTTCAAAGGAACAATATTACAAAATACATAGTTACACAATATAAATTGGCAAATGAAAGAAGAGATTAATGGTTCTGGCAGCTAACTTAAGCTGGCATATTATCTCAACTTTCTTTTTAATATAAGAAAGTTTTTTTCTTCCTTAATAAAAAGGGGCAAAAATTAAAGGACAACTAGAAATTTCTTACCAGTATTTAAGTACTAGATATCTTGAATGAACCTATACTTACTTTTATATTTCCTTACTTGTAATTATGCAGGACAAGGGACCGCACTGAGGAGAGGCAATGATACTTTGAAAAAAAAAAAAAAAATAAAAGGTGAAGAAAGTGATGTGAAGTTATAGTGCAGAGAAGGACCCTCAACAAAATGCAGCCTTCTCAGGATACTATGCCCATAAAGTTTCTCACTGTCTTGTGTTATCTCAATAACCAGGATTCTGTTTCATTTTACACAATTTTTTGTTACTTTGTTTAACTACTCAGCACTCTGTCTGAAAACTAACTCTCATTAGTGCTTTCAGGTGTTGAGTACAGCTTTTTCAGGAAGCAAGTACAGTTATCTATATATTGTAGTCATCTTCCCTATGCAGTCAACAATTCAGGATCAACACTGAACAGGCTTATATACCCCCCAACTCAGTTTGACTTTAAATACAACTCATCCCAGATTTAAAGTAGTAGGAGGCACATACAGTCTTTTCTTTCCCTTTTACCTTCTTTCTTTTGGTACACTATGCTTAGTTCCAAATTTTATTTGTGAGTTTAATCAAACTAAAATGCACCTTAGCAGCTCCAACCTGACTTAGAACTGCTTCTGAAACACAGCTGTTTCACAGAACTAACATAGTACCAACACTAACAGTACCTGTTCTTAATCTCAAATGTACATAAATAATGATTAGCAAATTTTAGAGGCAAACCCAAATAGTCAAGAATATCCAGGTTTGAATTGCAACCAAAATATGTAGTCTGTTAAACAGTGCAGAACTGTAGAAACACTTTTTTCTGCTTTTAAGTCCGCATTGAAACAAATCTTTACCTTTGCATGTGATTGAGTTTGCTGTATGGGGAAACTGGATGGACGTGTGTTTGTGCATATGTCCACCATTCCTCAGAAAGGTCAATCAGGGTGTGTCTGTATCTGTGCTTACTTTGCTGTTTTTTTGGCCACAGAAGCCAGATCAAATAATCATAGAATCATAGAATTAACTGGGTTGGAAGAGACCTCAGAGATCATCAAGTCCAACCCTTGATCCAACCCCACTGTGATTACTAGATCATGGCACTCAGTGCCACATCCAGCCTCATCTTAAACACCTCCAGGGATGGTGAATCCACCACCTCTCTGGGCAGGTCATTCCAATGCCTGATCACTCCCTCTGTAAAGAACTTCTTTAATGGTGAGATGAACCTACTGCTGTCCATTGTTTAATATTGTTGATTTTTTTTATATATTGCTTTCTTTTTCCTTTTTTTTTCTTAAGCAAAATAAGTATTTCTGTTGTTTGCAGATGGTCCATATCCTCTCCCTCTACTTTGCATGACCTACCGTGCACATTTGCATACATACTCACATGTGTGCAAACGTATGTTATACATATTTATAAACTGGCCAATGCATCAAAGACAGAAGACTTGAATCTGAATCATTGTCTGCAACTTTTTGCTAACTGATTTCAGAATGGAATGGAAAAAAGAGCTGAATAATCTATAGCTACTCTTAAAATATTCCTAACAGATCAGGTCTGTTAGCTAGAAATGCTGTCAATGACCCATTTGCAATGTGAATAGGTTCTTTTCTTTCTCATATGATTAAATTTGGTTTGGCTGTTAGTACATCCATTCCTTTCTTCCCTCCAAATAGAAAAATCACTTTCATAGTCTCATAGTTGTACACAAGGGAGCACAGAGAAAAGTCCAGTGATTCATTCATCAAATTTCCACATTTGAGTAAGAATAAGCAGTGAATTCAGACATCTCAGTCTGCAGTAATTTTTCTGAATTACATGAACACTTGAACCAAGGAAATTAGAAGACAAGAAAGGGAGAAGAGGAACTAACCATCTTTCTTAATCTTATTTCCTTACTTATTTGTCAGGGATGAGCAACTCTTACATTGTTTTGAGAGAGTTGATGTTATTTAGTTCTCCTTCAGGGCCAGTATGAGGGATATGAAACCCAGTCCGAAAGCTGTTTAAAGAATTCTGGCTTTTGCCATGTCAGGATAAGAGAGTGGTGTGATCATCACTGGCTTATTTTTAATCATGCTTGAAAAGTCAGGCTGTTTGAAGCAAAGGCTGTGACCTCCTTTACCTCTTTTAATCCTAGAAAATAACTTGCATGCCCTTCCTTCCCTCTTCCATGACTGCAAGACCTTTTCTAATGCACATTCTTTTCCTTTAAGACACAAAGCGTACAGAAAACTAGGAACATTTTCACTTGAGAAGTGGACACTAAACAAGCTTGGCAATACTTGTTTCATAACAAATGATTAATTTTCCATACAGGTGAAGTGAAATTCAGAGAGGTCAGATGAGTTTCTCAAGGTTGTATGATGCAGAAATTAATTTGGATATAGAAACAAAAGGCTTTTGAACTCCAGTCCCTTATTTGATAAAAAATGCTATTCCTAGTCAGGACTAGCAACAATGCTTTTTGCAGATGTTCTGTTTCAAAATCTTCTGAAGAATCAATATGAAAATTTGGATGGGCTGCCTGAGAGAAAAACATCAGAGAAAAGGTATTTACTGCCTGGCTGAAGTCTGAAAGGATGGTATCTAGTCTTGGGGCTATGGCAATGTCATCCAAATTTCTCTTGGTATTTAAAATGTGTGTCCCCTCCCGGAATCAGCTTTGAGATATGTCTAGTTTGACATATGTAAACATTTCCAAATCAGATATTTAAAGACCATGGTAACAGAGAGGATTTGCTGCTGTCCATGTTTTATTATTCAATGCATTTGGATTCACTTTGTTTGCTTTGTCTTTCATGTGTGAATTTTGCCACTTTGTCTTGTACTGCAAAAATGACAGCATCAAATATATAGCAAGCAGGTTTCCGTATGTCTTCTAAACACACTCTAAAAAACCTGCTAAATAAGGGTAGGCCTCTCTGGTTGGAAGAAATATAGTAACTGTCTTGACTGTTTGATCTCTATGTATAGAAAAAAAAAAATATTTGATTCATGGAGATTTGTGCCCTGAAGTATTACTGTGTTGCAGCTGATGTCTTGCGCATTGTTACTGGGCATTAGAAAGGTGTGACGTATTAACAATGACAACCTGCTACGCTGCTGCTGTTTCACATTTCACAGGCGGCTTATTTCCCTTACCTCCCAAACTAACTGTCAGGGAGGCAAGCAACCTATATGAGATTTCTCTTCTTTCTATAAACCTAGTAATTACCTTAGAGCTATTAGACACAGCTGTATGCATGTGTAAGGTTATGCCAGCTATACAAGTGTTCTTCAGGGAGATTTTCAGTCACGAGAGGACAAAAACATTGGCTATCTCCTTCTCCTCCCAGAGATTAGTTGTAATAATTGAAGAGTTAAGTGCTGTTTATCTTTTTTTATTATTTTTATTGAGCATTCTCCTATGCAGTATGAATTTTATTTTGATTGGCTTCCTGTTTCTTGGGATATTTTCCTGTGATGGAATTCTAGCTTGATGGTCATCCACCATCAAATTCTTTTTTCATTATTCTCATTTGCAAAATGTTTTGAAGACACATTTCTCAAAACAAGGCTTCTTATTTGAATGTCTACCTTTCTCTGTTCTGTAATCCATTAGTGGCCTTCATTCATAGAACTTCTTAAAAAATAAGCCATAGAGACTGAGCTGATGCCTGCAGATTTGTCTCTTGTTCTTTATTCCTCATGTTCCTTCAAAAACATTGTCAGTTCATTCTGAGTAGTGAAATGAGACCTTGATATGACTCCCCCACTAGCCAGCTTCAGAACTGTAAATCCAGGGGAAGAGTTTGGAAGGAAAACCAGAAGATCTCCCTGATATGTTTGCAGTCTTGCAAAAAGTTGAAAATGTATGACAGTAGGCAAAAAGTTTAAAACCTAGTGCAGCTGACTGATGAATGTAAGGGATATTCTTTTTTGAGGAATTATTTGGGATCACAGAATAGATGATAAATATTTTCGTCAGTGTAAAACTGGGGGGGGGGGGAATGTAAATAGGTAAGTAAAATGGAATATTTAAATCAGTAGTATTATTTATCTGTAAATCATTTGAAAAAAAACCCAACAACAATAAAATGCAGCCACAAAAAAAGGTATTCTATGTATTAACCAACCACTGACTTACAGAACAGAGTGCCATGGTAGACTAGCTGAGAGATCTGAAGAAATAGCATGCTCGGGTAAGGTGGCATTTGAGTATAAACGCCATGATTTAAAAAATGAGAATGTTTTACTCTTTTGTATTTTTCTGTGCTATAACTTTGTTACTCAACCACTTCAATTTGCTTCAGCAGATGGAAACATGAAATACAAATAAAGAGAAAAAGTGTATAGAATTCGATTGGTAAACTAATGTCAAATTTTTAAGGTCTAGACTTTTTTATTGAGAAATAAATAAATTTATTGAGGATAATGTATGTAGACATTTATTTTTCACGTTGGGGAAAACAACATGGAGACTCTGTGAGACTGACTCTTCTGAACGGCTGAATCTTTATATATTCTTGTCACCATCATAGTCCATAAATGAAGATACAACTTTTGTGACTAAAATGACATTTCCTTCCATTTAACTGGAATTGCATTTTTTCCCCACAACTAAAGTGATTAAAACTATGATGCATGTTTCACAGAAAATTACTACAGGAGTCAATGGTAGTAATAGATCAGTGAGCAAAGCACCTACAATTATCTTTCTAGATACGGCTTTCCATTGAATTTTTCATAAAATGAACAATTCTCTAAGGCCTTCTCCATTGAGCTGCAGATGGGGAAAAATGTTCTTTAAATGTCCAGTATTTTCAAAACAGTACATGAAAAAAGAAAATGTAGTAATAGTTAATCAGCAAATATTTTTTTACATAATTATTCTGTACTTTCCTGTAATATTCCTGAAATATAATAGAAGCATTTCAAACTCAGAAATATGTTTAATTGCAGTCACAGTCCTCACTCAGTGTTGGAAATGACCTTTGTATTTCAGCAGTGGTTCATACTTGGGTAGTTTTTGTGTTTACTACACTAGTTTTACATTTGCTGTGCTGAGAAGGGATTGTCAGATTGTTCTGGCAGTGTCAGGATGGGCACCTGTTTTCTGGCACAGCTGCTTCTGGCCCAGTTTTCTGTTGTGTCATTTCTTGTTTAGTACACAGCAGGTTTGAGTTTTAATATTTCTGTGTAGACTCCAACGTAAGCTACTGTGTTGTAATATAGATCTAGCAGAACTCAAAGTTTGTTTACAGTCCTTTATGGGCTTTCACTCTGTGTTTTGATAACAGCTTTAAACACAACAGAAAAGCAGCATATGGGCAGGTGTGGATATCTGGATTTGCAAGGCTGTGGACAGTGAAATCACTACAGCTTTTGAAATGGAAAATACTTTGATCTAAACCTGAACCTATGATAAATGCCAGATCCCAACTTCACTGAGGAATCATCTTCGTATACCTGCCTGTATATGAAGAGCTCAGAACTGTTATGATTTTGAATTCTTTCATTTTAGATCTGCTACCAAGAATGATTAAATACTATGTCAATGTTAAGTAAGAAAAAAAAATTACATCAGTGAGTACTGTAACATTTGCTGCTTTTGCTTTCTTTGACAGCTTTTTGGAAACTACAGTGTATTTCTGTATGAAACCAAAAATGGGAGAGAAAGAGGTGTCCCCACATTCTTTCTTCAGTATTTGGCATGAATTCAGTTCTGACTTCAAAGACTTCTGGAAGAAGGAAAACAAACTTATTCTTCAAGAAAGGTACATTTATTTATTTGTTCAAAGGCTTTTCTCAAAGTATGTTATTAGGAGCAATTGCACAGAAACCAGTCAGCCTCACTTCACTGGCACACAACCTATTGAATGCCTTTTGGAGTTTTCTCAGATTTTGGTTTTCTTTTTTTTTAACAGATCATGACACCCACTCCCACCACTCCCAAGCCCCCATACGCTATAACTTTTGATTGGGATTTTAATACCAGTTTGTGCTAAAGTTTTTTGGGTCCCCTACTTTAACAATGTTTTTTGGCAGAGCATACAACTACTATGCTACTATGAGTCCAAAGAATGGGAAACTTGTTTCAGGTCTGAAAAGTGATTAAATATTTCCGTTAGCATACTTAGTCAAAAAAGTCAAGGCATCAAGACATGGCGTATTGTAAGTATTTGTCAAGTGATGTTGGGAAAAGAAAGACAGAAGGAATAATTGACCCTGCATTAGAAAAAAGGGCTCTGAACCGTATAGCAAATCACAGCCCATGGACACAAGCACATGTGGTATATATGGCATAAAGAAATGAGGCAGTAGTTTTGAAAAATTAGCCATGCTGTCTGGTCCATGTTTTAGAGAAGTTACAAAGTTTGCTTTCATCTGCATGCATCGTGGTTAACCTTTGTTTATAAAATCATGCCAAGAATTAATCAGTAGTTTAAAAAGTAATAAATGCTATATAAGGACAAACTAAACAAATACAAACATGAAAATTCTAAGCACTGTTATATAAACCTACAACTCTTAGCAACTTGACTGATCTTGGTATACAGATAATGAAGCTACTTCTGAGCCTAAATATTAAAACAATTGAAGCTTTACATTCATTAAATGATTGGTATCAGTCTATTATTAGATAAATTGACAAGTGCAGGCCTCTTTTTCAAGGATACTCATCCTATGTAATTGTCACAGACATAAGATTACTGGTTTAGGAAGTTACTGAAAACTTTCCTTAGGCACCAATACAATCAATGTTGTGTGTACCATATATATTTGCTGTAAGTGGATACATTTTGGAACAAGCAGTCTCACAGATAAGAAAACTGGATTCTGCTGCTATTACTAGAACATGGTGAGAATGTTAACACAGTACAGCAGCTCTCCCTATAGGGATCTATTTCATTTTACTGACTGTCTGGCTTAATTTTATGTAATTAAGTACATCTCTTTGAAACTGAGTTGTCACTTAAATACTATATTTAGTTTCCCTAGTTTCCTATGCAGGGATTTTGCTGCCTATTTAATACAGGTTAATTAAATTTTGTATGTTTTATAGAACAGGATTTAAGAAAAATGTGCTTTTATTTCAAAATACTAAACTATTTTTCTGAAAAAAAAAAAAAAAAAGAAATGGAAAAAAAAAACACCAGCAAAAAAATCCTCCAGAGGGTTCTCACTGCAAAATATTTTTCTTTTAAAGACATTAAATAAGCACAGAACCTGTTCCTCCTATTTTTCTTAAACACCTAAAGCTTAAGAGAAGAATGGGGCTGTGATACAATCATGTAACTCTCTCTCAGTTCAATGTATGTGTATACTAAGTATTGAAGCAGCAGAAAAAACGTTGCCTGCCAGCTTGTCCCTTCTAGGACAAGGGTGTTTTTAGCCTGAAAGGCACTGAATGTGTATAACCTACAAAATGGCTGCAGGTGCAGGATGTGACAGGGAAGGGAAAGCACAGTGAGGAGGACCTACAGTGGGAAAAGAAACTGAGAGATCCCTAGGAAGAACAGCAGGGAGATACAAACCCAGACTTGGAACTGATGGGTTGAAGGAGGCTCTCCCAGGAAGCCAGACAGGACTGTGTAACTTCAGTCCAGGAAGTCACTAAGACTGAAAATGATACCTCCTGAAAATCACAGGTAGATTTCTGTTTTGAATTTTAATTTTTAGTTGTCTGATCAAGTTTAACTCTTCTGCTCTATTTAATTTTTTCAGGTGAGAAAGGGTTTAGGCTTAGGAAACCTTTGTTGTCCTGGTTGTGCTCATCTCTCAAAAATGTTTGGCACAGTGCTTTGTCAGGTTTGGCAAGACAAGCTCTCTTCATTACATTTTAGGAATTAAAATATTTTTGCCAAATAGGCAGCAAGAGTAACAATTTTCCAAGACATTTTCCCAAAAATGAAGAATCTTTTTTGGTTAAACAACTGTCTTATCAAAGCCTTTGCACAGAAAATTCTTTGCCTCTTATTGTAGTTCAACATGATATCTGAAGTTGTCTTTTAGGCTTTTTTCCTTTTTTTTTTTGGTTTTACATTTCTGCCTCTCACTAAAAGACAAGGTGCTGTGATATGAAGGTGTCTTGGTATTGAGAGGTCAAAAGAAAAAAATCTTGATGGAAAAATAGATCTTGCCCAAAGTTGTGAGAATGTACAACACAATAGTTTTCAAAATCTCAGTCTAGATCAACAGATCTGTAGGTGACACAAATCTAAAATCCATATATTGCCACTGAAATACAATTATTTATTTCAAGAAAGTAGATTTTTCCCTTTAGCTGAGGTTCTTAAGTGTTTTTCTACTAGTATAGTGGAAGAGCAGGGTAGAACTTTAATGGTCAGAGAATCTTTCTGTAGTTGTTCCTTGGTGGCAAAATCAAGTGACAGAAACGGTGAGACTTTTTAAGGGACTGTGGTATGACATCTTTGGTGAACTATTAACCAGGTTTCTTCCTCATGAAACAAACTTTATTTACAATAATTATTTATAAAATGTATAACTTTATTATCTTTTTTTTATTTTTGATCACCTTTCTCAATCCCTGATTGGTTTGTTGGGGTTTTTTGTTTTTTGTTTTTGTGGGGGGTTTTTTGTTTGTTTGTTGGTTTGTTTGTTTGTTTGTTTTCCTCTACAGTGTTTAATTTAACAAACTTTTATGCTGTGGGCAAAGTTTCTAGAATATTTTGTATCCCAGTTTCCATACGGACTGTTAATAAAGGCTGTTCCTTATTTAATCTCTGCAAATATGCATCACTCTGTTGTACAATAATTTACCCAAAAGGTTTTCATAGATGGTATTTTCCTAAGGTGCTACTACTTTTTGATACCAGTAGATTAAATGTGTATGTTTTAAAGAAAGCAGTCAGCCAGTTCTTATTTTAATCACTTTTCCCTTGGCCTTTCAACTTGCATATTGGTTTGCTAGGCATTTATATGCAAAAGATAAACATTGAAGTGTGAGACTTTGTATTTTTTTATGGGAAGATGAGAAAAAAATACGGTGCAAAGTTAAAAACAATTTTTATGAAGTTTTCTATGGCTTTCACTCTTCCCTCGCTTGAAGTAAAGCAGAACTGGAAAGTACTAGCTGTATGGAAAATTATGCACGATAAACTGTTAAATACAGTAGCAATAAAAAGAAAAATGCACCTGAAAATTACAATAGAAGCATAGGTCTGCCAAGAGGTTTTCTGAACAGTACTATTTCTCGTGGTCATGCTGTACTTAAGGCTAACTAGACCATTCCAATAGAAATTGAAATCTGGGTTATTTATAAAGTTCCTGAAAATATTTTGTGGAAGTTGAAATTTCTGATGCTATGTCTATCCTAAATATGTATCCCTTTAAGTGAAAATTTTCAAAGTAGTATTACTTCTTTCTGATTAAGCAATTGGAAGGAAAAAAACCAACAAAACAAACAAAACAAGCAACAAACCAAACAAAAAATAAGAAAAAATCAAAACAAAACAAAAAGTTTAAAGTTGTTCTTGTTATCATTGTCCTTTGATAATTTAGTTAATATCTCTGGTAGTCTATGATTTGCATTCATACTTTGCAGACTCTTGAAAGGTTTACTATATAGCCTGCATTTTATGCTTAATCAGCAAGAAAGACTAGAAGAGCTGACGTATTTTCCCTAATATTTTTTCACTGTTGTTTCAAAAGACAAAGTATGATTTTGAACTTTGCAATCTTCCTGTTCAGCATCTTCATTATCTTTACATGAACTTCGGGTGCTGCATGGCCACTGATGCACATTGCTTTCTGAATACACAGAGATGGATAATACACAGCTGCAGTAACAGCTATGCAAAAGTCTCACCTTCATGGGATAAATCTTAGGTGATCACACCACTAATCTACAGATGCCTTTTTTTTTTCTTTCTGTAGTGAGAGCAAGTGTCTTGTACAGTCTGACTTACAAATATATTAACCCTTTTCTTATTAATCTCTTTTTTTCAGTCCCACCGTGTTTTCTTTGTATTTCCAAGGTAGATGTATTCAGCCTTAATTACACTATTCCAGTCTAGCACTTCTGTAAGAGCAAGAAATATTTTTATTTTTCTTTACATCCAGCAAAGGCCTGCAGAATCTGTTACTCAGACTCTACCATTTTCCTAGGAACCAGGAAAAGGTATTCTGTCCTGGAAATGAAAAAAAGTTCAAGAGGCAACACCTAACATAGCTCAAGAGGGAAGTCTTGAAATGTTATGATAAATAAAAAAAGTTAGGCTACTGCTGGTTATGGCAGCATATCAGATATGGAATATGTGAATCCTTTATAAAAATACAATTAATTGCCAGAAGGTCTCATATTGGTATGGACAGCAATGATTCATCTTTAGGACTACAGCTTCATCTTTTCTTTATGGCCATGAAATACACCCTAGCTATCAAAGGCTAGTATCAACATCTTTAGATAGTAAATGCCAATTCAGATCTTACTAGAAACAGGTCAGTAACATGGCAGAAATTCATATGCAGGGCTGCAGTTTCACCTTCCCTTTCTCTGGGTACAAGGGAGGTGCTTGCACTTATTTGTCCACCCCAGTTCTGAATGCATTTCCATTTCTTAAAATTGTTCCAGAGGGCCTGTACAACTTGCAAAGATTTACCTTGTATTACCTGTATTTCTAGATGGGAGAGCAGGAGGAGGGAAGAGAGAGAGGGACAGCTATAGGTACCCTGTAAATGTGTGTATAAGGTATATATTGCTCATAAGCTCAGTCGGGCTCTTGCCTTTATGAGGAGGCATGTAGCTGAACAGAGACTGACTGTGTCAGGAATGCCAGCAGAGGAGAGTTCATAAGCAGGATCAACATGATGGTAAAATTCTGTAAGTCACTGATATCTTGCATCACACTAATCTTGAGAATTTCTTCTGGCTGACTTTATTCAACTCTCTAACTCCCACGATAAATCTTTGACACATTAAAAATAATCTATAAACTCAAAAAAACGCACTCGCCTCTCAAATGCAGAAGTTGCCCATTCCCGTAAGAATAGCAGTTAAGCTGGCACCTGGTGTGTCACACTGTGTATATCTAGATGAAAGGGAGATTCCTGGCCAGTGTGTCTCCACAGCTCATTGATCTCCCTCTGCAAAAAGACTGGTATGTCTCCCTACAGACTCCTCGGCAGGATGATTTAAAACTTGCTGTTGAGCAATTTAAAGTCTGGCATTGGATATCTGTACATTGCATAGTGAGGAGCATATTGGTAAGTTGCCACTTCTGCTTGCAGAGGAGGGCATTAAATCCCATAGCACAAGCAATGTCCTCAGAGTAATTTAAGGGATATTTTGTTAGCGCTTATAATATGAACCAGTGAGTCAGACTTGAGAGTGAGAAATCGAGGGACATGGGAATAGGCACTTGCAAAGAAACGCAGAAATGGAAGAAAAGGGAAGAAAAATGTATATGGAGTTGCAATATGAGAGGGAAATGATGAACATGTGGAGTATGTTTAGTGGGGTCACATTTTGCTTGGCATGCTTTTGTAATGCCAACTAAAAACTCCAAGTGTTATGTTAGTAAGTAGTCATGGGTAGATACGTTTTCTGACTTGGGAACTTTAATCTCAATGTCTTTATTGCATTCTAATCAACTCAGTTGAATGCTGGTAGGCTTGGATTTACAACTCATAGTCACAATGACATTTCAAAACAGAAGGCAGTTTACACAACATTAAATTGAATAATTAGTAGGATTGGCAGTTTTTGGGAGTATTTCAAAGTTTTGACTAGAAATAAAATAGCTTTCTGATCAGAAAATACTGTTATAGTCTTTGGAAAATTTACTTAAAAATGCTCAAACACACCAAAGGTTCACCAGCTAGGAACAGTCCTACGAGGCAGTGCCTCACAAAGAGACAGTTTGCTGTCTAGCTGAAAGAAGTTGCTCAACATTTCAGTATGGGGTCTTTTTTTCCTTCTTGTACATTTTTGGCAATTAGTCTTTTTTTTTTTTTTTTTCAATGAAAACATCATTGTATTCTGGTTAGAGGAGGTGAACAGAGCTTTCATTTTTTAACACTGCTTTTGAGGAAAAAGTTTGTGAAAATTAAAAGCATTTGGAGATAAGTTTCTCAATCAGGTTGGTGGAAAATCCTTTTGAATACCTTATTCTAATGTTTTTAAGTAATTCTACATTTTATGAGCAACTCATCTGTCCAGGGTATGTCTCCGTATCCTCTTTTAGACAGTCTTCTTCTCCAGGAGGTCTTTTTACTGAGACTTTTCTAATTCTTTTTTTACATCTTGAATTTTTTCCTTTTACTGCATCTGCTTCTTAAAAATGTTTTACAGCTAATGGGAGTTTCACATTTCTGTTCACTAATGAGTTTCCTTTCTTTTACTTGCTGATTATGTTACCAGTTTTACCTTACCTCCAGTCTTGTTCCTTTCCCTTATAATTTCTTGTTGAATTTCCTAACCAAATCACCCAAATGAAGCCAGCTTTGAGAGCAACATGAGAGTTCCAAGAAAAACAATGTAAGGTGATGACTGTCTTTTCTTAGATTAACTTCAAATTTTGTCTATAAAGTCTGTAGGAAAGTGATTACCATCTTGCATGAAGGTAGCCAGGTATGACCTGAAATAATGGCCACTTTGACAACTTGATGAGAGAAGTCATTAAATGTATTTAGTATATTTAACTAGATATATGCATGTTTGCATTTTATTAGAAACATAGCTATACTTAACAGCTCAATTTCTTTACATCGTTACATTTTCAAGGTGAAATTTTCTTTATGTTAAAATGATAATTTTTAAATTGTTTCAAACAGTATTCTTTTTTCTATTTATGTATGTCTGTGTATCTCTGCACAAACAAGAGCAGAACCCCTACATCACCAAGAGTATGATTTATGATTGCCAGACAGAACCAAGTGAAACTGAATACTTCAGAATTTAAATTCTTTCAGAATACTGTGAAGTGTGTGGTGGATTACATTAAGACTTTGCAAATAGGAAAAGTCTAATTTTCATTTCAGTTGGCCTCAAACCCTTATTTTAGACCCATTTGACATGAAATGTATTCCCCAAAGTCTACTCTACACTGTTGACAGAGGAGGAATCTTAATCAGGGTCCTGCTGCAGGTTATTCTCTGTGTTAAGGGCCCAGATGAAAAAAAAATTAATCCATTTGCCTGTGGTGCTCTGAGCAAAATTATGAATAATCACTGCATCTTTCTGACAGCCACTGTCTGCCTTGTGGCCCTTGAAGTAATCATACAAGGAGCTAGCAGGGATGTCATGATAGTCTAACACATTATCTCTTTGTTGGTAGGCAAAGGTTAGGTTTCATCAGTCAGTTTGAGGGGACGAGGTACATTACAGTGTGCTTCTTATCTGTATAAAGTCTTTGCAGTCAGTTACTGAATCATATCTGTGTCATCATTTCAACCCTATTGGCGTGAATGTAAAAGCTCCACATTTTTTATTCTACTTTTATGTTGGAATTATAATTTTCCATTCTGTTTTTGGGGAGCTTTTTTGTTTGGTTTGGGGTATTGGGGGGTTTTGTTTGGGTTTTTTTGTTTGTTTTTGTTGTTTTGGGGGATTTTGCGGGGGATGGGGGGGTGTTTTTTTTTTTTATAAATGAAAAATAC
>JAWWLV010000121.1:46179802-46190757 GCA_035041135.1 Platyrinchus mystaceus
GGTGTTTTTTTTTTTCTCAAGGAAAACTCCTTAGCAAAAAATATTTTCAATATTTCAGTCAACGAAAAAAATTCCAGGCACATTGCCCTGGAAGAGTTTTTAAAGAAAGAGTTTTAAAAAATTTTCTGTTCTTGAAATCTGAAAGATGTCTGGCACTTGATAATTTTGCTGACGATTTTTTTCTGTTTGTTTTTATATGTAAAGGTACTATTATTATTATAAACAAGTTCAAACCAATCTCCAACCCAGACAAAGCTACATAATATATTTTGGCAACACCGGTTTTATTTATCTGATAATAAGCACTTAGTAGTATAAAGACTATTGGCCTTGGCTTTGTTTTATGTTAAAAAAATACACAATGTCTGCAGAAAAATGTCTTTTGGGTTTCATGAACTATACTGTTAACTGTAAAAGTAATATTTGTCTGAGTTTATTGTGGAAGTTTTTTTGAGCAGCACTACTACCGAAGGCACATAACTTCCCAGTCTTCTCACTGTGATTACATTTGTCATGTCATAGTGCTCACTAGTGAAGTGTAAGGCAAGCAAGCCTAGATGGAGCCAGTAGGAAATGAACCTGTCTGCCACAGAAACTTCAGACAAAATTAATAATATTTAGTGGCAGGAAAGTGGCTACACTTTCAATGGATTGAATGATGACATAAAGTCTCTAAGCCTTGATATGTTGTGGCCAGGCTGGCTATTGGTCTAGAAGGCAGATAAAAATACTCACTTTTGGTTTTGTAAGGATGTCTGGTTTCTTTTTCCTGTGTGCATGCCAAAGTATAACTTGCTTATTTATCTTACAGACTGTCTTTAAACTTAATTGTAGTTTTTATATGTTTGTCTCACAATAAATATCAAAAGTGCTGGAGAAGAGGTTTTATTATGATGGAAATAAGAAAGAAGAATCTTTTGTTATGGGCGGCAATTGTTAGACTATCTGAATCTTATTAAGTAGCAGATTTTGGTACTGTAATTCTCAGTTTCTGTAAGTGACTGGCTGTTCATTCACTTGGAGATATTTTTAAATTTTTTTTAACTGATACATGAATCACTGTTGTATGTTCCCTCTGCGCTTTCTTATTGTTGAGCTGTTTAGAAGCATATTCTTTCTGAAATAATGCAAGCAATGCTCTAGCTAAATTTAATGTTAAGAGAGATTCAAGTGATGAACACTCTTAACAAGTTTTTATAGAATCTGCCCTGGGCCTGAAGTTGAGTCCACTGCTGTAATAACTCTGCCCTTCAGATTACTACAGTTAATCAAGTCTCTGGTTGTCTAGGATGAGAAGACTAGTTTTTGTAGGATTATGTTCTCATTAAGACAAAAACAGGAAATTATTTGAGAAAATAAGTAAGAGGCAAAAATTGCTAAAGGTAATGCAGCTGATGTCTTTTCTATCAAACTAGTATGCTCACTTTTAAGACAGAATTGGCATAAGGGGTTGGTAGTAAATGAACCAAAGTCAATTTGCTGAAAGAAAGTGAGTTTGCAAAGCAGTTGAAAGTGAGATGAAGTGAGATATTTTGAACATCAGTTTAGCAAAGAAGCTTAGCACACTGCAAGCCTGCAAATCATTCCCATCACACTTAACCAAGTTAACTGTAGTACCTGGCTTCTTCAAGACCACGCCATGTCCCTTGCCACCTCCATCTTACTCTCTCACTCTCAGATCATGGCTTGAGGATCTGTCCTGCTTCTGAGTATTTGGATGCAATTGAGAGTGATGGTTCTATAAAGGGACTGAACAGCCTCTCTAATAGAAAGTATTAGTAGTGTAGAACTAAATAGGTTAAGTGAAAACAGATCTTCAGAACAATAAATCAATCTATACACATGCCTACCTTTGCCTAAGGGTCATAATTCTCAGGAACTGGGGAACGCTCACTTTTCTCAGACTCTTTTTCCAGATCCCAGGTGGCAGCCTATCTTTCCATACAGGGCCTGACAATTAAATCTCCACTCTTTTCCTAGGAGTGAGGATTTAACTTTTTTTTACTCTTTTGAGCTCTAGGAGCTCTTTGAGCTCTGCATTGGCATAGTAGTGTCATTTTGGCCTAGAGCCTGGAAGTACATCATTGTATGCAATTGCTCCTCCTTTTGTGACTGTTGGGAGTCTTGTGTTTGGAGTCCAAATATCCTCTTCCCTCCTTCCATTATTGAATTAGATCCATTAATTTCTTCATAAAGCTCTAACAACTCACCACAATTAACTCAGTCACTAGTGTTCATACAATTTTTGCACTTTAGATTTTTGTCTTAAATTATTATCTTGCACCTCCATGCTGAGCAGGATGGCACCGAAGTCAGTGGGAGGTAGTTCAGGAAAAGCCTGAGCACAAGGAAGGTATGCATGAGTTTGCTTGCCACTGTGAGAAGTATGACTTGTACCAGGCATGATCTTACAGAAGCAACATGGTATCACCTAGATCTCGTTAGTGTTATGGAAAGATGAAGAATCGTTCATGGCCAATAGAGAAAACCTAAGAAGCTGACAAAAAGTTGCCAGTGGCAGTTATTTTCCAGCTGAACTAGGACTATTTTTCTTATTTTAAAGGTAATTTTTATCTGTTTTTCTGGATCATGCTGTTTAAATGGTGTGGATGCTCCTATCAAAACACATCCTTTTGCTCTTCTGGAAGGATTAGATTATTTTAATTTTACTTGTAATAAAATTCTAAATTAGCTGAATGATCAGTCTTCAGAAAATATACTTGCACACTGTAGAAATTGATAACCACTTTCACTGGTTCATGATTTAGCCCTGTGGAAGGCTAATGGTTGTCTTTTCCTCTATATTTTACCAGTCTCTGATTTTTCTTTTTTAGATACAACTGTAGATTAATACAGCTCTCCTTGTTTCCAGAATTAACATGGTCACAAACTAAGCCTCCTCACAATGAGCCTTTGGTGTCTTGTCTTTGTATTTCTAAGGACATTTCTTGCTGAAGAAGCATATGTATAGGTATTGACTTCACTGAGGTTCTATCGAACCACTTGAATCTTCCTGCACAAAGAGCAGAATGGGAGCCAAGAGACAGTGAAATGTCCCAAACCCACACAGTGAGTCAGTGATATGGTTGGAATTGGAACTGAGTGCCTGCTAGTTCTCAGCTTTAAGTTCATTAGGGAGTAATGCTTCCCATCTTCTGCATTCCCCTTGAAATGAATAAATAGGCTCAAACTCCAAGGAATTTTATAAAAGCTCCCAAAATCTTGAGGGCCACAACCATACTAGTGAGATCACCACCTTGTACATAATCCTAGAAAAATGGGTAGGACAAGCTTAACATTGCCATTTATCAGTCTGGAGACTGTGGATAGTTTCTTGAAATGCAATCTAAGGGACACAGAAGTTCTGACTTCCTCCCTCACAGAGTGGCATGTTATTAGCATTTTGCTGTTCCAAGCAGAGACAGTCTTTCTCCAAATAGCTGTTTCTCTAATAGAAACAGAATATGTAGATATGTTACATTGACAGCGACACTTTATGGGACCTGCTCTTTAAAAAAGAACTGCATTATCAAGGGTTCCATTCTGTGTGAGGATTTTTGTTTTGAGTTGATATGAGACCCACAGAGACCTGTGTTGTTTCATGTTCTGGTATGTTAGCAAGCAGTGGGTAATCTATCCTGGAAGGAGGATATTTAGGTGGGACAAAGACTGGAATTGAAGATTCCCTGGCATTTCCTGAGAATAACATCTGGATCTGTGTGAACTGGTTTGATAAATATTTTTGTATGTTACATATGCTGTCATTTGCATGTTGAGTAGTCTGAATACCTGCATATATTACACTGCTTCTATAAAACAGTCATTTTGATAAGCTCAATAGTACTTATACAGTCCCTGGGATTTGATACCAATTTACTCCCAAATAAGATTTCATTTTGTTCTTTAAATGATGTCCACCAGTGAAGGGAACCAGTTGTATTTGTATTTGAAAAAAAGGAAATTATATGATAGACATGCTATTTTATATCTGACTTTGTAAGATTGTCGTTTGATAGATTGGAATATGTCTGAATATTTGGAAAAGATTATGGGAAGATCAATGTCACAGATACTTTTCCTCCTTTGGGTATAAATAGACACGAAGCAGAAGAAAAAGTGTTTTAGGAAAAGGAAAACGACTTAGAATTTTACTGCATTCTGCATAATTCCCATAAGCTTCTATTTGAAGCTATCACTACATCTTGGCTGTCACTTCTACCAAATCTATTTAAATATATTTTAAAAGTTAATTACTTGGCTGTTTGACATTTTTGTTCTGGTTTATGCTCCAGCAGTCTATCTGATTTTCAGTCAGATAGAAATCATTACAGCTTGAAAATAACAGTTTTCAAAGCCTTTTTTTTGCCCCCAACCTGTGCACATAAAGGTCTCCCTACACTGATAACATATACGGCCATCAAATGAGGAGGGCAGCTTGTTGGAAGTGCTGAAAAAGAACTGACATTTAAATTATTTTTTTTAAGTATAAATTTGAAACTTGTGAAAAGAACAAGGTGTGTCTGGTGAAGTTGAAAAAAGGAGAGATGAATGTGAAGGCGGTTTTTTAATGTGCTTAGCAGACCCAGTTGGAGTTTTATTTTCAAAATCTGGCCCCTACCACACACACAAAAATATTAAAAATAATAGTAACACAAAATCTGATTCTCACATTGCCCCGTGCAGCCTCAGTGAAATAGCAGACATATAAGTGGTCTGGAGATGAACCACAAGGAACCAGCCAAGGATATATAATTTCTTCAATATCATTTAAATGTTGTTTCTTTTTTTCACTGTTGGATAATGATGAAAAGGCAGAGTACATGCCACCTAAAGTCTATATTTTTGGCAAGAGCAGGCCAATATAGGATTTATATATAAATAAATAAATACAGATCTCACATGATTTAGTGTAATCTTATAGAAAGTGTTTACGTAAGTCTTAGGAGCTCAGAGTCTATAACTTAAATCTGTATTATCAGTGTTTCAGTAACTATATGTGTTTACGAGGTTGATCTACAAAATGAGTGTAAGTGGTAAAGAAACATTTTATGGTGTGACATTCAACACATCAGATTATTCTGGCAGTCTCCCAGTCTGAGTACAGTCCTCTTCCTTTCACAGTTTGTTTCCTATCTGCATGGCAAAAAAGGACATTTCTCTCATCAAAAATGTGGTGGCATTTCACAAGGTCCTAATCTAGTAGTGTTGCCAAGTTGGGAAGCACTAAGAAGTGGACCCTTACTTCTGGAACCTGCTCCTCAGCTTTGGAATGAAAGACGTGTGCAGTGACACACACCACCTTTAAACATCACGTTCCATGGCAATTTTCCATTTTTTGTTTTAAGTTTGAGTGGAAGCTGGAAATTTAGGTTAAGCTATTTCACCATTTTAAATCCAAACAAAAATGGGTGGAAGGAAAGATAGCTTGGTGAGAAACTTTGTTTAAACTGTAGTTGAAGTACTGAGGTTGGGAATGGACGAAGAATTATTTTAAACAGTGATAAAAAGGAGTTTTCTTAGCAATGTTTGCATGAATGTTCTGAAATGTAAGCTTCATGTGACCCAGTGTGTTTAAAACCCTCATACATTTAAATCTTCAACTGCAGTAAGTACTGATTGCTTTTGTAACTAGAATTGATTATGCATTTGATTACACCTGTCCTTGTAAGTGCCAGGTATGGCCACAACAGCCCTAGAGTACAAGTACTATTTTGTGGAGCATTCTAATGAATATATGGAGAATACAGTTGTCCACTTACGTCCTCAGGCCTAAATTTGTAAGTTATATAATGCATTGTCTTTGGAAATGTTGTTAGTCTACGGGAATATTTATATATTTTGTCTCTCTTCAGAGTTAAAGAAGCAGAGGAAGTCTGCAGGCAGAAAAAGGGGAAGTCCCTATACAATATAAGACCAAAACATGACTCTGGAATTGTAAGTAAAAACTGTAGCAATGCTTCTCTTCCCATTATTTTTTCTACTTTTTGCTCTTTCCATTTAATAGGTATGTTATTCTTGATGTATGTTTTTGTTCTGGATTGTTTTTTGATTTGGGGTTTTGTTGTTGGTTTTTTAATGTTTAACATTTTCATTAAAGGAGTTAGATTAACAAACTTGAAATCTGCCTATGAATATTACTCAAAAAAATAGATGCAGCACAAGCAAGATCAATGTATTGTTGCCCCACCCTGCCAATCTATCTTCTTGCCAGTCTTGGTGTGGGATGCACCTAAAAGGCAGAAAGGCCATTCCAATCCAAGCTCATTCAGTCTGTATTCTCTCTCTTTTCTACAATTACAACATGTAAGAAAGAATTTTGATAGGTACACATTTTTCGAGCTGGATTGCTGTCTCAAATACTAGTGGCTTCTGTTCCACTGATAGGGATTTGTTTGGAATAGAAACCCTAGGAAAAGATAATACTGTGCTTTCAGCATTCTTCTGAAAACAAATAACTTCAGTGATATTAGTGGAGTAATTCTGGTCATTCAATGAAACTTCTCCCCTGTGATTGCCTAAGCACTGCTAGGATCATGGCTGATTTTATTGAAAAGTAATATTCGTCTAGTGAAAAATTAATCATGCACCTCACATTTAAATTATACCTGTAGCAATTGGCCATCATTTATATTTATAAAATATTAGAAGATTTTTTCATGTGTCTGTGTCCCTGTCCACACCCCTCCTTCCCCCCATGAGACATGACTTAATTCTTTTGTGCTTTGTAGTCATTGCTTTATTACTGTGACACATCTTGGAAATGAAATATGTGGTAATTTACTGCATTCTAACCAACATAATCTGACACAGGAAGAAATAATAATATTGCATTTATTGTTTCTTATTCTGAATGTTTAGTGAAAGTTGGCTGTGGTTAGTGCCACAAGAAATGTAAATGGAGTAATAGCTTGGTAAGGAATGATAAACTACATTTAATTAATTTGATTTGAAAACAGATCAAGATGTTATTTAAAAAAAAAACATTGTTTTGAATCTCTCTAACTTATATCTTGCCACATATAAAGACACTGAGAGATTTCTATTTTTTTTTTTAAGAAATAACTATTTGCTTAATTATTCTTGTATCATTATAATTTGCACTGAAACGGGGACTGTCAGTATTAGTAAAAATTTGATGAGTGGAAGGAAAGTAAACAAAAATATTTCACAAAAAGTGTATAGTTGTAGTCTACTCCAGTTCCTTCTTCAGAGGAAGTTTATTTGTGAAGCAGTTCTACAGTAACTATAACTGAACATTAGGCTATATATGCTTTACATAGCATAAGTATGTGTGAGGTGGTTTTATGTACACTCAATTTCTCCTTTTTTCTTTTCAATTTATTTTATTTTTCAGAAAGCAAAGATAAGTATGAAAATCTGAGAGAAGAAAAGCAAAAGCCATTGTTACCTGGTTACCAAAACTCAACATGCCTGTGGGTGGGGAGTGAGAGGGAAGGAAACTACATCATCCTGATCATTTGCTTTCTTGACCTTTTTAAATTTGCTTTTTGTTCTCTAGAGTTTTCCACCAATTGATGTGTTATTGTACATTCATTCACGAATGTAATCACTTTAATGGAGTGCCCAGCAATAGACTAGGTATGGACTTGAAACACCTTCCCTGTACTCTGTATCTCCTTTGCCACTCAAAAATGATATTTTGTAAAGTGTATGGTATATTACAAATAGGCCAAGTCAGCATGCATAAAAAGCAGCATCTGCATCAGTTCTGAACATGCTGAAAATTGCATTAAGTTGAACTTCATAAGAATGCTACTTGGTACAGTAAAACATTTCCATTCCTACTGGCAACATCTAACACAAATACTTCATGGCACTGCACTTAGATTAGGGAAAGAAATGTTACTCCTAGTGAACTGTTTGTATCTGTTTCATGTTGGCATTTGTAGTTTGTATTTTGAATCGTTAAGTGCTGTTTATACAGTATAATCAATGCTTTCCCAACTTGTTTGGTTGCCCTCCATGACTAAATATTTGTGGAACAAGATGTTTACTGTAACTATCTTTAAAATCGATAAGGCAGCATACTTTTACTTCATCTTTTGCCAGATAGAGAATGCCAGGTGGTATGGGGGTCAGAAATCCAGCATTAAAAAAAAAAAAAAGAAAAAGGAAAAAAAAAGGTGAAAAGCAGGAAAATACAGAAAAGCACAGAAGTATGATAGAGAGTATGAGAGATTTGGCTATTATAGTTTGTTAATATATAAAGCAGCTAATACTTTTACATGAGCTTTAGAAGGTATAGTATAGTTTTAACTACTGATCACTTAAGTCAGACAGGCTTTTGGCCACATGTACATGACTTCCCTTCTGGAATTAGCTTTACAGTTAATTTAAAACTCCTTTAGAGAGCCATTAAAAGATGCATATGGGGACAACATTTATGGAAAACAGTAGCCAATTCTAGTGACTGAACACAGACTACCAACTAATTGACATCAATTTCACACTTAACAGAATTGCAGACATTTCCTCCAGGCTTTGTGTCCCTGACTAGGAGGTTAATGATTGAAATCTACGACTTAGGGCTTCCATTTTAGACCACGTGCTTAATTCCTATTTGCAATCCAGAATTCGCTGTACCAGTTTTGATCTGCTCAACTGATAACAACCCCTTCCTCCAGTCCTAATTTAAAAGCCCCAAACCAATCAGTCTGATTGATAAAGTTGTTCTTCCAAAGCGCATTTTTCTTAAAAGCAGACTCTGTGCAACTCAATTGGATGCACATGCTCACAGCTTTGGAGCCTGAAAGACACTGGGGTAAGGCAAACGAGCTCTAACCTGCTGGGTTGCGTTATTCCCTGTCTAATCTAGCATGTCAAGAGACATTCCTAGCTGTTCAGAGGCTAGTATATACTACAGGGTGTCATAAAAGGAAGTGCGAAATATGACCTCAGGAATCTGTTATTCTTCACATATACCAAGCACTAGAAAAGATGGTTTTTTTCACTGTGTGAAAAGCAAGTCTCCTGTTGCTGACAAACCTATGTGAAATTCTGTACTACTAATAATTTCTGTCAGGGATATTAATTACCAAGAACGGAGTTCTAAAATTTTGTTTTGATGGGAGTAACATTACTATTTGGGGAAGAGAAAATAAGAGATTATTTGCTGTTACGACTAACTTATGGAAAAAGAAACTTTAAAAAATAAAGCTATTTTAATGGCACTGATTCAAATCCATGTTTGTATTTATGTAAACAATAGTCTATTTCCTCTTAACTTTGCTCCTAAGTGCAAGGATACAGTAGCATGTTTTCATTTGTAGCCTTCCTGTTCTCTTCAGTACCTACAGTATGTATATTACTATACTAAATTAAATAACAGATCATCTAACAAAGATCACTATGTGCAATACTGTATTTAGTGTTTCTATTCCAATTTTTTTAGAATGTTAATTTATATGAAAATAAAAGGAATAATAATGAAATAACTGCCTTCTCTCTTCACTCTCCAGCTATGCTGCAGTTTGCTACAAACCATTTGATCCCTAAGTCCCATTCAGGCTCCTGTGATCAAGGAAACACCTCTGTGAAAGGATCAGAGGAAATGGGGCTTCTTTTTCCTTGCCTTTTGAAAGGATAGAGACAGTAATTCCCAGTTATGTGGATATATTACCTTTTCCCCAGGTGGTGGTAGTGAGAGCTTCAGTCCTTTACTAAATCAGACTGTGCATCATTCACTTTTCTGGCTCATGCATGCCTTCCAGTAGTGCATTTGGCTCAGGTTTGTAACCTATTCCTACTAACACTGCTGAAGAACAGTCTCAAGAATTTTTTATTAGGGCAAAAATATGCACTGAAAAGTTAAATCCACGTATTATAATGCCTTTTTATATATGTGCGTTATCCAGCAATCTGGTAGGATGGTCACATACATACATACACTTTTCACTGGGTCTCCAGCATGGATGTTAGAAGATATTTGCCAACCTTGATCTCTAAAGAACAGTGTCAAAGGCTGACTGTAGCTCATAGGACCAGGTTATGATCCTAAAACGTGCTGTTACATAGATTTTTCTCTTTCATTTTACTCAGGCGCAACCTATTTGGTTGAACTTGTCTCTCTTTTATATAGCTTGTCTCCAGCCTATTCAAGCTTCCATGCAAAGTAGCCCATATGTTCAGCACCACAGTTGACCTGACCCACAGAACATCCAATGCAGACCCCCAGCAAAAGTTTCACTTCCACTCTTTGTTTTTTTGTGGCGCACTAAACTTTTTACAGAATTCTGGACTAATGTTCTTTTGTTTGCTTGTTTGGGTGTGTTTTAAAGAGGTCGAACACTCCATGTTTACTGCAATCCCCCCATTTACTGCAGCATCAACCACACTACACTTTGAGTCGGCTGTAATCCTGAAAGAGTTCTCACAGACAAAATTCTGAGCTTTTGTTGATCACCAACACCACGTATCACTCACTGTTACTTAAACAAATGTAGCAGCAAAAGGACTTTCATACCTAAGCAGCAGGTGTGACTTGCTGATAATAACAATCTGGTTTTTTATGAGGAGCTAAGAAGATTCATGTTGTTTTGTTTGCTAATTAAAGCCTGTCAGAAGCATGATACTTTGTCATATCATGACACACTAGTGGTTAGCTTTCTCTAGCACCTTTCATCATCCTGAAGCACTTCCAAAACTTAGTTAAGTATTATCCAATAGTGGCAGTGGGAATACAGTTAGAGGCAACTTCCACAGACTGACGTTTTTTCTTGCCCAGTTTTTCAGTGATCAGCTTAAAAAGTTGGAAGCAATTATTAATTTCATTGAGAGAAGATATAGCAAGTCTTTGCATTTTTTTGCCGACTCTAGGTTAAAAGGAAAGCTGATTTTGTGACGAATCTGTTAGTTACTCAAGTTTTAAACTTTTAAACCAATTTTAAACTGCTGTGGGAAGAGTAAGTGAAAACTGATGAAGTTGAGTTTTTCTG
>JAWWLV010000121.1:46190857-46261991 GCA_035041135.1 Platyrinchus mystaceus
CAAGTTTTAAACTTTTAAACCAATTTTAAACTGCTGTGGGAAGAGTAAGTGAAAACTGATGAAGTTGAGTTTTTCTGAAGATGGCACGAACAGGTCAGCAAAGGGAGGAGAGAGAAAACCATAACCCACACCATTCAGGTTTTCCTAGTCATTCTCTTGTTTATGACAGACTCATCTGTGCTGTACCTATACCTGACACTCATCAAACCTACTTATAAAAGCATCCAGTGGTAAGTACATTGCCTAAAAAAAGTCATGTCTTTCTGAAGGCAGAGTCAGCACTGTTTTCTCCGCTTCCCAACCATAGCTCAAATTTAAGCCCTTGAAAACGTCACTTGCCACTCGCCCTAAATTAGGGCCCTGCCAGCATGGCAGTTCCATGCTGGTAGAGCTTAACATTCACTGTCCTCTTGCTTCTCCTGTCCTGTTGCAGCACTCCACTTTAGAAAATAATGGACCTGTCTGGCCTAAGACTTTTTTCATCTACTCTGAGAGATTTGCCTTGCTCTTGAGATTGCTTCCACAAGGGGGAGATTTTTGGATTACAGCATGTGCCTCTGGTACAATGGTTCAACAGTCAGGCAGCAAGAGTTTTAGAGAACTGGAGCTAGAGTCTAGGCTATGCCTCAAACAGTAGAGGTTCAGGTGGATGCTGGGCTGTGAAGCGACCTGCAAAGCAGGAGACTGGCCAAGAGACAGCTGGAAATGAGAGCGGGGCGTTAAATGAGATGACTGCTGAGCTCCCTTTAAGCCAACTGACAGAGACACAAGTTCTGAGCAGGGCACCCTGACCACACTTTGGTAGCTAAGAAAAAGCAAACCACTAATTTCTCAAAAGCAACAGCTACAAAAAAAGAAAAGTCTCCAAACACATTAATTCACTGAACTGTGAGAGGATTTGGTCAAGGGAAGAGAGAAAAGGGCTCCTGCAGATGTCAGAAGTACTGTAAAGGACATAGCCCTCCCTTGCTAGTTATGGTCTAGGTGCTCTTGCTTCTTTCAAGACCCATGACAGGCATCTCTTCTGGTCACATGGAGGCTCACCCATCCATGTGACTACTCCCTTTCATCACAAAAATATTCCTTTGAGAAACTGCATTTTCTTTGGGCTGGAAAGGAAAAGAAATCCAAAACCCAAAATACTACCCTATCTTTGGAGTGACATACAGTGTACCTATTCAAGAGCTGACAGCAACCATTAAGCTCACCTATATCTTAAGATATACCTTTTTTTTTTTTCCTTATGAGTAGTTTGGTGCCTGTTATATAAGGATCTAGATATATTTTAAGCAAAACCACTTAGGTCAGGGTAACAGTTATTTCTCTTACCACAAATGATGCTGGTGTTTCAGCCAGTGGTGGAGTTTTGCTTGTCTTGTCATTTAACCTAAAAAACCAGAATTTGTGCATGCAGAATCAACTCCAGAATCTAAGATTAGTGCATTTTATTTTTCCCTCTTGTCTTGCAGGTACTTTTGAGGGGGGTGGGGGAGACAAGGGGAGAAGTAGTTAGGTTTTCCCAAGCTATCAGGGTGAGCCATCATTCACCTGTATTTGGGAGGGTGAAAAGGAAGATGGAGAATATACTGATTAGAGAGCAGTTGGAAACAAGCTGTTGAGGCAAAACACCTGGATACCATATAACCCTAGAGTAGCTTTATTATTTAATCTATAATTTAATAGTTGACCTATAAAATAATTACATTATACTTAAAGCATTTCTTCATTTTTTGTTTTCATTTATAAAACAAGAATTAAATACAGTTTTAACCATCACAAGCTCAACTCAGTTTTTACATAAACACATCTCCTAGAAGGAGCTTTAAGCTGCAGCATATTCATATTGCAAACTGGTGAAAAACCCAGGTAGGGCATAGCTTAAAGGTAAAGATTCTTGCATGTTTTTCTTAACTGAATTTACCAGGGTGCTTTTCTCTCTCTAGTCTAAAATTTCGGACTTTCAGCTCATTCCTTTCAAGCGGAGACTGAGATCCCTGGAGTCTTAGTAGACTTAGTATTGCCACCTTCCCCCTCTGCACTTCACCCACACCGGCTCTCTCAAGCCTAGACTGGATGGTGCCCATCCAGGGGCTGGCAGGATGCCACAGCACAGCAGTCACAACCCCTAAAGCATTCCCTGCGTGAGGATTGTCCCTGTGCACTTCTGACACTTGGAGAGATCACAGCAGAAAAGCAATGTCTGTTCACGTAACAGGGCTAACAGACCCGACCAACCCCATCCTGCCCATGCCAGTCCCCATAAACCGCTTGGTGAGCTCTTGTGGAGATCAGTCCTGAAAGCCTCTTAGAGAGGCCTGTCACATAATGGAGACCTGTGGCTCTGAAGTCCTGGCTGGCAACAGTGCTGAACATATTAACCCCTTGAAGTGGCTGCATGCGAAGAAGCTGGCGGGGAGGGTCTCCCGCAGCAGGCTGGTTTCACTAGAGGCAGATGCTGAACTGTGAGACATGCATCAGGGAGTCGGCGTGTCATTTTTAATTTGTAAGCTTCAGACAACTGAGAGCGCATGGGCTTTGGTTTGGGGGAAGGGGCTGGCTTGAGACAGCATTTTAATGCAGCTGGGACTCATATACAAATCAGCACTGCAACAAATGGGATATACAGGACATAATAAACTCCATCAACTAAATAACAACATAGTATGATTTAAAATGAACTGCAAGCGTTCACCAACACTGATTGTGCAGGTCTCAAAAACTGAGTGGACCACCAATAGTGTAGCAATTACAACGTACTCTATCCCTGCTCCCACAGCTGTGACCCATTCCAGCGGCACTGACTGATGGGTTTGTCCTTTTATACTAACACATTATCATGGTTTCCAATCATGGGAGAGACACCACTCCCAAAACCTGATGACACTTACATAGCTTTTGTATTCAATTCAGCAATGACCAAACTTTGTCCTTTGTGTGACAGTGCTTTAATACCTTAAGGGAAACATCACTCCCTTAAGTGTTCTCAGCTCCTTTCTCTCTACCCTCCCACCTTCCCCAGTCTGTGCAGGCATAAATATAACGACATAAATGTATGTTGTCCTTTTTGGAGTAAGAAACACACACACATATCTAACATACAAAAACCTACCGAAAGCCTAGTAAAACCATGTTCATTTTAAGCCAGGCAGCTGACCTAGCAACCAAGTCTCTTAACATTTTAATCTCTGGCATACTCTGCCACAAGGAAAATATACATGGCTAGGTCTATAATACTTTAAACAGCTGTTTACTATAGCTAGGTTACAAAATAAACACTGCTGCAGAGACCATGTGTTCAATATACTCTAACCACAACAGCATCAGAACCCACCCTCAGTCTGCTCTGTGGTCACTGTGGCTGACCCAGCTCCTCACCCTCTTCTCCTTGCTTCTGATCTGCTGTTCAGACAACAAGCCCAGAACCATTTGTCATTGCATGATTGAAGTCGTCTTAAGAAGATGAGCTTCACTGGAAAGTCTCACTTGCTTTTCACACATTGCTTCTTGTTACTCTCCCTCACCCGTGTCCCCCAGTCCTGGGCAGCACCCCAGCACTTCCAAGTGAGAGAAACAAGCTCCAGACCAAAGCACAGGGAAGGTGTTCTCAACATGTGGAGGGAACTGGAGTGTAGGGCAGAGGGCTTTACTCCACACAGTGGAAACATTTAATGCTGGATTCAGCCAATTGGTCACTCAGATCATCAATCCCAACCTCTGGAAGCCTGCTCCACTTCAGAAGATTCAACTGCCAGATGATATTAAAAATACAATGAAACTTTATGGTGAAGTGCCTAACACAGCCCGTTAAAAAGCATTATTCCAGTAGGCAAGTGTCAAGGAGCCTTTCCTTGCTGGAGAGATGCCTCCTGAAAGCAAACAAAACACACACACACAAAAAAAAAAAAAAAAAAAACAAAGAAACAAACCAAAAAAATGGACAGTCTGCTCAGTGGGAGAGGAGAGACAGCAGTAAATCTGATGGAGGCAACAACAAGCAGCAGCTACATGCCTGCTCTCACAGTTTGCCTGAGCTGTTCAGATTCACAGACATGCACCGGCACTGCTTGACCTTCTGAATTTTCTTGAGTCGGAACGGTGGGTCCAGCTCGGGACACTCCAGCTGCACAGTCGAAGAGGTGACCTTGTGTGGCTTGCAGAAAGCACAGGACTGAAAGGACTCCTCCTCCTTTTTCACGTGCCGTGGGATGTAGAAGGAGTTGCACTGCCCATAGCAGAAGCGGTTGATGATGGTGCGGCTGATGCAGCCCTCCTCGCTGACAGTCTGCCGCAGGGGCTGCGTCTTGCACCAGTCGCTCTTGAGGTACTTCCTCTCAGTGACCACCAAGGCCTCCTGGCTGGAGGCCAACACCTCCTTGTTCAGCTGCTGCCTACGCTCCGAGTGGTTGCTGCTGCTGCCTTTGTACGGAGAGGGAATGGCACCTGCAGGACGGTTTTTCCTGGTGTCCGTTACTCGAACCAGCGTTGCCATCAGAAAAACAGACAAGGCAAATTTCCAAATCATCCTGCAATGGCAACAGAAGTCACTGTTAGAGAGGCACATTTTCAAATAACAGAATTGTAATGGAGTTTAACTTTACCCATGCCTTTAGAAGAAATGATCTTATTGCCTTTGCAATCCCATCACTTTTCCTAGGAGATTAGCGCTATTCTAGAGTGATTACTTATCATGAAGAGGCCAGGCCCTTTGGAAAGCCACATTTCTCTCTCATCTCTCATCCCCCACAAATTCTCCAGCTACTTGCTTTTTCCCCACAGGAACTCAGCTGTTTTGATGGTTGAAGTGGTCGTTTTACAGAAGCTTCAGCCAGAAAGGTTTCCTCCTTCTCTGTGAAATCCTGGCCCAAATACCTCGGCAAACTTCTGGCTAGCAAAGGCTCAAGAAGCTCCTGACAATATGGTAATAGCTGGCTTGAGGAAGGCAGAGGAGAGGGGAAGGGAATACCAGGTTACACAAAGTGAACTCCCATCTGCCTCTTCAGCCCCTGAGACCCAGCCCAATTTCATTCCACACAGAAGTAGCATGGGGTGTCCAAAAGACTATTTTTATTATTTTAAATTGCTTCTGAAGTTTCTTGGGGCTTTTATGGCACTTACAGGCTTGTATTTGTTGTCTTAGTGGGAGGCCAAAAACTTGATGGATTTATTTTTGCAGTAAAAGGAAATGCTTAAACACAATTTTGAGGACTTCACAACTGCAACGCCTCTTGGGCAAATGGTTTAAGAAGGTCTGTAAACATGAGAGGATTCAATATTTATTTAAGATGTTAAGGAATAGGGTAGAGCATGATCTGGTTGCTAAGTTGAAATAGTCAGCCAGTTGGCAAACATATTTTTTTCCTGTGGTTGTCTATTAGGTATTCTTGTTCTGTGCAGCATCTTTTACCAACTCTTGTCCAATTCATTTTAGTAATGTGTCTCAAAGCACTTCCAGATTATCACAGTAATGTACTAAATCTCCTCATGAAGTCAGTGCTCACCAGTGAACTGCTACAACTGATTTGACAGTTCATTTCATATCATTCTCCCTGGGAAAGGAGAACAGAGGATCTCTACAGTGCCAGAACTGGGTGCAGCACAGAAGCTTCCTATTTGGAGATAAGAACACTTCCAAGTCTTTCTAAAAGTGCTCTGATCCCCTTTGTTCTTAATGGATAATTTTTTAGTAGTGTACAGATGAAACACTCATCCCTCTCTTCACAGTAAAGCTTCAAAACAAGTAATGATTTTTTTTTTTTTCATTTAAAAAGATGCCAAGACAAAAAACTACCATCAGACTGGTAAGTATAATGTCTAACACTGTAGAAATTTCACATGTTGCATAGGCACTCCTATCTGGAAAACATGCCATTTTCCAAACAATGACACCAAAAGATAAAAAAAGTGTTTGCAGTACAGGTGCAGAAGAAGACAACAACAGTGGCTAACAAATGCTTCTCACCTAATAGAGCAGGCCTAATGTATTTAACTCCTGTGGAGATAAAGAGGAGGAACTACAGACTAGGTGAGATAACATCCCCTTAAGTTATTTTCTAAGTCTATAAAATCCCAATGCCTGACTCGACTAAGTTTCTAAGGGGAGAATTTTGAAGTGCTGAAGGAAAGTGCTAATCCTATGGCTGTGAAAAGAGGATGTTCTGATGCAGAGTTAAATTTCACCAGATTGTGTGCTTGAAACAGAACCACCTTTAAAGGGAAACCAGTATTTCTGAAACTCAAAAAAAGCTCATTCATCTGCAACCATGCCATCTGCCCACTGACACCCACTGTAGCCATGGGTACTTTAAATCAGTGGCCTATTTTCACACTGCTTAGCATTCAGCATGCAAGTCCAGAATTTTTGTCCAAAGTCTTTAAATGAAGCAAGACTAGACTTGGCTTTGCTGGGAGGTACTGTCGCCAAGTCCATTGGATGTCAACCCACACACGCAGGCCAAAACCTAATCAGGTAATTAGTTTCAGTTGAATATAGTGTTCCATGCTTCCTTTCAAACTGTTCTCATGTTATTCTGCACTGATGGCTGCATTTCAGTAGTAGATAAAACAACTGATCCCCACTACTTTGTGTTTTATATAGAAAGGAGAGGGGAAAAAACCCCCAGAGCTACAAGCCTACATCTTCTAGAAAACGACAGAGACGAGCTTTCCACAAGATTCCTCGTGCCACATTTCTCAAGCATACTCTTCTACTCTTCTCTTGAAACACAAGGGATATTGCCTCTACAGTCTCATTTCTCTGATCCTGGTGTAGCACAGGTCCAGAAGCACATTAGAAGAAGAGATGCACCCTTTCCCCCATACCTTTCTCTTTTCTTGGGATGATTTTACAGGTTTTTTCCAACTTTTGTGTTCTATGAAACCCTCTCCTACCACACCCACCCTTTCTTATCATAAAAGGCAAGTTAAAAGGACACATTTCCCTTTTGTTTCGAGGATGGGAGTCAAGTAGAAATCTTATGTAGGAATTCAGGGAAGCAGAGAGAGAACTAACAACTCAAAATCTAAAATATAGAGAAATATTATAGTAGCTTCCTAATTAATGAAATGATTTTATGTAGGCATGGAGAACCATGCAACAGAGTAAGTAGGATTTGTTCAGTGAGTCTATTTTTATAACTAATAAACTATTATTAATCAAAGCCGCTATTGTAAGGTTATAAACCAAACACTGCAGTACATGTCAGCAAGTACTTCTACAGACAAGTAGAAATGCACCACTCATTTCTCTCATTGATCCTTATCAAACTTGAGCCTTAAAATATTTACATAATAGAATAATAATCTATCTTACACTAGCAGGTCAAATGTGCATTCTGTCAGATCGTGGAATTTCTAATCACAGGGTTGCCCTTTACTAGCCTGCAAATCACCCCTTTCTAAGCCCTGGCACACAAATCCCCTATTCAAGAAAGTAAGGGTGCAAACAAGGTCACCTGCTGCCAGCAACTTGCCAAGGACTACGTATATTTATGGTGCTCACATGCAAAGAGAAGAGAAACATCAGTACTCCCAGAGAACCAGAACATTTTGGCAAACTCAATTTGAACGCAAAGCAACATGGTGAATGCTGTCTGTCTGCAGACAGAGAGGGATGAGAAGAAACACAAAACATACCGGAGAAGAATCTGGCTTTTGGCAAGAACAGGGCAGTTCTGCCCTACTTAGATGTAACAAAATGGAACAGCATGTGGCTGAGTCCATGCAAGCAAGAACTGCCTCAAGAGACCAATGCCTCTACAACTTACACCAATGCCAGCCTGGGCACCCCATTCCTGCTGCACTGGGGTTCCCATGGCAGAGCCAGTGGAGGCTCCTGTGTGACAGTTTCCAACTTCTTCAAGCATTGTTGCCAACCGCTGCCAGTTCCCCCACGTTTTTTGGGGTTTTTTTCTAGCATGTGAGCTGAGAATAACTTAACTTTAGACGAGATACTCAACAAGGCCTGGCTGCAATTACATTTCACATGGAAAGGTTTTTTCTCCTTGAGATAAGGAAATCAGCATCAAGTATAAGTTCATAAATTCATCAAACTCAGCATGCTGGAGCTGAGCTATCAGGTACCCAGGAGTATAAAAAATCCTTCTTTTGGCCAAGGAGGCAAGAATGCCAATATCCAGCTCTGTCATTTGCAGAGGTCAGGGCACTGTACTAGGAGGGAAAGACCCAGGATCACTGTGTCTGCACTTAGCTGTATTTCTTTGTATCCAATTACTGTGTAACATAAAATATCTACCAAGGCAGGCTCTCTCCTGCATACCGACCTTCTGGCCCAATAACTCATGCATTCTTGAAAGTAATCCAGCTCCAGAGCAAGACAGACAGTAATGTAACCCCAAAAATAGCCTCTAGTTTTGTGGTTAGGGAAGTTCTCTCTGAATTGGAGCATTACATTTGATTTCAGAATTCAAGGGCATCTTTTTCAGAGAAGTTCCCCAATGCAGAAGTGGATGCTATTGGTCTGAAAGGCAGGGCAGGACTTATCAGTACCCATCTGTGCTGAGCAACTGCTCTGGTTTTCAAAGTCATGACCAGTTTCTCAGCTCAGGATGCAGTTTCTGACTGGGAATTCCCGTTCTGTAGATCAGCCTACTTCAGAGCTGCAGGTGGACAGAAAGAAAGAGGGATGTAACTGGAAGATCACTGTGATATTTCAGGTTAGCTGCTCAAGAAATCAGCAGGTGTGAGACCCATTTGTTTGCTTTAGCATGCACACCTACAAAGCACTCAGCGTTATTAGTATTCCTGGAAACATCCAAGTCTCTGACATAGGTATGACACAATCATCGTTTCACCAGGACTTTCTGGAGGGAATTCAGAAAAATAGTCACAGCCAATTTTTAATTTATTTTTTTTTAAAGCCCAAAAACCTGCAAAACCTGTCTTGCCATGGAACTTGAGACTCTGCCTATTCAGCTTAGTCACAGAATGGATTCATGAGGAAGAAAATTTAGTGCTATAAATCTATCCTACACATATCAAAAGTACCCTAAGAGCCCATGACTGGGAAGATGATAAACAAATTCAGTTATTCTTTACTTTATGAAAATTTTGAATTTAATTAATGTCTGAAGACTTTCCCTTGGAAAAGCGATTCTCTTTAACTACCAGCAAAAGGCAGGCACTACAGACTAGATTAAATCAGGTCCATTTCCATATTATGATACACAGACAGCCACATTTGACCACCTGCATCACTCTTCCCCACGTTCCATCCTTCAGAGACACAAGAGCTCTCCTTAGGGATCAGCTGAGTGTGGCTAAGTGTGGGAATCCCTCTTACCAAAAAATTTTTCTAGTCCCAACCTACCTTCATATTAGACCTACTCAGAAAAAGAATCTGTATAAACAGTCATATGTATATAAATGTAAGAACATGTTGTACATGGTTAGTTCTCACATTTAAGATGGGACACAAGAAGTGTTCCTTGAAGACAAGCCAGGCAATGGCCTTTCAAAGAACTAAAACTTGGCTTTAGTAAAAGATGTGGGAAGCCAGGAAATATCAGATTCTCTACCAGGAAGCCAAAAATGCTGTTTATTTAATTTATTAATAGTTAGGCATGATTCTAATGGTACAATGTTCACATAAAGACCATAATAAACACTAATCAGGCATCTTTGTGCAAGGGAGGTATTTGGTGCTAATTTCTCTCTTTTAAGTATCCTTTGGAAACTAGTTCTCCCATGTCTCAACAGTGTCAGCAATAACTGAACACTGTACTGCATCTCTTTTTGCAGAGACATGGGTGTTTTATTAAATTGTTCCATCATTAATAGATTCTCATTACTAAATTGCCAAGACTGAGGCCAGCCACAACAACAAAACATGAAGGAGGGAGGGAAGACCAAACTTAAAAACCACAGAAAACACAGTACTGAAGCTAGTAGGATGTGTTATTGAGATATTCAGATACAAAATATCTGCATTTTGGCAGTAGAGTTACCATGTACTAGGAATACTAAGCATCACTCTTCAAAACCAGTGCACGCAACACCAAAAGCAATAATTATTTAAAAAAGAATAATTAATGCCATTACAGGCAGAAATTTTTCCATTCTTGCCCTCTGAGAACCTTCTATAGTGATTTGAAAGAAAGCTATTTTCTTGCATCAGAGACTAGCAGTAGGTGGTAGAGGGAGAAAACATTTCTTTCAGATGTAATAAATTCCTAGTTTGGCTGACTTGGACGGAGATTATTCCTCCTCTCCATCTTTCCCTCTCCTGCCCACCAAGAAGATCCATTCTTCTCTCTCCCTTTCACCAACACCTATCCACCGGAGAGCCAAGCATACCCAGAGGGAACACCACAGAACTTTGAAAGAACCAGGAAAGGTCTTCCTGCAGGCTGGACATCTCAGAACCACACTCTACAGTGAGGTTCTTGCTTTGTTTTTGATGGGGAGATGGAGCTGGCTTTCACTGATCCCAGCCTGTGTTCTTCAGGAGAGGACAACACTTCCCTCCTCATGTCAGAATTTAGAAGTTCTCCTTGTCAAGACAGTTCCTGAAGACACTAAATTTAAAATATTGAAAAATATATAAATCATCAACAAAACCAAAGTATGCAGAAAAATACACTGGTGGGAACAATCTATGCGAAGAGAGAGCTAGTTGAAAGGATGTTGCATCATATTAATTTAGCTGTGACTATAGGTTTTCTAGTTCCAAGGGCTGTGCAATGTGCTCTAGAATGACCCTGCTTGAGCAAGAAGGTTGAACCAGATGACACACTGTGGTTCCTTCTAACATTACCCACGCTCTGTGATTAAATCCATGATAAATACCTATGCTTCCCAAAACAGACACACACCCCCCATGTAATTGATGCAATTACCAAGTCAATCCCCCAACTAGAAGAAAATACGGGAGAAAATGCTACAAGGTTTGTTGGTTTGGATTTGGGCAGGTTTTAAGTGTAAATGTTATCCTGGTAATACAATAAGCAAGACACTGTCAACTTCATATTACCTTGTATTTACCAGTAGCAAAGATTTGATTCCACAACTGTGTCAGCATTTTAACACAGGAAAAGTAAAATAAAGAGAAGGAACAAAAGCTACAAAAAATATAAAAGCAATGTTATCCTACAGTAGCTCAGGAATGCAGCAATGCCATTTTTAGGGGAATAGGAATACACAGAACTCTGATTGAGTACTAGTAGGTAACTGGACAAAGGGGTTTTTTCTATTATCATTATGATTAAAAGTCCTAAATTTCATTGCTATTTCAGCTTCAGGAACTTGTGGTTTTAGAACCAACCACAGACAAATGTCTGCCTGGTGAGCAATGTAAATTGTCCCAAGCAGAGTGAGATGTCCTACTCAGAAGTGTCTGGGTAGTCATCAGTACTGGCAGCATATGCAACACTGGGGAAAAAAGGAAGAATGGGAGGAGGGAAAAACCCACAAAATAAAACCAGATTTCTGTTAGCTGTCCATGAGGCTGATTTTCTTTCTCCCAACCTGGTTTTGAAGAATACTACAGTCAGGGGGTGGAAGGAATAAATAAAACTCCTTGGATACAAGGAAAAGAGCTTTTTTGGAAAGGACCTATAACTGCTATGCACCTCAAAAATGTCTCTCAGCAAGAGTGAACTAAGTTGAATAGATACTTGTTCTTCTTAGTGTTGCTCAGCTTTCAAGCACGAGACAGAGAGCCCCAAATAGGCAAGTCAGTTCTGTTTGCACATGAACATTTTGTCCAGCAAGCAAAAACAGCCTACATTTAACTTTATTCTTCTGTGCAGAAGGCAACTGGTACACTCCCATTTGGCAGCATTTCATTTAGGAGAAAACAGCAGATTTCTGCCTTGAGAAACTAAAAACTAAATCTGAAGGGAAGCGGTCGTTTGAGCAAATGTCTTCATTTGTGACCATCCCTCAGCCTGTTGGAAAGGAGGACAGTCAACACAAGAATGGGGAAAGTTCAGCATTTAAATACAATAGCTCATTTCATTGCTTCCTCACTGGAGAATCAATACTACAAAAGACTATTTTGCAATGAGTAGTCTCCATTATATTTTTGTTGTTTGCATTACAACAGAACATAGAAATCACATCCAAGACCAGTGCCTGACTAAGCAACACATCTTCAAATGTTTGTAGACTGACTTGGTGATCAACATATGGCAGGACTAGAACTGAGCTCAGAGGGGAAGTGAGTTACTGGAGGTCAGAAATTAACTGAGAATGGACCATTTCCAACATCTTTCAATTGCACCACATGGCACCAAATGCTCTTCTTTTTACTAAGCAATATGGATTTGTTACCCTTAGGCAAGCTTTTCTTTAAAAACATTATACTTTTCTAAACGAAAATTCATTTGAATGAAAATTTCCAATAGAGTTTCCCAGAGTTTTAATAGAACAGAGATGGAGTTAGGAGCTTTATGGCTTGTAGCTTCAAACAACACACTACTTCTAGAACACACAGCTCATCTTCTAGCCCACAGTAAGAGAGAAGACGATTAATGTTCAATGTATATTCTTTACTGTACTTGCACCATTCCAAAAAGAGAGCATTTGGATGAGTTCTGTTCTAGAAGAAAACTGAGGTTTCTAAAGTGCTCAAAAGAATTTCTGCTTGCTTCTCTTAATGGTCAGAAAAATGACATTACTTCTAAAAATCAGTAGGTGGCCTGTAGTCTTGCATATAATAAACACTACGTTAAACAGCAGAGAAGTAACATTTAAATTTTCCAGATTTTCTGGTAAATTCAGATAGTTGTATTCTTTCAGACTCTCTATTCAAGATGCTGTCCTCAGTTATCATATTATGATTCTGAAATGGTCATGTTCCTGTTTGAAAAATCTAAAATGTTATTGATGGTCTAGTGTTCATATTATGAACTTCTGTAAGCCAATATCCTATTTATAGAGCTGAAAAACACAGATGGTTCAAATAAGAATTGTTCTTATTGCAATATCCCTCAGGCTAGTCTTTTTATTAGGCAGTATGCAAATTCACACACACACAAAATTTCAGCTATGTATTCCCACTATTTTCCAATATGTCCCTTGTAAGAACTCTTCCAGCTGTATTTTCATAAAGCTGTCCTAAAAATTGCATATATTTATTCCTTTGAACATTTTTCATTTGGATTTACCTCTGCATAAATTCTCCTGCCAAAGCATCAGTCCTCCTGACTAAAACTCACAGCAGTTCTGGGGACAGAGTGCAGAAGATCCATGCTAACGACTAAATATCACAAGAATTGACCCCATTCATCCTGTTAGCTGCAACCAGGTCTACAGCACACAAAAATGTAACTAAGTGCCTTATCAGAATTATTCGCAGAAAAGCAGGGTTTTTTTCCTCAGTGAGGGTAAATCTAGGAAATCTCATCCTTTTTTCCTTTGGTTAATAAGCAACACATATGACACCTCCTCACAATAAATTTTTTCCCTCTGCCAAATTTCAAACAGGTTGGACAGCAAGGCAGGTTTGAACCTCCTATTGCATTACACGATATGCTTTCTCCTAGGGTACACAGGGAGGCATGAAAAATATTTCAGGGAAGGGGACAAGGGAAAACAAGTCAATTATACCGTAGTCTACAATTACAGGAGGTGTGAGTAGTAAAGAGGATGTTTAGGGTTACTGCGAGGGACTGGCATATTGTGCACACCCACAGAAAATCAGAGTTCACAAGCTCTAATGTACACATGTAATACAAGGCACCTTGAAACAATGGTTGGTCAACTCGGAGTTTTTAATACAGTCTCCTGCCCAGGGTGTAAGCTGGCCCAAAAGCTAAAAACTTATTTGCACTGCACTATGTGTCAATGGAAGCCAGGCAGTAACAAGTCACTGCTGCACACCATGCATGGTATTAACCTTGGGTTGATCCTGTAATGTTTTTGTTCATAAACTTACTTGGAGAATTACAAGATGTTTTATTCTTTCCCTAAGAACCAGGTTTCTGCTTGGCTCCCTTTTGCAGTTACTTTTTCTGGATTAACTAATGGCCCATCAGAATCCCTGTTTAATTACTTTTGTTTCGAATGTTTGACTCAGCTGTGGGCTTTGGTCTGAAAGGAAGCCTGTTCACTCAAGGTCTTGTATGAAAAAATTCATGTAAGCAACTGAAATGCAATTCAAACCTATGAGGGCTGAAAAATGCAGTAAATACATGCTCTGATTTTTTTTTCTGTGTGTGTGTGTGTGTTTCTGCAAGCCTATAAACAAAGACAACATTTGGAGTTCAAAACCTTCAGAGTTACATCACTTCCTGGATACTCTTGTACGTGCATCAGTTGATGTCTTGACGCAAGTTTTTCAGTTTGGAACTATTTTGAGCCTTGTTTTCAAGTTGTTTTGTAAGATTAAAAGAAAGAATTTTGATTTATTTCACTATGTGTCTATTGATATTTCCCAACTGACAGTCATGTTTTTTTTTTTTTTGTCATAGCTATCAAATGGACCAAAATAAATCATAGCAGCTCAACAAAGGTACAGAACTTATGAGTGCCATAAAGTCAGGAAGACAAATAAAATTTTAATTAGATATGCACTATGAACATAAAATGCTAAATACCTATACACTTTAATATCACTCTCTGGGTCTATTAGAAAACGTATAGCACACAGAATGAATAGGCAAACTACCATTTATGCACTGTTATTGGCAGTGTGTATCACTTAACTAAAAGTAACTAAAAGATGAATTTTCAGTGAAATGTTGCAGGATGACTTGTAGCACAGGAAATTTCACATCAAAATACTGGAAATTTACTCTATCCCTCCCACTTCACACTGATAGTAATGTGTGGCTGTCCCACATCTGTGTTCTTGTGGCTTTGATTCATGTTCAGATCAGTGATCCTCCCTCCATCATTACCCAAAGAATGTAAATATTTGCTCTGTCTGTATTCTGGTTTACAGACTTGGCCCATTATTGAATACGAAGGATGTAATTCAATCATAGAAGGATCTGTTGCCATGTGTAAATTGGGATTTTATATTTTATGACTTAGGCTTTGCAGAGCAGCCATCTTCCTACTCACCTCCCTCTCTCCTTGCTCATGACTGAATTATAGTTCTGTCTCTAATTGAAGCCTACTATTATTCTACTTCTCTTCTGCTGAGAGGAAGACCAGAGCTATCATTCTGAATACATAGCAAGCCACAGGAGTCTGAATGAGGTACTTTAATGACAGGTCCTCCTACACAGCACATTTGCAGTCTTTCTGCTAATTAATTTGATTTCCTTTGTCTAGACTAACATAACACAGCAAGTTATGCTCATTTAAAGGAAGATCATTAGACTTTCAGTTCACTCCAAATGAGGAAGAAAGAAGAGTCAATAGACTGGAATCTGGGGGAGACTGACTGACTTTGTCCTTGACTACACCATTGCTTATGTTTTCACTTGACCAAGACTTTGTCTCTAGGAGAACCCGAGACAGCATTATCATCAGAGGAGAGACTATAATCAAAATCAGATATCATTGGTATGTGCATGGCAAGGCAGTGGCAGTTACACAGAAGGGTTCTGTCTATGATGCACTGCAGTCAGCAGCTTTCTTCCTGGCAATCACTTGGCATTTGCTGTTCACAGCTCCTGACATCCTCAGAGGGCTGAACAAACACGTAATTAAAAACACACACAAGCTGTTTTCTTCAGACTCCCTTCATAGAATGAAAGGAGGTTCAGTAGTGTGCCACTGGATTAGTAAACCAGAGGCAAAGCTAGTAACGGAGTTAAAGAAGTAACTCCTCACTATTTGGAAGGTAAGACCTTTATTTGGCAGCTTTGACAATGGTTGAGACTGTGGAGCTGGTTGAAGTCTCAGAACTGAGCTGTCAGTCAAATACAGAACTTGGGAAATGGAGTGATGCATGATGAACAGATAAATGGACTTGAATTTGAAAGTTCAGCCTTTTGAGTCATGTAGGAAGATCCAGTTTTAATACCCAGCAAGAAAAGTTACAAGAAATCAGACATCGTATAGGTGCGCTGTGGAGTGGAATCAGTTCACACATTTCTTAATAACGTCAGGGAAGAACTTCTCCTCTCACAAAAGAAAAAGGGAGGAAGCCAACAGGGGCAGTCACCAACCCCTTCTGCTCACACACACGCACAAAAGTGCCAAAACTCCCCTTCTGTAGATAGTTCAGAACCTCTTCTATCCTTGTCACCTCAGTTGTATTTATAATTTTGCAGCATCAGCAGGGAAGGATTCCAATTTTTTGACTTCCTGGCTTAGGGGTTATTTTTTTCGCTCACAGTAACTGGGTACCCTCTTTACTCAAACACAAGCAGAAGATAAACTGCACCTGGAGGTTCTTTATTAGCTTATTCTGACCTTGGGTTTTTACAGTGTTTGGCCATAAGCCATTAAAACTGTGTCACTGCAGCTCAAGTTTGAGTATTTTTCCATTATTGATGATTTCAAGCTCAGCAGAAGCAGACAATAAGTAAAAGGAAATCCAAGGATTCTTCTCTTTGGCTCTTTCAGAAAGCTAACCTTAGAAAGGTCAGGGAAGTATCTTGGAAAGAGTTATCCAACATCTAGCTATAAATTTCAGTGTGAGATCACAAGCTGCATTTCTCTTCCACATCTATTCAAGGCCACTTCCCCAGCTCTAACTTAGGCAGCTCTTCCTTAAATCTAGAGAAGAAAGATGACACTTTTGGTAATCTTGGGTGACCTCATGCTTCTACACAGAAGAATATACTGAGACTCCATTTCATATGATTGCTTGATTGGAGTAATGAATTTTCCAAGTGAAGTGGCCGAGAGCTTCCCTTTTGACATGACTACAATGTGAGATACTAGCTAACATCTCCATGTGTGACCACTAAATGCAAGACTGATGGTGAAAGATTGCTCATCCAGGTTTTGGTTTGGTTTCTTTTCTTTTATTACAAAGTAGCCAGGGAACATATACATTACAGTTTATACTATTTTTCTAATCCTAACCACATAGTGCTGTTTCAAGAAATTATATTTACCATACTGAAGCAGCAAGGGAGATTGATCAGCTGAAGGTTTTGGCAAAGTACTGTAATGGCTCAGCAACAAAATGCCATCTCTGCTGCTTGCGAAGTCCCATTGTAATTGATTATAGCCATGTAGTTGACTCTGAATTTTTCCTTATTTTCCCTTTAAAGAAGTGAGCAAAAATTGGTTTTAAGATACTTTCAATGTAAAATTATTAAACGCTCAAAAGCCAAGAAGCCATTTCGCAGAGCTAACATGAAACATGTTTTTGTCTCGATAATAGGAAAGCTCTAAAAATGCATAAATTGAACTAGGACCTTCAGGTGTTTCCAGTCTTAAAATGTCCTTATCTCTTTCTGTGAAAAAGTAACTTTGAAAAAGAAGTTTTGATCAACACTTCTGAAAACTTCCATTCCCACTGTGTGAAGAGACAAAAGAAAGTTTCAACTGTGAACCCTTGGGGCCCAGTTGCCACAATTCATGTAGCATGATGGTCCTCATTGGGTCAATGATAACCACATCCCCATGGGATTTTTTTTATGCTTGTATTTTGAAAGGAGGCTCAGTAAAGAATTTGGCTTAGGAAAACAAGACTGTGCTTCCTCTCTTCCCTTACTTAGTTTCAGAACAACAGCTTTTGCTTTGAGTGATTATTTCAGCTTCCATAATTCTTCTCCAGCACAAAATTATAGAGAAATTTCATATGTATCAGATCAGTAATTTGGGCAGCATAAGAATATGGCTAATGTCAGAGCAACAAAAGGAAAGGGAATAGCAATGAGGAAAAACACTATCAAAAATGTACCAAGCAAAGGCAAAGTTAAAAGCAGCTCACCTGTCTGAAAGTCTGTTAACTTGGTAAAACCCCTTTTTCTCAGAGGATCCTAAAAAGTTCTTAATTAGGGCAAAGACTGAAGAATATTAATTGCCACTTGGCAACACTCTGCTCATTAAAAACAGAGGGATTTTGGGGGGCTTTTTTCTTTCTTTCCCACCCTCAAAATCAAACAATTTGTTTTATAATATGAATGACACAAAAAGCTACATCAAAGCAAGTGCACACTTCCATATCTACATACTTGTTTTAATGTTGAAGGGGAGGACTCCTAAGCTTACCTAAAAAGAAAAAGAAAAAAAAAGTGCGCTAATTAAATCATTAAACCGTATGGTTTTATGGTTTAAGCAGAATACGTAATGTCACTGCAGACTTGAATGGGAATGGAAGCAAGAGAGGCACTTTTAAACTAATAGAAACAGGCCTAAGAATGCAAGGTACTGTGTGGATTTACAGTATAACTGTAGAGAAGACATAAAGACCTCATCAAGATAGTATAGTTTTAATCAGGTCCTCTCTATGACTGTTCTCCACCCCCTCTCAAAACCAAAATATTATTTGTTTAAAGCTGCTTTCCAAATCCACGGCAAAGTATCTAAGAGAAACCAGAAATGAGATTTTAGAGGCACTAGAAATAGGTGACAGGCACGTACATATTACTTGAATCAATCTGAGCAATCCATAAAACACCTGTTCCCACACCTACAAAGCCTCTAGTTTCATTTTGGACTGTGACATTGATTATGTGTCCATACACCAGTGCTTCTGCAGGGTGCTCAGGCATACAACTGGGTAGGTGGCGATGCTGTCTTCTGCCACTCACACAGAAGACAGATGAAGCTTGAGAGCCTCTCAGCAGTTCCCTGTCATCCCTGCTTTGTCATGTGTGTTTCACATACAACCCACCAACATCGAGTGGAAGACAAACAGCATGAACTCCTCCCAGTCATCCAAAAATGTAGCCAACGAGGTATGCTACTTATCTTTCTTGTAACTAGCCTTGCAACAACATCTTCCCTCTTTATGAATCAAAGCTCCTGGTTTCAGTACCCACGTGAACTGTAGATAGTTTGACTCACATTCTCCCCTATAAAAAAAAACAAAACCAAAACCAAAACCAACAACAACAACAACAAAAAACCAAACCAAAAAACAGCCAACCAAAACCAACCAAACAAAAAAGAACAAACCCACTCAAAAAAAAAAAAAAAAAAAAAAAACAAACCACAAAAAACCAAACTCAATCAAAACAAAACAACCCTCTAAAAATGTCAGAAAATGTTAGTGGGAATGTGGAAAGCACAAAGAGGCACTACCCATACTTTACAGTTGAAACTGGGTTTTTAGGTAGGAAATAAACACAAAAATCCTGGATCTGAAGGGAACTACAATAGCATATCCATCATATTTTGATGTGATTATCCTTTGTGGTAGAGAGGCTGATGTCTTAATTTAAACTCCTTGAATTTTATCATCCTCCCTGACACCTTTAGAAGGTTGTTATAGGTTATATAGGTTTTTGAGTCCAAATGAAAATAATCACAGACCAAAAGAATTAAAACCTATGCCTCTTTCCCTCAATTTTATATTCTGATTAGAATACTCCAGGATGTGAGTTCAAATACCTATTCCTGTTATATACAGTCCTCGCAGACTAGTACAACTCCATCTTCAGGTAAAGTAATGGCACAAAGGAAACCCTGCATCTGACCTTGGGAAATAACCAAAACAACAATTAATATCAGCTGGATATATTTCTGGCTGCAACCCATGCCCTTCTGAGATAAAGCTTAAATCATCTCATGCTGTCACCTAGTCCAGGGCACAGTTTGAGTCCTTTAGACTGTGAGCCACAGTCCCTCTGCTCCTGGACTCACCTTCCCCCCAGCCAGGACACAGGCATGTGTGCAGACATACAGTCAGCAAGACGTGTTTGCAGATCCAGCCAAAAAGGAGGCTTTTTTGTTTTCCCTACAGGATCAGTGATGCCGGCGCCGCCCACCCTTCCCCCCACCCCCCCTCCAGTGCTGGGCTGCTCTGCCTTACCAGTGCCGACCTATGGGCAGGCTGCCTCCAGACAATGACCACACCACACCCTGATACTCCTTCCAGGCTGGAGCCTGGGAAAACTGTCACCCAATTTACCTGTTTCAGGGTGGGGGAGGCTAATGTAACTGGGAGGGTGTGGCTGATAAAGGTGGCGTTGACAGACAGAACTGCATGCTTTGGCTTCCTACAAGACATGCATGGTCCTTATATCTAAATGATTTGATGTTAGTAGTACAGTCTGTACCACAGCAGTGAGAAGAAAGAATAACAACAGCAAAAACAATAACAATAATATAGAATGTGATAGGTAGTACCATTTCAGATGCCCAAGAGCACCTGAAAGATGTTTGTTTAGGCTGACACATCAGAGACAGACCCTATGGTACGTGCATATTCCTCCACAGTAGCTGCTGGAAACCATGTGAGAGATGTGGTGTATTTCAACAGGCACGTGTGTCGAAGCAACCAGCTCTCCATCAGAACCTCATTCTGCTCTAAACACTCAGGGACTTGATTTTGGCAGGTGTCTGAAACATTACATCTCTTACTTATGACTAGATTTCCAAAAGAGGTATGCAGGTATGCACTGTTTGCTTAAAGTCCTCAATGAATATGGGGTATTTAAAAAGAGGATCTTTTATCTTGAAAATGTGCTCTGCAACGGTGGTGCAAAACTAAATATTAAACATGGAAAAAGGAGCATGAAAATGGTCTTTAATTTCTCCATCCTACTGTCTGACTTTTGAATGTCCTGCCTTTTAAGTGAAAAGGTTTGTTCTGCCAAGAAGGTTTTAAGTGATTAAATACAACCACTGGGTACACTGAATAGAAATTACCTACAGGATACATGAAACACTGATGCCTTCTGTTTCACCCTTTCTCCATGAGCCATATGACCCCTCACATCCTCCTTGCCCTAACACCTACTCTTGTTAGATTCTCCACAACTGATTCAGGATCTTGTCCTGAAAATTGTGGCAAGGTGGCTCTTTCTTTGTGTGAAGATGCTATGTACCCGTGCAATTAGTGCAATTCAAAATTAAGCAAAACTGAATTTAAGGACAAACAAATAAACAAAAGTAACCTTGTTTGGCGAAAGAAGTTGGAGGAAATAATTTTCTGATCTCTTTCCAGGTAACAAACATGCCACAATACTCATGAGACAGAACCAATCTGCTGATTTATAGCTTGAAAAAAAAAAGATCTGTAGGAAGTTAAGAAGTTATAATACATTTTGAATGCAAATATTTGCCTAACCTCCCTTTCAGTACTGTAACAAAAGTTGGTCACCTGTTCTGGCTATTGACTTCACATGAATTTTTGCCCTCATTAGGCAGAAGCATAAGTTGTGCATTCATATGATGTGGTAAGAAATGGAGTGATGCTGCTAATATATGAATGAGAAAACCATAAGTTTTCAGGAGGATTCATTCAGCTGAAGGCTAAAACATCATCTGAGCAGGTGAACTGTTCACTTGGTCAGATACTGTTTCTCACATGAAGGCTTCAACGCCAAAGAGCAGCACCCTGTATCTCTGCCACCCAGTCAAAGGGTACAAACACAACAGTGAATAGCCATAAAAAGGGAACAGGCCTTATGCACAGAACCTGTGCATGAAGTTTCTCCCTTGTTACTGAACAAAGGCACCTTCATTCTCCAAAAGCCTGGATGATTTTGAGAACCACCTGGGCTAATGTATTCCACTTAACTACAGCTGCATGTATGCAAGAATAAACGTAATATAATTAATAGTCAACAGACAGGACTAAGCTCTCATACAGGTATGGGCTCACACTATTTTAGTAATTAGGACTCTGAAAGAGGGCATCTTTAAACTAACATTGTAGAAGTTAAGCAAACACTTAATTGGCTTCCTGTATTCAGGTCTGAAAATCTGAAGTTACCAGACCTTAGAAGAAAGGTGTGATAATGTACCCTGCACACCACTAAGGAAAACACTAAGGAAAACACACTACCCATATAATTAAAATTAAGAGATGGATATTGGATGGTAGTCAGGTAAGTTTGCAGTTTGGATCAGATGGCATTTAAACTGAAAAAGGAGCCTGACATCTTAAATGTATAGCTCTTATTTTTAATCAATTGCCTCTAGTAATATTCATTCCTCTTAAAGGAAGCTGTAGGCCCTTTACTTCACTGACAGCTTTTTGTTAAATCAGCTTCCATCTACTGTTCCCCTCCCTAATTTTATATAGTTTCATGTGCATTGATGTCTCTCACAATGGTCATCACAGTAACACATCCTAACATGTCCCACAGTAGGGCAAGAGACTCCTCTACACCTGAAAATTAAAAAAGATATATCCAAAAGCAGAAGTTAATCCAATTTACAGTTAAATCTCAAAAAAACCCTCAATCAGTTCTACGGCCACCACACTTCACTGATGGTATGCTGAGGACATTAAGGACAAATCAAGAGTCTATTTTTGGCCCTGAAAACATGGGTGCACAAATACAGAATGGAAAGGAGTAGCTTATGAACTAGTTCTGGGTACCAACACTGCAGAAACTATACCTCAATGTGGCAATATTGGAGCAATCAGGGATCTTCAATAAAGCAAAATCCAGAGAAATGCCATTAATAGCTGTAAAATGCATAAAAGGCCATAGCAAAGGTGAAACAATATGTTTTTACTCTTCATGGATTCAAATGCAATAATGTTAGTAAATAAGATTTCAGACAATATTCCTATTAGCAAGCCCCACGATACAGATGGTAAGGCAGTAGTATTGATTTGCCTAAGTTTGTAAACTCATCATCAGAATTATTAAGGAGAAAGTGACGCAAAAGGAAAAGAAAAATCACCTCTACCATGGATTACATTAGATGAAATGGATCCTAACAAGCAGGGGGCAAGCCAGATGACTTCTCAAAGTCCCTTTAATTCCCTTTTAAGTAAACAGACATACATATATTATATAGAACAATTATAATCCTCCAAAGAACCATCTTTTTAACAGGATTTCTCTTTTGCCTAGTTTTCTGTCATCTCTCTTCTAAGCTTCCTAGGCTCTTAGGTTTTGTTCTTGCTATCACAGAAATAAATCATCATCCTTTTTGCTGTGGGGTCACTAAACCACTACTCAAAGCCAGCCTTATGTTTAACACACTGCAATATGCTAAATGTGAACCTATCAGGTTTATAACACAGATACTACCAGATGGTTTCAGAATTAAAGACTCAGTTTGACTTTTTTTTGCTGTAGGGAGAATACATAACTTTTGTGTAACATTCCACTGTTGGCAAAAGAAGTCAAGATTTTGCAGAATGTCTTGGCTTTTCCAAAATTTCAATTAGTTAGAGGAAACATTGCCTTGTTTATTTTTTTAATCTAATAATTAGAAAATGTTAGGTTTCCCAAAACACATTGAAATACCCATAAAACACACAGAGACCATTCTCCACATAAGGTTAATTTGGCACAGTTTTAAACAATCTTTTAGGACTGACTTAAAGGCAGAGGAGTCAAAACTAGGTAATTAAACAGGATGGGTAGATGATAAGATGGAAGTATTGTGCCATATCACACTTCTTCCTCACAGTCCCTTCAGAAACAGTGACAGACACATTGAAGTAGAAAGTTGGCAACAGCACTGCTGCTGCGACACCAGCTGATGGAGCAGCCAAATTCCACATTCTGAAACTGAATGGGGCACTTGAGCGGCTTCTCACTCAGACGCATCAGGAGGACAGAACAGGCCCATAAACAACTACATCCTTGAAGATCAGAGGCCAGCTGCAGAAGTTTGCATGGAGCAAAGCATCTGAAAAGTCCTCATGATAGCAAACACCCAAATTCCTCTCTATTTGTAATACCTGTAATTAACAGGTGTGGAATACTTTGTCAACAGCTGTTATGATAAAGCTATGGTATTTGTCGCACAAGCACAGCAATACCCTGTGAAGCTGTACCCACTGTCCAACACTCCCTTTCCCACAGAGCACAACAAATAAATTAATGAAATTGCCCTCAAACAGAAACTGAACACACATTGGAACAGAATTCAAGTTTCCCATCTGCCTTTATCCTTCCAAAGTTGAAAAAAAAGTTTTGAAATTTGATTTACTTATTGTTGTTAATACTCTGAAATTAGCCTAGAGAATAAAGGCATCTCCTCAACATTTTCCCTGTGAGGAACTGCTCCCTTACCTGGACATAGTCTAATATTTCTGATTACTTTAAAGAGGTGGGGTGACATGGCAGTGTGTGGCTTACAAAAAGCCAGGAAAGAGTCGTTCACCTAAGAGCAACCTACAATGCCGATATTATTTATTTATTTGGTATTATGTACTGTTATTTATTTACTGTTATTTAGCAACCATTATACTGCTACTTCTGAGAGAAGCCAGTTGCTGTGGTAAGTTTCTTAAATCAATGCTGCATATATACTCTCTTGTAAACCAATGCGAAGCAATGATCAAGTTGGTATACATATGTCCATATTCTAATAAAAAGTACATCACTCATTGCCAAGGAGTTACCATAGCACTGAAACAAAAGGGAAATTTTATACAAGATGGAATCCTTAAACAGATCAGTACAGCAGAGGATGAGAAGAATCTGCAAGGCTTCATGCACTAGGCAGTACTGCAATGCTTTCTACTAACAAAAAGTTTCACACACCTGTTTACTGTGTTCTCTAAGTTAAGGAAAAAAAATGGCAGGTGGGAAGATTCTCTGCAAATATGTATTTAAAAGTATTTTGGAGGCTTAATCTGACAAATACTGACTTCATTAAAGTGAACAGAAAAAATAATATTTAAATTTAGTAGAGACAATAATTTTACTCTGTGGGACTATCAGTACGAAATCCTTGAGGTTTAAAACATACAGTCATTTAGACCAGGCAAGGATCTGTCTTCAGGTAGACTCGCTGATATTTGACACAGTTCAAGTGAACAAAAAAAACCACTGCTATTAAAAATACTTGATAAGTTTTAAGGAAACAGCAAATGCTTACAGATAAATTACTATGACAGCTGACAGATGAAAAAGAAAAGAGAAAAAAAAAAACACCAAAGAAATGTTTACCAGAAAGTAACTTAAAATAATTGATTAACAACATTTATGTACTTGGAATATCTTGCAATTCCAATACAAATTATTTTTCACTTGTACTTAGTATCATGCTACTTTTGTAGTTATTTTTTATATCTGAAATGGTATTAAACTTTTAATTAATTAAACTTCATCTGGTTATAAAGAGGAAAAAAAAAAGGACAAGGGAAGAGAAAACTCCACAAATGAATGTTTTCTGCCTAGTGTGACACACCAAATAAATCTAGCCTAGTTAGTTCTAATCTAGGCTACAACAGCCCTTGGCTTTACAAGAGCACCAGTATCTGATGAGGTTCCATAAAACACAGCTAAATAGGAACCCCCCAAGAGCCTGTAAGACTGAACAATTTCCCTCTTTTTAAAGACGTCCAGTTCAACAAACTTCCTTAACCCAATGGTAACCCAAGCCTTTCTGCTTTCTGACTTTTCTTGCTTATGCAAATTAGCAGAGCTGCCCCACAAGCTCACATGGGACATCTGAAAATGGTTCGGTGTCCCATTATATGCCTTTCTAAGAAGTTTGAGTCTACAGTAATTTAGTATTAACACACCACAGATAATTATCTCCTAATGTTGTCTTTTTCCACAACCTTAGATATCGAAATCTAGTAAGAGCTTAATGGAATACCCTTGTGGGTAAAATATTGAAGTGAAGAAGGAGAAAGACCTGTGTTACAAGGTTTTGAGGGCAGAAAATGTAAAGAAATGAGGAGTTCTTTATGGCACGACTGCCATGCAATTCTAAAGCAATAAATACGTAAATGTAATTGGAATCACCCATACTCCATTGATTTACACTTCTGACTTGAATTAAATTGAGATCTGATTAAGGTTTACTTCAGTGATACCAGATCATCTGAAGCCATGAGTTTGAGTAATGGTGACACATAACTGTTTTTCTGAAGCTAATGGTAATTTTCCCACAATGTGTGCATTACTTGCCGGCTTCATAACACAAATGTCTTGTTTGGTAGTTTCTTGGCTGGAAGGACTTAGTTACTGCCAGTTGGCAGTACCAGGCAAATCATTTCAGCAAAGAAGGGCTGATCCTAATCTCTCCTCATGCAAGGCTAATACAGTATCAGTGAAGAATTCAATATCTGTGTTCCTTTGTGTGCACAACTCCCAAATGAACTTTGGACTTGTAAAATTGGTTGTTATAAAGGACTTCCTCACCTTGAAGTAAAATCATGTTCAGTGATCCTCTAAAGCATCTGGGAAATCCCAATGGCCCCTGAAAGGCTCACCAGCTCTGAACTGTGACATTCTGGCACTAGGGGCCATTCCCTATATAAGGGCTTGACAGTAGAGGGGAGGGGGTAAAATGTGTCTAGCTGTACTTTGGATCTAATTACATCTTCTTATAGCTCCGAGGACCTTATCAGCTTTAGTTCCAGAGTGTAATTTAACCTATGCATTCAACCCTCATAGTGATCCTCCCCAGCCTGCAGTTCCACCTTTCTCCTTAGAGAGTGAAAATCTCAGTAGATACATCCAAAAATGGGAGCATTAAGCAGCATCTTGCAGCATTTCTTAAACTTTCTCCCCCCCTTTTTTTCCAAACAATTCTGCAGAAGCCTCTACTCATAAGATGCAGGGTTTTGTAAACACTCATTTCTTCAGAATTATCTGAAGTTTAATTATTTCCCACCCTGGCACACTGACTTATGTACGCTTTAAACCTCATCCCCAAAGCCTCCCTATTGGCAGCACAAGAAGTGCAGCTGTCTGCCTCACCTATGGAATACCTGATACCAGACATACAATTTTTATGTTCTTCAATAGTCCTTATAAGAGTGCTGCCCCTATTAAATTATCTAGGTTGCTTAGTTTTACATTCAAAAACAGGTGCTTTGGAAAACCAGGACTTGCATTTCCATTAGACTTTGCAGCTCAGTCTACAGAGCACGTCATTCTGTTTGGAAGCCATCTAGGCAGGTGACCACAAAGCAGTTTATCTTAGATATTAGTCACCTGCTTTTCTGCAAGCCTTACTAAATCCAGACTGTCAGGCTAATCTATCTTCACAGCTCCACATACTGACCAAGGACCACAAATTTTTAGCCAAAAAGCAAAATTTTTAGCCTTCATAATGTTAAGCAGAGGAAAGTCTAAGCACTCTGAGAAAAAGGTTTAAGGCTACTTGCCCAACATGAAACAAAATGTTCGGGGCTCCATGTTCACAAACTAGCACTCTAGGCATTGTTATTTGTAGAATTCCTTTGACCTTCATAACAGGCCAGTCCTCTGCATAGTGAAAATAGGTGGAAGGAAAGAAGGCAAAGTCTACTTTTACCCTCCACATATCTAAGCAGTGCCAGAGGGGCCAGATAAATTTAAATTCTTCTTAAGGTACTCAGAGATTGTGCTGAAATTTCCAGAATAAAAGCAAAATGCTCCTTTCATTAATTTATGCATGAATCAAGGTTTTATTGCAAGTCATATATATATGCAAGGTTGGGCTAACAGGCATATTTTAAGTAAAGGTTAAGCTGATACGGGAAGGTGACCGAGACAGAGGGGCAATGTCACTGCTGTTCTTGATTCCTGACTTTTTTTTGTGTATGTGTGTGGCAAAATAATGCAATCTTATGAGCAAAAACAGTGAAAGAAAAAATGGCTAAATACATTGCCTTCCTCTCCCCACATCCCTACTGTGTTCTGCAAAGCTGTCCAATGAACAGGAGCAAGCAAAATCTACGAATGTACAACCCTTCTCTTTGCAGACACTGGTGATTGCTGCCTTCAGCACAGATTCAAAACCATGCCAACATTTGTCTTTCTCCCTTTTCTCCTGCACATTTCTTCTGCAGACCTCTAACTACAATTCTGTATCAGGGCAATAAGTGCATGCCACAAGATGATCTGGACAGAGACTGCTGCCTCAACATAGCATGCAGATGACTCAATAGTAACAAAGTAAATCATCCTTCAAAGGTAAGTCAATAGTGAATAAGTAATTTTATCTGTCAAGAGTTAACATGCAATGAATACTTGTAAAGGTTACACAACATAAAATCTATGAGTGGTTAGATATGAGTTTGCTCACATATGCTAACCAAGGAAGCCTATGAAGGAATAAATCCCACTTGACTTCTTAATGAAAAGCCTTAACAACAGCAACTTAAGAAAAAGATTATATCCTAAGAGATTGTTGGCTTACAGCCAGATATCTTACAGTAAAGATGCACTTAGTAAGTATTTCTTAGGAATTGTGTTGAATTTCCATGTAAAAATACTTTAAAAAACAGTGAATGATTGAGCAGAATAGTTTTCAATGAGTAAAAGAAAATCCTAAAGCGAGTTAAAAAAGCCCCAAACACTTGTTGAACCCATACACACTGTGAAGCCACAAACAGTTGGGAATTTAACTTTAGTCCACTGAAGAGCTTAACTCACTTTTCATTTCTGTCACTATTTGTATTTTTCTTTTTTTTCAGTTACATTATCTGTTTGGATTTTTTTCTTAAATGTACTTTTCAAGTTCTCTTACAAATTTCTAGCATGCCATGGTATCTTTCCTGTAAGCTCTGTGAATACATAGCTTATGATGTTTAAAACATTCTATTTAATTAAATTAAGAATCCTGTTAAAATGTACAAGTAGCAGTCGTATGTTCTGAAATCCAGGCTCTAAGTATACATCCCTTAAACTTTCCTAATTTCCTGAATAAATAGATCCTTCGAGGTTTACCAGATAAGATATATTTTAGATTACTCAGGCTATCCAAAGGATGCTTTTGCTGCTCTGTGCAATTAGAGCTGAAAGTGCATTTATCTTGCTATAAATAAGGTGACTCTTAAAGCATGGAGTTCAGAAGTGTTGATGTCAACTCTTTAGTGGACGTATGTTTGATAGGGTAACTCCATATCTCAAAGTACCTAAGCTAGTTTAACTCAACTTTGAAATTAATTCTGACCTTTATAATAAGAGAAAGTCAGGAAAAGCTAACGGAATAATTTCAGAATTAAATTATGTAAGTTTTATCATAAAACTAAGTAGGTAAAAAGCTACTTTGAAAGTTATCATTTAAATATGGTGTTGACTCAGAACTACACTCAAAATCATACAGAGTAAAAGGTATAACTGAAATGTTCCAGAACAATCTATGTATAGAATAGTTCAGTTCATCAGAAGAAAACCCACTCTTTCCTACTTTACAGTACTTGGGTTTAAATATGCTGCTTCCAAAGAGAAAAGTGCAAGGGCAATTAGCAGTTGTTGTGTCATTCTTCTACTACAGTAAAATCATATTTTATGGCCTTGTTTAAACAAAAGCTTTGGATGTTCCAGGTAAGAAATGTTAAATAACGAAGATAGAAGAGCAATACACACCTGGCTGAAATTCCCGCTATATAGATGGCATGGTTAACACTGTTGGGGTTTTTAAGTGTAAAAGTATATTTGCATTGTCTTCAAGTAATACACTGTTCTACTTCTCTGTGCAGGAGTTAATTTAATCCAGTGTGTGCAAATCCGCATTAGAATTCACATCCTTATAGGCTTTACAGGAAAGCAAAACAACTATTTTTTTTTTTTTTTGCATCTACACATTAGGCTATAGCTACCTATTGTAGATATTATTCACATTTACATACATGAGAAGCACTTTAGCTTTTTAAACTGTTTTTAAAAAAGTGTTCAATGGCAGTAACAGTTTTTACAACTCATAAAGTGACCCATAAGGTTCTGTTCAAACAATGAATGCATTATACAACCACAGAATGGCCAGGGTTGGAAGGGACATGCCAGTCCAATCCCCCTGCCATGGGCAGGGACACATTACATTACACCATGTTTTTCAAAACACCATCCAACCTGGCCTTGAACATTTGCGGTGATGGGATATACACAGCTTCTCTGAGCAACTTGTTCCAGGGTCTCACCACCCTCATTAGCCCATGTCATTGTTCAGAAAATTTGGGAATGCTGGTCTTTGGGCTGTCACTTAAATAGCAATATTTTCCAAAGATTTTCCACACTTAGCAACTAAGCATGTGCATCTAGATGACTAAGGCCACCCAGTTCTAACAGGGTTTTCAAGACAACAAGGAGTCTGCACCTATGAGTCTTGTCAGGTAGAGGACATACAGTGTTTTGAACACTTACATCAACATTTACAGCACTGTTTCTGAGCCAGTTTCCCATGTGTTGAGTGTATACCATTTTAGACACACCAGAGGGCACAAAGAAAGGCTGTAACGGAATTAAGACACAACCTAGTGGCCAGAAGCAGAGCCAAGGGCAAGATGATCCTTACAGCAAAATTTACACCTATGCCTAACTACTGCTACCACACGGGCATAACCACAGGCAGCATAACAAAGCAGGGATACCTTCTGGACCATTAACACTTTGCACTGCTTTTGGCAGGGATAGTTAATTTTCTTCACAGCAGCTGTGAAGAAACACAGAGATGTTTTAGTTATTTCCAAGCAGCACTTGGACAGCATCAAGGCCTTTTCTGCCTGCTTCTCATCCTACCCCACTAGAGAGAAAGCTGGGGGTGTACAAGTTGGGAGGGGACACAGCCGTGACAGCTGACCCCAGCTGACACAAGGGATATTCCAGACCATATGGTGTCATGCTTAGCATATAAAGCTGGTAGAAGACATGTTCAGACTGATGGCGTTTGTCCCCCCAAGTCACCATTGCCTGTCATGGAGCCCAGCTTTCCTGGGGATGGATGAACACCTGCCTGCTCTTGGGAAGTGGTGAATGAATTCCTCGTTTTGCTTTGATTGCACGTGCAGCTTTTGTTTTCCCTGTCAAACTGTCTTCATCTCAACCCACAAGTTTTCTCACTTTTACACTTCTGATGTTTTCCACAATCCCACCATGGAGAGGACTGAGCAAGGGACTGTGGGAAGCTTTGCTGACAGACAAGGTTGAAACATGACACACATTTAAGAGACTATTAGATTCTGTCACCTCAAAGAAATTGGCCATGCATTGAAATCAAAAGGCCATCACTGAAGCTTTAGGAAAGGTTTACAATCAGTATGAAGACAGTACTTATTTAAAAGCAAAATTGAAGCATGATTCTCACCCAAAAAAACCTACCAGCATTGCTGTGTGACTAACTGCTATATACGTTATCATGTATCTAGAAGTTCAAAGTCAATAGTGTATCTGTTGCCTAAATTAAGACATCAGTCTTAATCATGGTAAAGAAAGCCAGTTTTCAAATGTTTTCACAGGAAAAATAAATATATTGGGGAAAAAAATCTAATTTGTAGCACTTCATAACCAAAGAATATTCAATTACAGTTCATTTTTATTGAGAAAATAAGCTTCTCTTTAATTAATATATCTAACCATTCATATTCTAATGTGATAATAAAAAGCAACTAATTTGGGGTTTTTTTGTAAACAATAACAATAAATCTAAACCTATGACAAATACAATGACCAGTACGTTTAAATGTTCTTAACAAATACACCTAAATTTTGGTGGGGGGGGGGGAAAGCAAACAACAGGCATGGCATTAGCATCTCAAACTCCCCACATTTTACATATTCAGATAAAGTAACAGCTTAAGTCAATCACATTGACTGCTACCAGTTATTTATATGAGTAAACGAAGCTGGCGTCTGAGTGGGGAGATGAACTGGCAATTTGTATATAATGGCGCAAACTGCAAGCACTCTGTAGTCTATCTACGTGGATGAAGCTAAACAGAAGAGCCAAAATAGCCAATACTCTCTTCTACCCAACAACAAAGGAAGATAGAGATTCCTTCAATCTCTAGGTGAAGTTGCTGAGGACAGCTCTGCAGAAGGACTGGCCCCAGCTATGGCCGGAAGCCTGGATTGCCACTGGAGTTAGATACACAGCAGTCTCGCCAAAGATAGGAAACCCTTGTGGAGGACTTCTCACCTGTGCATTTGCAGTTCTATTGCCTGAACAGATCACCTAAAACCAGAGTAAAAATTCCCAGCAACAATAACTCAGCTGGCTGGGAAACGTCATCTCCAATGATTCCATAGACTTTTAAAGTCCATTTTGGGTGGGAGAGGAATACAGGAGAAATAAGACTATTCCTCTACAGCACAAGTGTGTTGAACAGGATGAGATAGATTACTTCAGACTCAAATTTATCTCATGCAGGTTAGGAGCTCACATTCACATCTTAAACAAGAGAAGAAACAAGTATTTTGGGGTGACTTCATGGGTAGCATACAAATACATAAAAATTCATACAAAGAGTGATCCTTGCTTTTTAGCAATTTAAGACATTTCATAGTTGAGAGGAGCATGGAAATTAACTAATTTCCCTAATAATCTATTTATCAAATAAATTTATTACCTTACATAGCATGAACAGCTTACAGTAGTAGCTTCCATAACCAATAGTGATTCATCCTGCAGTTCCCACTAATAACCAACACAAGGTGGGAATAATCCACTGGCTTTTTGTGGTGCTCAGAAGCACACAGTGAGTAACTGCCCACTTTTTCAAAAGATCTGCCAGTTTGGAGTGACGAAAAAATTTACAAGAGTAGCTTGTGTATCACACCATGACTATGCATTCTCCTCTACTCCTAACATTAAAAAAAAAAAAAATTCCTGCATGCATTTCAAAGCAAAATTACTTAATTCTATTTTACTGATTTGTAAGCAACACTTGTGACCATGTAAAAATGACCTCTTAACATGTACTTAGAAATGGAAAGTCATCCCTGTGGCCTTTTCTTTCTCCAGAATTCACTCTCTACTTGAAACATTGGCCAAGGCACAAATAAACAAACAGTAAATACAAGACTGGACTGCCATTGCTTCTCAAGAGTAAAGCCTGCCAATGCCAGATATGGATCCAGACACATTCCTGGTTTTACCTCTTCCAGAATAACTTTTCCAAGGAGCTACACCCTTGTCTAGCTTGCTCAAATTCTAAAAATCGCTGTTTATGACTGTGGCTGTAATACTTGACCGAACCAGAAGTGCCAGGAATCAAACCACAGTCTTTGGAAAGCAACAGGATCCATAAGCTTATGGACTTCTTATTTTGACAGACCATGCTATGAGATTCCCAATCATAAGCCGCCTGAGATGGCTATGCCAGGATAACAGTTCAGATTCCACAAATCACATCCATATTGTCAAGTCTTTCAGTGTCTGGTGTAGTTTTAAATGAACACCAAATCTGTTTGTCGGATAGAGTCCGAACTGCTAAATAAATAGTGATAAATTTCCTAATACTACTGGGCAGAGTGTTCCTGCAAGTACAACGTGTGTTTATCAGTTTCCCACTGAGCTAGCGTTGACTTTCAAATTTCCTTTAATCTTATTATAGTAAACATAGTACAGCTCTCTGGCAAACAAGAGGAACATTCTTCCTGTAATATCATATGCTTCTTTTAAAGAAACCTCAGAGATGTCCAGAAAAGAATTAGGCTCAACTTGGAATGACACAATAAACTTGTTTCCAAAGAAAGAAGTTTTATACAAAATTATATTTTTATACTAAAAAAAAACAAGGCTATTTTTGAAAAGAAAAGACTGGAAATTTTTGATAGGTACTCAAAATAGTGTTTGCATGTATCACATTTTTAAAGTCAGCTATTGAAACACCAACATAAAAATATTTTTCTAGTTGGAAGCAGTCTACCTGAGTTGAAGGATAAAGCAACTGGAATTTTGGATGTAGAATTCAGAAAATAGTAGACTGTAGTTTATCTAGGAGCTTTTTCAGTGCTCCTTTGAGAAGAAAGAACATCAAGCGCAGACGTTTTTAAAAAAAGTGGATAAAGAAAACAAAATGGTATCTATATGGTATGATTTTTATTTAAAACTTCTCTTCATTTGAGAGGAATTTGTGGTAGACAAAGGTGGGATTTGTTTTACTGTTAGAAAAACCAAAATATCTAGATTGAGTTGTTAAATAACTTCGTGTGACTGAAGGGACTTTGGTAACCTGAAAGCAAGACAGGTGGCATAAACTAGCACAATTTCCAATTGTGTGCATTTGTCTTGTTTGCTTGAGGGTTTCCATAGGAAAAAAAAAAGGGTCATTGCATATAATAAAAATAGCACACAAGGGTGATATTTTCACATATGTTCTGTGATTCTTGAACAAAATAATTAATTTTCCTAATATTCAGTTTCTGTGACATTTGAATTTTCATCTTCAGCTACTCTTAAGCCACAAGTTCTGAGCTATGACTTTCCTGAAGGCTCAGCTTCAGTAAGGAATGGAACCATTAAAGCAGCAGATCAACAGTCTTTCCCTGCCTACATGGAATCCAAGACGTTTACAATTTGTTTCAGTTTGCAAGTAGGGACTCTTAAAACTATCTCGGCAAAGCTGTTCTCACTGAAAGATCAGACGAAGTTTCCATAGACTTCATTAATGAAGAATATAGACCAAAGTCAACAAACATGCTTAGTACAAATCCATTGTGTGTAGTAATCCAAAAGGTGTCAGCCAGAGAACAAATTAAGTTGAAATACAAGTGATAGCCATCTCTCTCTTTATTAGGAGACTTTATTGGATGCATCCATTAAGTCATGCAACATTATTCCCTCTCTTCTTTGCCTGTCAACCTCCTCTTGTTCCTCTCAAAGGACATTAAGCTCCAAGTTATGTTGACGGAACAGGAACTGACAACGATAGATGGATCATAACAAAAAACATGCCTAGAGCAAGGATGTCTGACATCTGAGAGCTGGGATGTTTTCCTTTCTGGTTAGAAGTTCTGACCCACTATTTACACCCCTATCCCAAGCTCTCCCACATATTTTTAAATGACAACTTTCCAGATGTTATCTGTATGGAAATTGGCCAGATTTATGGGCAGGATCCTGCTTAACTCTAAGCCAAACTAGTGTTTTGGCCTCACTGGAAATGAGATTAGGTCTGAGATTTGCACCAGGAAAAAACCGTGCCGTTTCATGCCAGAAATGGTCATGCAGAATTTTTACAATGCTGTTTGTTTTTTTGTTAGCACTACTGCAGAATATCAGGCTATTTAGCTTTATCATAATAGCACTTAAGCAGGGTAATATGATAGAGTAGACATGGCAGGAATCCACAACAAAACTGCACATAAATGGAGAAGGGCAACCAGTTTGTATCTAGACCTGCTCAACACAGTTTTCCAACTCTAGTAAGTGTTTGTACAAGACAAGGTCAACAAGGCGTTCTGCATGAGCTGTAAAAATGTTGTTTCCAAGTTTTAAGAGATGTTAAAAATTCAGGAAATTTTTAAGATTTATTGCTGTTAAATCCACAGTCTGATGTTGTATTTGTGCACTGCCCATCACACTCAATAAAAACTGGTTCCAAAATTAAATTTGGAGGGTAAATAATATAGTTTCCTTTCCTAGTGTACTTTACTTTCCTCACTTCCTTAACACAAAATAGACAGAAACAAAATCTTTATGAATCTATTTGAAGGTATCACAGTTTTAACTTCCTTAAGTTTCATTACAAAGTATGGTTTCTTAAAATACTTCCTAAACAATAATGACTTTAAAACTGTCTGGAATGAGATGTAAATTTACCATTTTTCTTTCTCTAAAAAAAAGCTTGTAGTAAAGACAATAGCATGCATATTTCTATATACAACATACGTTTACAATATAAGTAATTCTATATGGCAGCACAGCCTATATGAAAAACTGACGTTAGGAATTTCCCCTTACTTTTAAGACTAATCTAAAATACATCATTATAACTCTTACAAATGTTATGTAGACATCAACAAAGAACAAAATATTCAGAATCTCACAGATAAATACAATTAAGCTCAGAAGAAAGAAAATAACATTAAAAGTAGGTGCTGTAAGATGCCTTTTTGAGAAAGACAGGTTACAACTGAAGTTGCCATGATTGTATCACACCAGATATTGAAAGATAGATTGCTCTCTGTTTTAATGTCCTGGAGCGAGACAGATTTTTATGGTCTGCTTCCCTTTCTGAAACAGGCATCAAAAATCTTCTTTAAAATGATAATAAAAGGCTTAATGCACTGAGAACAAGAAATACCATGGTTTCAACTGACATATCATCATCTACACAACTCATGTTAAAATCTATACTTCATCCCACAAAGAAGCTATGCCTTGAAATAAGGTTTGGAGTAGACAACCTCTAGCTATAGAAATACAGTCACGTGACAAGGAAACCCTTTCTTGTTTCTCACTTCCTATTCTTCCAAATAGCACAACATTTTCTGCGATTTAAAAGTAGTCTTGGAGCAGTCACAATGATTCAGAACAAAGAAGAATCTTTGTATCATTCACGCTATACTCATGCAACCCTATCATTTCCATCAGAATCCTGTGAAAATGTGTGTAAAACTGAAGAGTTGGTGAGAAGTCCAATTTTTGCAGCAAGGACAACCGTCTTCTGTTACTAAGTTAGAGAAGGACTGATCCCTCACTAAGGGAGAGAAGGATCTGATTCCTGATTGCTCCAATAATATATTTTCTAGTAAGAAATGCTTTCATACAAGAAATACCTGTTTATAATTAACAGAATCATTTTTCTATTTAAAATAATTTTCCCCAAAGAAGCAAACTAAAGAAAAACATGAAACTGTAAGAAGCCAGACAAATCACCAAACAACAGAGAATGGAAATTTTTTCTCATTACCATGAAAACTGCAGAAAAAAAAAGTTTAGCATGTTTTAATCAAACTTCAAGTTTTAAGTGGATGTTTCTAAACATCTCCCTGGGTATCACACATTTCCACCTGCCTGGGGCAACTGGACTGGACTCCAGGGTCCCATCATGTGCTGGGACACAGGAAATGCCCCGACAGGGTATCCCAAGCGATACTTCTGGTACCTTACAGGAGATGTAGTCAGTCATGATGCTGCACCCAGGGAACATGGAGCAGCACTTCTAAATGACAATTTTAAAGTTTCAAGCCAGCATTTCTCACCACTTCCACATGAAATGAGGAATATAAACAGCCTTATGGACCTTTGTACACAGACGGGCTATGGCCAGTTACAGGCAAAAATGAAGCACCAGCTGACAAGCACATCTAGCAGACAAGCACAAGTCTGCACTATCCAAAGTTCCCACTATCACATGCCAGACTACAAAAAAAAAAAAACAACTAACCATCCTCATTTGGAACTGAAAAGATCTCAGTGTGAGTATATACAAACAGGACAGCCATAGTTGGTTGAACGGCTGTGCTCTCCTGCTGAGCCAGGAGTTTCTTGGTAACACGTATGTGGGCAGTGGTGCAAGAAGGAGGAACTAGCCCACACTCCTGGGAAAGATGGCTAGTATTAGCTTTAAATGGTGCAGTGCATTAGAACTAGCATGCTGCAAATGGACCATGTCTATTTTAACAACTAGTACAGCCCAACAGGAACAGACAGGCAGAGCAAAACATTTAAGTGCATTTAAGCAAAACATTTAAGGCTTTTACTTCAGGCTAGCTCAGATCTTCTTCCACGGACTGTATTTCCAGCAGTGACTCAAGCACCTCTTCTAGTTTAGATTTATCTTAAAGGAATTCAGCTGGCCCACTATGAGTTATATAGAGATGGACAGTAAGTGAGAACAACTGGAGGAAGGGCATCAAAAGCCCACTCCTGACATGAACCACAATGCTAATATAAACGCACCACCACACCCATGAGCATCTGCGCTGCTCTTGAAGATACCTCTTCAGATGTCAGTAAAGCTGCACAGTGACTTGAACTGCTCTATTGTTACTGACTTGAACTGCTCATTGAAATAATTCTAACTCAAGCATCAGAAACAGGTAAACACCAATTTATCAATTTCAAATTGGAATTTGCCAGTTTCTAATGCTTGGGTTAGAATTTTTTTAATGTGAATTCAGCAGTAATGTAAAGAACTATGAAACTGAGCAGTTGGAATTGGACCAGTTACCAAATTTATTACCCAAGACCACAACAGGACTATTTACCACAAAGGATGATGATCTGGATCTATGAGATTTACATTTTCATAGACATTGACAAATGGTGACTGAAACCGAGCAATTTACAATGTATTTGCAGAGCTTAGTGGGTATTTCAGATATAATTTTTACCCTCATCTGATACTAAGAAAATAAACAAAAATTTCCACGGTTTAATTCTTAAACTTCTCATACATTTGTTCTATTCTACACTGAAAGTCATGCACAGTCTATTCAAAGGATATACAAAAAGAAAATAGTTCAGCTAAACCAATCAGCTCAAAATCTAGGGTTAATGGCATTTATTTTTGTGCCACCTTTGTAGAGCTCTTACTGATGCTTTTCACTGACACATCTTTCACTTACTTATCATGCTGCAGTGGAAGGCTGAGCAAACCTCACTGCTACCAAATACACCACCTCCCTGCACACCATAGCTCTGCATGAACAGTGGGCTGCCAGAGAGGTGAGAAGGCAAAATTCTACTTGCTAGGTTTCTTACTCATCCTACAAAAAAGATTTAGTAAACCAGTCCAGTCTCTCCAGCTGCACAATAATCATGCACAAATGTTTAGAATTTAGGACTTCACTGCACCTCTTGGATGACAGCAGTTCATGAGGACCATGAAATAACAGTGAGAGAGAGATACCTCGTTCAGAGCCTGAACACTGAGACAGCACCTTCATGTCCTGGCTCTCAGTAATAAACAGACTGCTGTTCCTTACTTCTACTCAGCTATTTTCTCAAAGCATTTGTTTAAAATCTTAGGGTATTATTCTTCTTCCATTTGTTGCAAGAAATGAAGAAAGATCAGTCTGAGAGCCAGGAACCAAGTTTTGCAAGTGAAGCATCTGCACTAAAACACATCAAGCGTTCTAAGTAAGCACTTCAGGCTGTGCGTACTTTTAAATTCATGCAACAAACTACTCCCCTAAGGGAACATAGTATCTGTATTGTATTGGCACCGGTGGGAAGACAAAAACTTGGATATGAATGTTGATTTCACCCTGGTTAAGCAAGAAATAGCCTTGATGCAGCCTGATAACCAGCTTGCTAGCTGGGGCTCTGAGCTGACATTGCTTGGTCTTGCACCTGCTACTTCGTGATTCTTGGGAGGACTGTGGGATTCATAACCTCGTGCTTTTTCTCAGGGAATCTCTATCGTGGCCATTTGTTGGGCTGAAGTTCACCAGATCCTACTCACTGGGCTTTTGTTCTGTTTATTTCTCCTCTTTCAGAGAAAAAGAGGTTTAAGTTGTTATGAGCTGTTAATTTTGTCCTCAAAAATCCACCAAAGTTATATAACCACTTTCACAATAGCATGCTAAAAATAAGAGCTGTTCAGCCAAATGCCACTGCAATTTTTTATAAGACCTGTGACTCCAATTCTGCAAGACCTGTAGAAGCGCAAATATTTCCTTAGCCTCAGCAGAAAGTCAAGCAGGAGCTCCTTGTGAGACAGACAGGGGTTTGTATTATTATAATCCTCAAGTGCAAGGGGAGAAAAAAAAAACAGTGTATGTATACACACGTATATTTCCAACTCATGACTTAAAGTAATGCTATTCGCTCTTGGAGCTGATCCCTCGTCGGGTTTCATAATCACAAACCATCATTAACCCAAAGCAAAGAAAGAAAGGTACAAAGGGGCACAGGTTTCAAGCACGAGCTTATTTTTTTCCCCGTTGTTGTTTTTTTGGTTTGGGTTTTTTTTTTTTTCCTCTCCTTTGGGAGGCAGCGTGAGGACACGACTCACGACGCTCCAAACCCAGAGAGAGCCATCCAGGTAACTTCCCCGGGCGGTCGGAGCAAGGCACCCAGACCCCGGCGCCGCCGGCTCTCTCTGATTTCGCTCCGCGCCCCTGCAAACGCCCCACGGGCGGGGTTGCGGGACGCGCTGCTCCCCGCCGAGGCGTCCGGCTGCCGCGGCCGGGGATCCCCGCGCGGGGACGGGCACGGGCGCGGCGGGTGCCGCGAGGGGCGCGGTGCGGGACGGTGCGGGACGGTGCGGGACGGCGCGGGACGGTGCGGGACGGCGCGGGACGGCGCGGCGGGGCTGCGGCGGGCGGAGCGGCCCCGCGCTGTCACCGCCACCGAGCGCGCCGGCCCCGCTGCCCGTCCCCGGAGGGGCGGTAAGAGGGCCAGAGAGGAGGAGAAAGAGGAGGAGGAGGTGGAGGAGGAGGAAGGGAGCGAGCCGGCCGCAAGAGGAGTAATGCCGGACCAGGGCGCTGAGCGACCCCCGGCTGCCCCATACCTGCACGGAGGCGGGGAAGGGTCCGCAGCGCGGACCGCAGCGGTCCGTCCGCCAGCTATAGATCCCAAGGGGAGATGAAGCCGGGTGGCGGTCGCCGCCCTCTGCCGCTGCCGCTGCTGCTGGTGGCGGTGGTGCGAAGCCTTCGCCGGCTGCAGATGCCCATAGGCGCTCGGTGGGGCCAGCGGTGCGCGGAGAGAGCGAGGCGGCTGTGCCGGTCCCGGCGGCTGCGGGGAGCGCGGCACTGGCTCCGCGCAGCCACTGCCCGAGGAGAGGATCAAGGCCCCGCTTTCGATTGGCTCCGGTGGCCAAACAGCTCACACCGGCCTGCCCGCCCGCCGCCTCCCGACCGCCTCCCCTCCGTCGCCCCACGCGTTCCGCTCCGGGCGGCCCCGCTCCTCCCTGCCGCCCGACGGCTTCTCAACCTGGGGAGCATAAGACGTTCTTCCCCCCCCCACACCCTCCCCTCTCCTCCCCTCTGCCCCACTTCCCTAAGACGACGTCCAATCCCGGGCCCTTTGTTTATGTAGGGGCATTCTCACCCTGGATCTCTCAAAACACTCTCCTTCCCTTCGCATCTTCCTCCTTGGGCTGAAGGACCCGCAACTTTAAGCGTTCGTGACATTTTGTGTCATGCTCAATATTCAGACACGTTTGTTCTCTGACCATTAAAAAAATATCCCGAGCTGGTAAAATTAAAAGCATGCAGCGCCTTATCACCTGAGGGCTAAGTCTGAGGTAGGACAAAGCATTCTTTGCCTGAGTTGAGTTTGCTTTTCTTATGTTGTTTGGGTTCCTAGACCCAGCTGGGTTAACTACACGTCAAATCATGGCATGCACAGAAAATAGAATCAGGATGCTAAGCCTCGTCTTCCTTAATCTCAGGTTATTCAGTCACAGTGGCTGTAGTTGTCAATCTTTGGTGCATCATTGATGTTGGTATTCTTTTTGCTCAGGATGACTTAAGTGACCTGTTGAAAAGGATTCGACATCTCCTGCAGATGTGTTGTAGTCTTAAGTCAAATCTTAGACCTGTCTTCTGGGCAAAATGGCAAGCCTTTGGTTTCAGTATGACCCTCTGTTTAAACAAGATACAGTTGAATCAGATAAATAGGTCCTTTGGGTTTTCTCAGTGCAGGAAGATGTTGTAATATTTCCAGTAAGCATGTTGGCAAAATTTCTTATTAAAATTTGGGAGAATAAAATGATGAGCTATAACACATGCACTCTTAATTTATAGAATAACCTGCATTAAACTTACGCTGTTAAATTAAATAGTGTCCATGCCTGTTGGTACATCAGGTGCCATTAAAAGTCAATATTTATCCAAATTTAGCAGATTGTAGCATTTGAAACAGACAATGGAGTTGCAGAGATACCTTTGCATGACAGCAGCATGTACATTTTTAATGGTGACCTCCATAGCATTTTTAATTGGTTCTGTATTTAATTAACTTTTTCCCTACAAAGTGGTATGCTATTTTTCATTCCCTAGAAAGCATGCATACTTTTGTGTCTTTGGGGCATACAGAACTAGTTAAGAATGTTTTTGTTTATGTTTTGTACAGGCAAAAGTCAGAAAAATAAAAATAGAAATATTGAGAAATATATAAACCCAGACATATTTAGAAATAACCATACTTGCAGTATAATCCATCCCTCATTTTTAAAGCCTAATTTGTGAAAACATCACTCAGTGAATTCAGTGAAGCTACACCTCTGGAACTTTAGTTATGCCCTAAGAATAACTAACAGGTGCTGTTTCTTTTTCATAGTATGTTTTTCCTTCACATATTGCCTGTGTATGTTCCTCTGGGAGAAATGAAATTGCTAGTTTAGAGAACAAGCTGCATTTCTAGCCATGGCCAACAGACACAGCAGACACCGCATCTCCATCACCCCCCCAACACCTCTATTGCAGGCATATCTCTTCCTGCATGCTCCTGATCCAAATGACTAGCTGACATAAATATACTGTCTTTCAGTATTTCCTAATTAAGAAGGTGGTGCCTTCCTTCACTCTGATTTTTTCCTGGGAAGAATGCTTCCTCTTGGATCATATTCCATTTTTAAAGGCTTTTTTTCAGCCTTACATTTCTCTCCCTTAGCAGATAGATAGTTGTGTCAGAGGAAGGGGTGCAGCCCTCCAGCTGAGTGTTTGTCGAAGCAAACACCATAGCAGACTGTTCCCTTAGGCCTCCTTCTAGCTACTAGTTTTCAATCATATTATCTTATTATTTCAATGCAAATTTTATCTCCATCTTTGTATTATTTGGGGGGAAGGCTCTGAACTCACTACAGAAGTTTTCCTGTAATATATTCTTTGTACTCTTCCTTATAGCCCAAGAACTTTCTTTAGTACGGATGACTTGGGACTTCCTAAGATTTTGTACTTCCAGAGTTGTTACTTCCCATTAGCCATTCTCAACACTGTGTTTGTTTCCTTCTGTGTTTGGATTCCTTTACAGCACTGATAAGTTTCCCTCTAGTCTTGTTCAATTTAATAGCTTTTAACCTGTCCGTTTTATTTATGTCTGCTTAAGTGCTTATTTAATCTTTTCCCTTATAGCTATAATGACCTTCCACAGGTTACTATAATCCTAGAAGGTATGTGGGGAATTTAAAGATTTAAAAGTCGTTTGACTTCATAAATAATTTTTATTTTCTCATTACATTTTTTTTAAAAAAACAGAAATGTTTCATTTTCTGTTTGATCAATGATTGTTTTTCACACATTCCCTTCTACATATATGAGACATTTTGGATTCTAAACAACTTTTTTTTTTTTTTTTACAGTTTGATTAATGAGAACTGCAACGGGTCTTGATCTGACATAGAAAATACATAGCATGTTTATTCTTTACTCTGGTCTACAATTAGAATTTTATGCCATTCAAATATTTTAGTTAGGTGTGTGTGTGGGGGGGTTGGTTTCTAAAACTGAAATAGTTATATGCTGCAGACAGCATTTATCCAGCAGTGTCACTGTAAAGTACATTCATATTGATAATTACTGTATCTTTCCTCCATTGTGAGTGTCTGACTTCTATTGTATGCTGTACTTAAACTAACAGACTAACCTTTTAATGTCCCCTGGCAATTACAGAGCCAATAATTCAGCAAGCTGTTGAAGAATATACCTACTTTTAATCTACAGATTTAATGACTACATGCTACTTCTGATGTGGCCACACTTCAGGACTGACTGTAATCCATGTCTTTTGTCTCACACTGAGACAAAACACAAACAACTGGTGCCCATCTCCTTCACAGCAAGGACCGCATCTTTGTCACTACCACTATAGAAACTGTGTTCTGCTTTGCAGCCCTGAACACAGAGCTTGTCTTGATCTGTGAACACATCTGGCAGAAGTGCCTGGAGAGCATGAAGGGCCTTAGCACAGCCCTGCAGCCAAAGCAGGCTTGAGAGATGGTACAGTAAGTCACATACCCAGCCTCATTCCTGTCCACAGAGTTACATAAGATGGAAAAGAAGAAACCTGAGAAATCTGGTGATTCTGGTGGGTGATCGTACCAATTTTACCTGTTTGTAAATTGTCGTGTCTTCACGGAATGAGCAAATTGATTATTTGTGTCAGGTTAGGCACATATCCTCCTCTCTCTGGCCCTGAGTAAGCAGTCAAGCTCTGTAGCTAAGAACTTGGTTCAGTACTCTCCTGGGAGCTTGGTGTCCTGAGAAACCTGACTGTCCGAGGGATGGCATATGTTTCTGATTCAGGCACAGTCCCACAAACTTCTTTCACTGCCTTACAATAGCCCTTTGTTTCTGCACGGTTCCTGCTTCTCAACTAACCTGCATTGTCTTGTTCTAGTCCTAGCTCACCTTTATCCACAACTTTCAGTGAAAGCTCTTCAATTTCCTGACTTTACTCTTCATTTGCTCTTTGGTTTGGGGTAGCCTGCATTTCTCAGTTTTCCTGAGTGTGCTTTCCATCTGGAGCTTTCAGCTGGTCTGTCCTTGGTAACTGACTCCTGGTCCTCAGTCTCAGTAGCTGGACTCACCCCAGCTACATTCACTTAGTGCAAGTATTCCACTTGTGACTCCTTAATAACTTCCGTTCAAAGCCACCTTTCTGAATGGGAATTATAAAACGTGATATCCTACTGCTGACGCAGAACACTTGGCACACTGCTTATCTGGATGATAATTCAGCCGCCTGTGGAATAGGTCCTATGGGCAATATTGGGTCGTGGCTTAGGAGAAGATGCAAGAATGCAGGAGAATGTGACGTCCCCTTAAGATTAATCACACTTGTCAAGATCTTCAACAGCTCATACTGTTTTCATAGACAATTAGGCACCTAAATGCCTTTGGACATAGTGCACCTGTTTTTTAATTTGGAGTTCTTTCTAACATTGTGGATTCAAGCCAGAAAAGCACTCTAAGCAGCGGAAATTTTGATCCTGTTTTTTTCAGTACTTTATCTCTGCTATGTGAAAAACAGCTCTAAAATATGTCTCTACCTGAGACAGGGCAACATCCCATCCCAGGACATGAATAAATACTTTATCCAACCCCCAATTATGAATTTCATTATCATGAATAAATGTATTCCTGGCAAAAATGCCATCTTTGTATTTCCCACTCATCATGAATGAAAGGTTTTCAGTATTGCCTGATTCTGACTTCAAACTTGAATTACTCTGTGGGCTTCTGAGAAGGAAAAGAAAGTGCTATTACCTTTCTTTACCTTTATTTTCTTTCACTTCATTCCTAGTAAATTTCGTAGTAAAATTTCATTTGAGCTGTCTAGTTGCCCTGAGTCCAGCAGTATGCTCCAGGAACCTGGGCTTTTGGTAGTTGAAAGTTGTCTCTCTTTTTTTTGGTGTGTTTTCTTGGAGGAAATAATTGCTGCTCACACATCGACCTTTGAAAACTCTCCAGAAGGCTCACAAGTTCAGTTTTGTTAATGCCCTTTTAAGACAGAATGAGTCTGTAAATATCCACTGGCCCTCTCTCAGAATATGATAGCCAAAAGTGTACTTCTCAACACTAATTTTAAATCTGTGGTTCATTAAGTCACAAACCCTTTACAAAATCCTTCAATTTTTAAAAATAATTTGAGGAACCTAAGCCACACAGAACCCTTCAAAAACGGCTCTTCTAGAATGAAAGTGGTGGTGTCATATGCCAAAGCATTACACGTGTCCAGGCCTATGTTTTCTGTTTCATACACTCTATGACATAAGTCTCGATTTTTGCTTGGAACAGCTTTCAGTGACAATTAACAGAAAAAAACTGATGTTAGCCTCTGTAAACTAACCTTAGACACTCCTCTTTTACCCTGTTTTGATGATGCTCTAGTGGTTTTAGAGCAGATGATCCTGCCTAAATCCAGGATGAAACAAACAAATGAGGACACCAGTTAACCTCCACTCCATCCCTGTTTCCTCTGGTTGGATTGAGAGACTACCTAGACGAAGAAGAGAGGTGAGTAGCAGAGAGCAGAAGTCCGTTTGAGATGAGTTGTCTTCCTTCTTCACTGTCATGAAAGGCTGTGGGGACATCTGGATCTCTAGGGAATGTCACTAAATAGGACCAGATAACCTCAAAATATTACAGCCAGACCAGCCCTGTCATGTATGATTCACTTGCTATATAACGCCTAATAAAGGCAATATGTCTGGGACCAGGAAGGCAGCCAATACAGCTTCTTCCAAGAACTGTGAGTAATTAAATGGGTCTCTGGTTAATTTCTTTCATGAAAACGTGTTGAGTGAGATTCTTACAAGCGGTGCTCTTTGTGTGATGTCTCCCTCTACTCCCAAATATCACAAGTTCATGCAACTGGAAAGGAAGAAAAAGTAAAATTCAAAGTTTCAAAACCTTAGACATATTTTTTCTCCAGCTGCATCAGCTAACATTTCCTTTTTCTGCCTTAGTTCCTCCTCCCCTGGTGGTTTTCCTCTCAAAACCTGATCTATAGCCCAGCCACATGTATAACATGCTCTAACTTCTTGCTTTAGTTAAGGGTGTTTCAAATCTCTGGTGTTTCAGAGGAAAAATCATTCAAAACTTCCCTAAGATGAAAGAAGACTCATTAGTTGCAGCACGTTCCAAAAGAGAAAAAACTCATGCAAAGCACCATGTTGTCCTTGTTTGTGGACCTCATGTCACAGCAGCTATGAAGAAGAGGAAAAAACAATTCTCAGCCTGCTGTCGCTGTTACACCTTGTAAGGAATACTCCACCTCTTTAGCTCTGTGTGCTTTAGGCTTTCCCCTATTTACTGCTCTTGAGGCATTGCTGTCTATGACTGAGACCATGTTTGAACTTAAAAAGCATTTTCTTCCTCGCTACAACAGAGCAAGCAGCTTGTGAAAGATGTTTGAGTTGCCCAAAGCAAATGAAGTCTACCCCTACCCCGAGCAGCAGAGGATGCTTCAAGTAAACAAATGAAATTATGGATGGTTCCTTCTGAGAGCAGGGCAGATTTTAAGTGACAAGAATCCCGCCAGGGATATGTTGAGGATGGAATACATATGACAACAATTTAATATGTGCATCACACAAGGGAAAAGCTAATATCCCTTGTTATATTAATATCACATGGCACAATTTAATCTGGTATTTTAATTAAACCTAAATATATATCACTGACAGTGACTGCCCGTGGATGTTTTGGGAAATACCCAAGCATTTAACTAAAATCATCAGTTTAACCAAAAGGATAGTATCCTCTTTCAATATTTCAAGCATATGATGAACATGTCAGCTAAATGTTATGAAGAAATAATATTAAGCTGCTACTGAATGAGGTGATGAGGTGACAGAGCACAGAATATCCTATAACGTAACATTTACCGCATATGACTGGTCCCTGCAAGTCCTTGAAAATGTAATGCCTGCTCTAGATCGCTTTATGTTCAACATCTTTGTTGGTGACATGGACAATGGGATTCAGTGCAACCTCAGCAAGTTTGCTGATGACATCAAGCTGAGTGGTGCAGTCAACATACTGGAGGGAAGAAATGCTATCCGGAGGGACATGCTAGCGAGGTTGGCTGATGCAAACCTCATTAAGTTCAACAAAGCAAATGCAAGGTCCTGCACCTGTGCTGTGGCAATCCCAGGCATACCCAGGGTTGGGCAGAGAAGTGATTGAGAGCAGCCCTGCGGAGAAAGACTTGGGGCTGATGGTTGATGAAAAACTCAACATGAGGTGGCAGTCTGTGCTCACAGCCCAGAAAGCCAACTGAATCCCAGACTGCATCCAAAGCAGTGTGGCCAGCAGGTTTAAGGAGGTGATTCTCCCCCTCTACTCTACTTTTGTGATACTCCATCTGAAGTACTGTGTACAGATCTGGTGCCCCCAATATAAGAAGGACATGGAACTGTTGGAGCAAGTCCAGAGGAGAGCCATGAAGTTGACAAGAGGACTTGAGCACCTCTACTATGAAGACAGGCTAAAATAGTTAGGGCTGTTCAGCCTGGAGAAGAGAAGGTTGTGTGGAGACCTGACAACAACCTTCCAGTATCAGAAGGAGGCCTACAGGGAAGCCAGAGAATGACTATTCTTCAGGAACTGTAGTGATAGGACAGAGAGTAATGGGTACAAATTGAAAGAGGTAAAATTTATGTTAGGTATTAGGTAGAAATTCTTTATCATGAGGATGGTAAGATACTGGAACAGGTTGCCCAGGGAGGTTGTGGATGCCCGAAACCTGGCATGTAAAAGGCCAGGTTGGATGAGGCCTTGGGCAACCTGGTCTAGTGGGAGGTGTCCCTGCCCATTCCAGGTGGGATTGGGACTAGATGATCTTTAAGGTCCCTTCCAACCCTAAACGTTCCATGATTCTATGTTATTTTCTTAAGATGATTTTTTCATAAACCTAGGAAATAAGTAGGTGTGATCAGGGACCAGGAAAATTGAATGAAAACAAAATTTGTATCACTACAAAGGCATTCACATGTATTATGTGAAATAAAATGGGATTGAGATTTTGCCAAAACAAGTGCAATCTTTGATTTGCTGGGAATCTAGGAATATTTACGTGGTTTTTTTTAAAATGAAATGTACCAGCTTGAATAGCACCAGATTGTTTTCATGGCCTAATTTGACTGTGGATTGAATTATTTTTGCTAAGTTTTGTTAACTTCCATGGCCAGTTTTATACAATTTATTCACATTTAGTACCTCATTCATTAACTCATCATGTAAATGATGGGCTTATTTTCCTTCTCTTTGCTCCTGTTGTCACACAATAATATCTGCCCAGTTCTGGCTAAATTATCCAGCTCAACTTTGAGATATATATGTGTATTAACCACTATGGCGTTTTGTTTCCTAATTCCTTCAGTTTCTTCTTTATTTCTTGTTAGTTATTAAGAGATCTTTGTCAGCTGTGGGTGGATTCACTATGAAGAGTCTTCTTTTAAATAAAAATTATCCCAAATACTGTGTGTTATGTAGTAAGACATATATATTGAGAATATTTTTGAACAAGGAATTTAAGACAAAAATAAAGATTTGTCTTTTCCTCTTCTTGAAGAGGCTAAGAATTTCTTGAATTTGAGCCACATCCTTTTCCACAAAGGGACAATATCAGGTTCAAACTGATAAAAGAACAGAACCACCAAAAAAGATACCTCTCAAGAGTGAATCTGTCAGTTGAACAACTCTGTCACAAATTCTAGTGGGAAGGCATGCTGTCTCCCCACTGCAGCCAGGGGAGTCCAGTAAGTTGCCCCAGTTCTGCTGCCATGACCTCCATGAGGGCTATTTGCTGCTCACCCAGTTCGCCTGCCGTGTTCTGGGAGGCTAAGCAGAAATCTAAATGAATGCAGATGTCTGTCTATTCCCAAAAATGAACTAGCCTTTATGAATATTCAAGAGAACTATTGAGGGAGTTTGCAGTCTATTGTGTTCTACAGCTTCCTTGCAAGGGGAAGCTGCACGGCAGGCACCAATCCCTTCTCTCTGGTGACCAAGGACAGAACACAAGGGAATGGCAAAAAGCTGTGTCAGGGGAGATTTAGATTAACTATTAGAGAAAGATTCTTCACCCAGAGGGTGGTTGGGCACTGGAACAGGCACCTCATGGAAGTTATTATGGCACCAAGCCTTCCAGAGTTCAAGAAATGTTTAGACAACACTCTCAGACACATGGTGTGATTCTTGGGACTGTCCTGTGCAGGGCCAGGAACTGGACTCAATGATCCTTCTAGGTGCCTTCCAACTCAGAATATTCTATGGCTCTATGAGTTTCTCAGTGATGAGCTGGGACTATTGCCAGAATAATAAACATCAAAGGGAGGGGTGCTTCAGGTAGCTATACCTAACACTTAGTAATTATTCACTTTATAGATAATGAGATGTCTTACTGTTCACATAAATGCATAATCAGTGCATCACTAAATCCATTTTGGTATCAATAATACATAAAATATGCTATATAATTTGTGTTAAATTATGCAGGGACAAGAAGGGACTCATCCATAGAGAACACAGAGCAGTCCAGGCAATGCAGGAATGTCTATTATTTTACAGGATCTGGAGATGTTATGAGTACTTGACACTGCATTTGGAAAATCAGTGTACTTTCTCTGGAAAAAGGTTCTTCACCCAGAGGGTGGTTGGGCACTGTAGCAGGCTCTCCAGGGAAGTGATCAAGCACCAAGCCTGACAGAGTTCAAGAAGCATTTGGATGATATTCTCAGGCACATGGTGTGACTCTTGGGGATGCTCCTGTGCAGGGCCAGGAGTTGGACTCAATGATCCTTCTGGGTCCCTTCCAACTCGGCATATTTTGTGATTCTCTAAAGGATGTATTTGATTACAACCAAGTATTTATAAAGCCTTCAGCTCCAAAAAATGAAGGGTACTTGGGGATCTTCAGGAAGTTCAAAATGACAGTACTGCTGTGCATGATTATCTCTTTTTTCATACCATGCTTTTTAAGATTTAAAGTATCCACTTTTCTATTTATGATGTTAAGTCTGGGTAGGAATAAGGAGAAATTCATGTGCTAATGAAACAAGATTAGTCCATCAAAATCACTTTATATACAAGAGGCAAGGCCTCCCATAACTATTTTTCTTCTAGTCCTAGTTCTGTATTTTCATTTAACGACCTTATGAGTCTTTTTTGTTGAGAAGGGAGATATGTGTTGACCTAGCAAACCAGCTTACATAATTAGAAGTAAACAGACAAACTTCTGAATATATAAGCATGTCTACAGATCTTCTTTCAAGACCATTATCGTCTGCTTAAATGTTATATAAGAGGACAGGCTTAGTGCCATTCTGTCTAACCATGAGGCAATTCACGAACAAACTTCTGGGGCTTAGTGTTCAGAGATAAGGGTTAGAACTTCTGCTGCTCCTGAAGTGCTGTGGGTACAGATAGTGGAAATAGTGTGGAAATACTTCATGTAATGAAGTACTATGTGTATGAAGTACTATGTGCTTCATTCATGTGCCCTGGACATCTGCAGTGGAAAAATGTACTTCAGATGAACAGAACTTCACAGTGTAGCTACAGGAAGGTGACGTGCACATATGTCCCCAAATTTTCAAAAGTAATAGACTTGTCTAAATCTGGGGTCTGTGGGAGTGGAATAACCTCCATTTGGAGTGGTCAGGATGAGAGGAAAACAGGCATGAGGAAAAGCCTGAGAAAGGTCTGGTGACAGAAGGATATGACAATTACAAAGTTACATAGAAATACGAGATGGAGCAGCAATAGGTAAAGCATGCAACATAGCACCTAAAAAAATGATGTGTAAAATAAAAGAGGGCATCACAAGTCTCTGATGCATCAGGTCACTGAAACATCATTGCACTGGTGCAAAGTACCCAGAGAATATTTTAAGGACTACAAATAATTTCAGCTTTGCTTATGCACATTTTCATATTTTGGTTAAGTAATGAAATTTTATTCAAGCAAACATTTGTGGAAATGTTGGCATTGGATGTGTTAGACCACTCATCCACTCAGGTAGCATAAACAATATCAGGTAACCATTGCAATAAGAATGTCAAATATAAAAAATATGGTCTCAAGTAAATTCTTTTAGCAAAACTATAGCTGAATGGCTTTAAATACTGACCAAATCTGATGAGCTTATGCTTTGCAAGTGGACATTGAACACGTATGGAAAGAAGGCATCGTAGAGTAAATTGTTATCTATAGTTGTTCCTGTTCTTTACAGCATAACTCTTCCCCAACTCTTTGAACATATATAAGTTTGGAATAAAGCTCACATCTCTACAAAAAAAAAAAAAAAAAAAGGACACAATGTATTTTTTATATCTATAAGGATCTAAGACCATAGTTTAAAATAACCAAAGATCAGAGTTTATCTAAAACTTGGCTTGGGTTTTCCTTGGGGCATGAGACTATTGTACCACATGCTCAAAAACAGAAGACATGAGAAGTAATGCTTGAAATTATGCACCTCACTTCACACTGACTTATTGCTTACCAAGACCCAAGGGCAATCTGATAAATCTTGCTAGCTCTGGTCTCAAATCCGTAGTTCTACTTAAGCAGAGGTTGATCTTTTTTACAAGATAAACCAGTCTAGATTCAAAAGTTTGCAGTGATGGATAATCTAGTAAATCCTTTCCTGCTTATGCAATTCTCATAACCTTTATTTTAATCTGAATATTTCAAAACACAGCTTTCTGATACTGGATCTTGTTATGCCTTTGTCTGCTGGATTAAAGAGTTCTCAAAGAATTCCTGAAGCAGTTTCCTGAACACTTTCCAATTTTTCAAAATCCTTTTGAAGGTGTGGATACTGGGGCTGGACACAGTATTCCAGCTGACAGTTAAGTTTCATTACCTTGAAATAAGGATTAACTGGGAAGGCAAAACTACATAGCTTGGTGTAGTGACATTTCACCTTTGGTGACCTGACTTTAAATTTGTGTTTGGTCAGCAAAGGATATTGTTTTTCTAATCTTATCCTAGCCCCCTCTGACGTTTTTCCATATCAAAAAAGAATCACTTTCACTTGCATAATTTTCCTTCATGACTAAGGGCAGGCCTAGCACTGGGGAGGCTGAATAACAGGTTTGAGTGGCAAGGACACACTGCCAGAGCTGTGTCTGTCCTGGGTGCAGGCTCGCAGCTCCCGTGCTCCCAGGCACAAAGACATTCTGGGCAAACACTGTGTGTACGTGAGCTGCAGCTGCTCACTTTCCCCTGCTCTGACCTCAGGCACAGCCAGCACAGCCCCTACCGGGATCCCTTCTCTTTGCTTGGTGGTCCTGCCTGAACAACAGTGAAGGAAGCAATTTTCTTTACAGCCTTAGAATGAAATGATATTTCACAGCTGCAAAATTATATAGAGATATGAGGCTTACAAGCTGATCAACAGGAAGCAACCTAATTTTAAACCCACTTTTGTACTATAGAATATTGCCAAACAATATGCAATGAAGAAAGTGAGATATTTCCAAATGGTTTTTCTTCAATAGGTTAGAAAAATTATGACCACATACCAAGTATTTAGGTAGTGATGTCTTCCAGACTATCAAGAGATAGAAAGGTAGGTCAAGAAAGAAAGAGACAGAAATAAAACTTATTTTGAAATAAAGGTATTTGTTGAAAATTAGAATAATATACTTGTACCTGTATGGCATTTGAATAAATTAATTAATATTTAAATGCACATGCATTAGCATATGCATAGCTATAATTTGATACAGAGCTTTTTTGGTTACCAAACCCCCAATTTTTTCACAAAAAGATAAAGTTAAGACGTAGATGTTGGTATTCATGTGATCCAGCTTTACGTTCTAAAGTATTAATTATCTACTTTATGTTGGTCACCTGGATCCCGTTTTGTGACTGGCAGAGAGAAAAAGATACCACTGGAGTTACTAGTACCATGACCTCACACACATGAACCAATACTCCAGCCGGGTTGTTGAGGAAAAGGGCCTTAATATAATCAGAAATCTATTAATGAAGAAGGGTAAGGGTAGCCTTCATTTTTTTGTGTGTCAAAAAGTCCTTTAGAACTTAGTATAGCTTTGTCAAACTCCTATTTGGGAAGTCATCATATGTCAGCTCCATCCAAGTTAAAGATTTGGTAGGAAAAATAATGTGGTTGCTGAGAGGTTCGTGTGCTTTGGTAGAAGATGATATGCACCTCACCTAAATACCCTGTAGATTCTGGCACGGTATTCTTGAGCCAAACAAAGTAAACAAATTATTAGTCAAAATCAGAGCTACTGGTAGGCCTGTACAAGTTGCTTTGGCAGGATACTACCATGGAAGAGAGAGGGGGAAAAACAGGCTGCCTATGCCAGAGGTCTAACCTGGATGTTTCCACTGCTTTGCTGACAAAAGAGCTGGAATGTGGGAAGCTGTCATGGTTTTGGCTTGGAAGCAGTCCATCTGGGCTTAGTTTCCTTGTCACCCTGGAAGTATCAGGAGCAGCAAGTCTGGAGTGCTAATGCTTTTCCTTGGCTTTTTTTTCATCCCTGATATATTCCTGCCCACTCTTCCTCTCCTGCCCATGAGGAGAATGTCCGGCTCTCACTGTGTTCCACTAGTCTTGGAATGGAAAAAATCAGCTTTGCTTGCACAACTGAGATCTCACAATCTGTCCCTGATCATTAAACCCTGACAGTCTTGAAGTGTGCATGCATAACATGAAGAGGTAAGTGTTTGGCATGGGGAGCTCTGTAGAAGAGGTTGAAATACTCTCACCTGCAGAAACATTGTTTTTATTTCAAATTGATGTACTCTACACTGAAATGTCAACTTTTTTTTTTTCCTGTCCTGTAATTTCCACTAATATTTTTTTAAATCTCAAACAAAATGGTGTTTAGAGTCATAAGATCAATTAATGTAAATTATATTCATAATGCCTTGTTCTATTATAATTAGTAATTTCATTGCTTTCTAAAAAAATTTTGCAAAACTACCATAACAGAACATTTTAAGTAGATACATCATTGTTTCAAAGTTTCTATTTTTTTTTCTAAATCTGCTCAAAACTTCCTGGAGAAAATACAAGATTATTCTTCAAGCAGAAACATTCCTCAACATTTTCTTTTAAAAGGCTCTTGATGAGATGTATTTGGATTTCGGACCAGCTATTGCCTTAAATCATTTTGTCACTGTGTACAGTGGAAAGGAGCCTCACTTGGTTGAAAAGAAATAACATCCAAGCGGCCTCATCTGTGAGAGTATCAGTGGTAGCAGAGATCTGCAAGGCTTTCATTTGGTTAGCAACAGACCTTCAGACCTTCAGAGTTTGTAAAGTAGTAATGTTTCCTGCTTCAGAAGGAATAAAGATAAAAAATAGCTTATAATTCAGATTCAAAGAAGAGTATTAATGAATTGCTTACTTTCTTGCCAGATAAGATGTGACAGGAGATAAAGGTTCTTGGGACTTTAATACATATCGAGACGGTGGTCAAACACTGGAATAGGCTTCCTAGAGAAGTGTTTGATGCCCAAAGCCTGTCAGTGTTTAAGAGGCATTTGGACATGTGTTAACTTGGTCAGTCCTCGGTCAGGCAGATAGACTACAGGATCTTTCTATGTCCATTCCAACTGAAATAGTTCTATTCTATTCTATTAACTAAACAAAACAGTACATAAAGAACCTTTGAACTTTCAGGGATTTCAACATATTCAGGCATATGCAAAACAACTATGTAATGAACTTTATGTAGGTATGCCCAGCATTCAAACTGCACTGTACTTTTCAAAATACACATCTGTATATACTAGATTTTCAGAAACCATAACTATCTTATTGTCACCTGTCATTTAAAGCAGTAACAAAACTCTCCTAGTTGGAAACAGAACTAGGGCAATGCTGAGCACATCTGGGAATGCCAACTGTGCTGTGAAAACAGTGAAAGTGATAATATGCTGCACACCAAGAAGAAATATTTTGTGATTTCCCTATGTATTATGAGTATGTAATTAGTTGAGAAGAGGATGTGAGTTTAGATGCTCACATGGCCAAGCGCAAAAGGGATGCTAACAAGGTGAAAGAGAAACAGGGAAGATGGACTATTGCTAAACTCTTTTAAGGATATCAGCACCACCAGATATTAATGATCAACCTTAGATGCCTAAAAATAGAACCTGTGTACCTGTGCAATCACAGCATGAGGACCCTCTCCATAGTTCACGCTCCTTATTTGCTCATATGGATTGGATGCTGGAAGACAAAGAAGGCAACCAGTCTTTCAATGTACAAACTGGAAAGTCCGCATACCATGAATCCTTTGAGTGAACCCTAGTTACAAATCAGTGCAGCATACTAACATAAACAGGACTTTTTCACTCCAGAGCCAGACAGGTTTGGTTTTCAGCTTAATAGACTTAGTTAAAAAAAAAAAAAAAAAGAGAGAGAGAGAAAGGAAAAACTGATATAGGAAAAGGATGTGTTTCCATCAGAAGACTAATAAAATCTACAGTTTTGGCTTCACTCCATCTAGTGGCAATCAGGCAGAAATCCTCCCTCCTCCTTCCATGCCGAAGCAGCAGCTGTAAACTATGGCTAGAAGTTGATGTTGGATGCACTTGGCATGGTTTAGGCTTGTTTGTAGTCACTGAAGTGCAGGAGTCATCCATGAATGGGCTTGGATGTGTTCACACTCAGAACATGGTTCCCACTGCACCACACCACTCTTGGAGCAGGAGTCCGGAATGGGAACTGCTGAAAAGGAGGCAGGAAAAGAAAGGGCCCAATGTGGATGATAGCAAAGATCTACTGAATGCCTGCAAACAAGGATTTTTATGGTAGAAAGGTTTGTAACTTCTGATAGAGATTCCTTAAGCAATAGAAATGCAACAAAGAAAAGGAAGATTCATTCATCCTCAAATGTGTCCTAGAGTCCTCAGTAAAAATCTTGGCTCAAGCCCTGTTTTCCTGGTGTACTGGAAGCAGATTAGTTCTGCACAAAGTCTTCTAGGTATTCATGTATTAGTTCTTGCTTTAAATTATTTTTCTCAGATGCTTTATCTGAACTTGCAACCCTTGTATTTCCATGTGAGTTTCCAAACAGAACAAAATTCATAGGAAGGTAAGGCACATCCCTGTCTGCCTCCAGGTCCATGATCAGAAGCAAAGTATTCTCTCTGGGCATATCAGTTCTCACATTAATTTTCCCTAATACAAGATTGGATTTTAGGTTGGATTTAGATACATTGAATGGTCTGTGAAAAACCTATCCAAATTCAAAGCAGAAGCAACACCCAAATTTTAGGAATGTTCAAACACCGTTGAGATCTGTAAGCTTTAATTAAAGTATAAAAATTAATTATATGAGTGTGAGCATACACACACACCGACACACACACATATATAGGTGTTCTGTATTTTATGACCTATATACATATACATAATGTAACCGGTTTTTAGACAACTTAGCAACGTTCTAGGAATTTAGCAAAGGACTAGGTCTCATTGTCCTGTGTTTTGTATAACAGATAGTTTCTGAGATTCTGTGTGAAGATAGATGTAGAAGGTCATCTTATATGGCCCCTCTATCAATCGGGGTAAGAAGAGAAACAAATATAGTGAGATAATTTCTATAAAGCATCCATGAATCATCCCTCTGTTTTCATTCAAATCATATAGCTATTAGTAAGTGATGATCTGGTTTAGAAGAAGGAACATATTGTTTTTGTACACTGTGCTTTGTGTACTGTTTGGGCTAAATTAAGACAAATAACCAAGACAATATTTTGCTTTGATATCAGTAAATATTGGCATCAAGAAACCATTGCCCCATTATTTTTAATGGGAAGAATTCAGTCTAAACCTTTTTTTCATCAAGTTAAGGAGGTGATGTCATGTGGTAAAGGCTGAATATTCCAAATAAATCACTAACAAGTCATTTTGGCCGAGCAATATGTGTATCAGATATGCAGTTGAACATGTCTGGAAGAAAATGCATTATTGTCATAAGACTTAGGGTCAGAGCCTGATGAGTTTGTATATCTTGCAAACAGTTACACAAGTAACCAGACATTTCCTGCACAACTCAACATTTTTAAGGGAATATCCTAGACTTTATAGCAAATAACCTTGGATTACACAGTGAGATCCTGATTCAGCAACCACTTCTGAGTGTTTCACTCTCTTCCTCTAGAGCCCTGCATGGCATGCTTGTCAAGTGTGAGTTGTAAAATCCATTGCAATATTCAAAGGGCGCCAGTGACTGAGCTTTATGCACTAGTTTGTTCCAGAGCTGCATTTCCCAAAACACGGCAGCAGCTAATAATTACAGGCCTTCTTCTTTACTGTTTTCAGTCTTTGATTCTGAGTGTCCCAAATGATCTAGAGTCCAGGGAACTGGACCCACCCTCTTGGCACCCAGAAGTCACTCCAGTCTCCTGTGCTTGTTCCCCCCATGGCAGATGTCTGCCTCATGAGGGATTGCTCCAATTCCATACCCATGGCCATGCAAGGGAGATACTGTTTTGTCCTCTGCTGTGCTTCAGTCTACACACAGCAGGCCATAGATATATAGGTGTCTGACTACAGGTGTCTAGCTCTGAGACAGATATCCTGGAGGATGAGTTAAGCTCCCCATGGGGAGCGTGCAGTAGATTTTAAATGCCTCAGAGGCAGCGTGTGATATCCAAAAGTTATGAGGGTATTTACTAAAGCTCCTGCTAATTTGATCTGCCATAAATCCTAAAAGGTTTTATCAACAGGAGATATCCAAAAATAAGCTCATTATTCTTTGTCACTAATCACCTATGATTTTTTTCCTTGATTTTACGACCTTGCTTTATGAATTGACAGAAAACAGAGTATCAGCGGACAAATTAGACCATTTGCTGATGACAACATAGCAGAGCTTCCACCAGAAGAGGAGCTATCTCAGTATAAGCTTGGTTTATATAAGACTCATTTTTTGCAGTAGGGTTACTGTGGATCTACCCTGCAGAAAATCAGAGCAGATGTGTAGTGCTTGAGTGGAAATAGGAGCCTTCCCTTCTAATCGATCTCCAGTGATACCTCAGGCATGGATTAGACCCCAGACAGGGCATTTCTCATGCTATAAAGTCTGGAGGTGGGTGAATATTTTTGCAATCAAAGTAAGGTTGGGGCAAAAAAAAAATGAATAAAAAGAAAAAGCTGGCGTGTCTCCAGGAAGTTCTGTTTTTCATTTCACCTGAACTGTTTAGAATTTTTACAACTGAAAATTGCTTCTTTCCATCTGTGAAGCATTTGCTTCTTGGAAAAGATGCACAAAGCCAAGACATGAAAGACATTTGAAATAAATAAATAAAATAATGCATTCTTTGGAGAATCCATGCTGTTTCCCTACTGCTCCCCATTTTCTTATGAAGTATTCTCCACAGATGGAGGGCAGCCGTGGTCTCCTCAGCGGTAACAAGGGATGGAAAATAATTCCAGTAAGTAAATTGCAGTAGCTCATATGCCTACAGTCTTAATAGAGTCTGCTTCAAAAGCATAGGCCACAAATAAGTTCAGTGAGGGGAGGGTATCTCTCATATACATGCATTCAAAAATTTTGTGATTTCCAAAGAATAGTTTACCTAATATAATTACCTGTGGGTAATACTGCCTTAAATAAACATTTTATGCAGGAATGGCTTGGAGAATATCAAGAGCAGCTGCAGCACCCACCTCAGAGAAGACTCAGGGCTGTGCTCCTGTTGACACTACGGTAGCTAAAGGACTATTTTCTATATCTTGGTGGAGACAGAGATAAAACAATACATTTCTCTGGTCTCTATACAACCTCACAAAGTTCACAAGTATCCATTAACAAGAATAAAATGGCAATGGTGGTTTATAGTCAGATTCAGACCTCCTCCCATTGCTCTATGACTACATCCCTCTTTGAAAGCATCACACAAAAACTTAGGCAGAATTTCTGAACTAAAACTATGCCAGGTAATTGAGGAATTTTCCCCTGCCCTTTAATATGAAATTATTGCAGTAAAGCAGAAAGAAAGATCTGCAAGCAAGGACAGCACCAAGGGCAGATACTTGCTCAGAAAGAATTAAAGCCTTTCCATTGACTTCTGTTGAACAATACTGTCTCACGCCAGCTGCAAGATTTACCCTATATTTTTCTTCCTGGAAAGGAATTTTCCAAGTGTCCTTCCTCATGGTCCTGGTAGTGACAAAGGTCAGTCAGGGATAGCTATCAAATTCTGTCTGCCCAGATGCGGGGATCTGTGTGGGTTAAGGGTTTGGCTGGATTTGGAATCAGAAAGCAAATGTTGCCTTAGCAGTCAATAGAAAAACTTATTGTGATGTCCTCTCTTATAGTGATTAATTATTCAATGTGACTAAAGTGATTAATTATTTAATAGAACTTTCCTTAATTGTTGCTTAACAGTTCGGAAATAGTGGAGTTATTGTGGAAAATGCATACCATACTACTGTCTGTCAGGTATGTTGTTTTGCAGCTAGATGGTGGCACAAGCTTCCACGGTGGATCAAATTGGAAACCACATTTTCCTTCATAATTTGTATTGCTGGAGCTACAGCTGGATTGTATTTGAAGAATGCAGGAGAGGAGCCAGGTCTGGTAAGGACCTGAGGAATCCTTTTGTTATGCAGATTGAAAGCTTGGCTGGTTATGTAGAGCACACAGAAGATCTGCTCACTCCTCTGTAACTACCCTGGAGAACAGAAAGCATGGATGAGATCTCCTTTTGTAGCTCATATGTGTCTGCTAAAATAGACTTAATCTGTTCTTCTAAAAACTTTTCCTCAGCTCACAGTAATTTTGGATATACAAAATATCAAGTTTTGAGGAAAAGAAAAAAATTATAAAGGCCATGCATTTGATCCCAGGCCCAGCAAGGCGTTGTGCTGTAGATGAATTTGCAAACCTCAGTTCTGTCATTCTGCTATAGTCAGAGCTATCAGACTCTCCTTAGTGTGTTACACAAAAGGGCCGCAGCACACAAAGCCTGGAACACATCAGTTTACAGATCCCAAGAGGGTCCTGTGGAGTCTATTACTTTGATGAAGTGGTATTTAAAATTGCAATACCCAGCAGTTGTTTAACCCTCCAGATGTTGCCCCTGTGGAGTGTTTAATACGACGTGAAGTGCTGGTAGGCTAGGCCATAACCTCATGTCATCTTTTCAGCAGGTCACATCAGGTCTTACCGTCTTCTACTAAATCAACACAGGATGACCTGACATAGCAATTTTCCTTCTCTGATGGTTGGGGTTTTTTTTTCGAATAGTGAGTAGAAAAATCAGAAATAAAAAAAAAAAAATCGAAAGAATAGGAGAAAGGAAGGATATCTGAAAGCAAACAAACTCAGAAACTTTTGTTCATCGCGTTTCGCTCCCTCCCCGTTTGCGCTGACAGCTCAGATCCAGCAGCTTGGTGCTGCCATCTGCTGTTACTCCTGGTGCTGACGCCACCCACGTTTCAGAACAAATCAGCAAAGCGCAACTAAAAAGAAATCAGCATCACGAATAAATAAACAGTAATTTAAAATGACATGGGTAAAGAGCTTCTAATAGAAAAATTCCACTTCTAATTTTTTGGAGCGATTTTGAATCTTTGTATGACACGGTAATAGTAATTCCTATGGTCACCAAAAAGATGAGGCATGTCCATGAGTTCAATTGACTTTCTTTCCTTATGAACAAGTCAACTTTTAGAAACATTTAGTTAGAAATGTTAGAGCTTACAGCTCAAGAACCTGATGCTTCACAGTGTTCTTCATGGCTTAGATATTTGATGCCACAGGTATCTCTTACAGAGCTGGCTTCCAAAGTCAATTAAATCCAAGGGACAAACTTGCTTTGATTAGTGCAGGGCACTTGTTTGATCATCTCTGCAAAGAGGAAACTTTCTTTTTGAAGGATGGATGCTCTCCAGAGCATCAGCAGTCTTTAAGAATGTGAACCAAAACCCCGCATTCACCAGAAGGAGTTCAGTTGGCATATGACTCGCCCCATCCCCCCTCACTGAGCCAACTGGTACCTAGCTGGGCTGTAGTTCTGCCAGCACCTAGATTAAAACACAGTCCTGACAGGATTTACATTTTGGAGGGAGAGATGGACATAGGGAGTGAACTTTTTTGGGGGGTTCCTTGTATAAACAAATTTGAACTTTTTATAGTGTAAGGGCATTGACATCCAGGGTGTTGAAAAACAAAAACATTTTACTATTATTACACAGAACTCTATTTTTCCTCTCAATGTTTTTATTTTTGTGTGAAGACCTATTTTCACTTCTCAGCCAAATCTTAACCACATATTTCCACAGGGCCAAGATTTCAACCCTTATTGGCCAGTGTTACCACAAATGTGATGGCTGTTACTATGATTACATCTATGGAGAACTGGTACTTAGAGAAAATAACAGCTTACTGGCATCCTTCTAGTGAAGTTTTTGAGATTCAAATATCAAGAACGTAGACGTGTATTGAACTCACTGTGCCAGCACAAATAATCTCTTGACACATGACTGCAGCCACAAAAATCAATGCCAGCACTGCTCTCAAATTTGAAAGGATTGACCACTTCCTCTCACTGTTACTAAACCCCATGTAGGAATATAAAACAGGTACTACAGCACATGACAGCTCAGGAATGGATGTCTGTCACAGCAAACTCTTGACAAATGTGTTTTCCATCATCTGGCTTCACTTTCTGCTATTCTAATGGTGTCCTATGGAGTGATATCATTGCCTAGCAAGTACTTGTAAAATCTCCTTGCCTGATACTGATAGCAGCAGTAAAGCAGCATTTAGTGTGACAAGAGGTTCTTTACTGTAATCCGTAAAACTGGAGCTCGGAATCTTAATAAGACTTGCACTGTAATTTCTAACTAAGGAATGCTTCTTCTTACCTTTTCATGTCCATCTCCTCTGACACTTACCTCTCCTAAAAATGCAAGACTTCGGGAGTCCATTGGCTACAGGAAGCACAGGCATCTTTGCATCCTCTCAGAGTGGAGGAGCTAAACCCAAAGAAGCATTTTTTCTGTGTGTGCATAAGTGAAAAGACTTAAGCAAGATCAGTGAGCAGCCCCTTGCTTGCAGAGCAGCAGACCTCGTGCTGCAGGTGTGGTTAGTGCCAGTTTCCATCCTGGGAACTGCCCAATCTTGATGGGCAACCACCACTCCATTTCTGAGACTGAAAATATGCTGCAAAAGATTCAGTAGACCCAGACCCAAATTTAGGAATGCTATTAATACACTTACAAGTTTTAGTCCCTCTCCTCACTTCCCTCCTGTTCTTGTCAAGCCCAAATATCAACAGTTAATGTAGGCACTTGGTATGATGCAAAATGTCAAGTGAATTGACAATAGCATAAGTCTGACATGCAGATATGTCAAGACACATTTAGAGAGAAAAAACTTCTTCAATATATTTGAGTTGCAATGGGTACATGACTGCATGTGGAAAAAGTAGTATTTTCAATTAATCTTACCAGACTGCCTGTCCTGGAGCCAGCTGTGCCAGCAACAGGGCAGTAGCTGTCAGCCTGGGGCTGGAGGTTGTGTTCATGTCTCTTAGACCAAACGGAAAATGAAAATCACCATTATTGGGCTGGTGTAGATGTAATTCATGTGTACTTGATCAGTATTTTGCAGGGGAGTCAGAGCACATGCAGGGAGCAGGTAGTTGTAGGGTATATGGCAACCATAGGCCAAATAGTGTTTGCCTTTTCAGGCCAGGCATAGTCCATAACCAAAGTAACCAGAAACAGTTGATCTGACCTTTAAAAATCCATAGTATCACTGTTCTTGTGTCTTCCAGGGTACAAAGAGCATTTATAAAGACAAGGTTTACTGGATCATATTGCACAGTTCAGTTTACCTTTTAGTATCAAGATCTTATTTAAATGGTGCATATATATATATATTTATATACAGATATATCAATACAAATTAAAAAGAATTTAATCATTACCAAATTTTAGTCTCACCTGACCTGATAGTTCCCATTCTAACACCTGTATTTTCTGTATAATTCTTGTCAGAGTATCATTTCCTGAACATAAAAGCTTCAAAGGATTTAAACTGCTATTGCATCTGTCCTTTATACAATAGAAGAAATACATTGTCATTGCAGAGGTAAATTACTTGTTTCATGCTTCTCACAAAGTATCTTTATTTAACATTTGGACAGATATGCACCCATTTATTATATAAATAATCTATGGCTTCTTCGTTTGCAAATGCTGGTTGAAAGTTCACAAGAGCAGGCTTTTCTGTGAACTTTCTGTATTTATAATTTCAGTCACTGCAATAAATCCTGAGCCTACTGCCTGCTTAGCAGCATTTTGCACTGTACCCCAATGGCTAAAGCTGGGAGCTCTGCATCTGAATATTTCAAAACATCTGAACAGCTTGATTGGAGTTTGATTTTCTTCTTAAATAATGAAAGTTGTTCCAGAAAGAACATATAATCACAATTAACTGATAGTCAAATCCTTGGTCTCTAACATACAAAGCTCCACTACCACTAATAGAGTGGTTTCATTTATAGAGGTTTCATTTGAGCAAAGCTTACTGCAGCATTTTGTAGTTGTTAGAAAAAAAGTGTTCTTTGTGCGTGCTGTAGTTCAGAGCTGTAAGGTCTTTGTGAATGGTTACTCTCAAAGCGCTACAGAAGTTCCCCGGTTCAAGGTGGTTCCTGGCTCCTCGGAAAAATGAATGTGGGGTTCCAGCCTGGGAGGAGAGAAATAAGTGAAAAAGGAGTGTCCTTGGGCTACGCAGGACAGGTCTGCTTAGCGCAGCTCTGAAGCCGGGACCAGTCAGTGCTAAACTGGTTCAGAAGGAAGAAAGGTGAGTGCTGACCCCAGTAAACATAATGAGCATCCATGAATCCAAGTCATCAATCACAGTAAAAGCTCCTCCAGCCTTATTTGTCAGAGCAAAGGGATTTTCAGATTATAAAACCAGGAGTCGCCATATGGTCACCTAACCACATAATTTAGGACATAGAACATCCTTGAATTTGATCCAGTTTAAACTTGAGTACATCTTTTATATTATAAAAACCAACAACATCTATTCTCGATTTAAAAATTGCTAATGGTAGAAAAGCCACAATAACCTCTTGTAATCCACACCAGTAGCTAAGTATTTCCCTGGTGAAATGCGTAGCCTTTTCATCATGCACATTTGTCCAGCTCCAGCCACCAGATCTTTTTATATCTTTACTTGCTAGATTGGAAGACCATTAGTCCTGAAGTAAATACTTACCGTCCATAATCAAAATCCTTTAATTTTTTCTTGTGCTTAAACAATTGTGCACCTACCCCTTCTGCCAAAAGGCTTTCCAGCCTTTTGGTTGGTCTCAGAGCTGTCGCCTGCACCCTCTCTGGTTTTCAGGCAGTCTGTAAGAGTGTCTGAAGCAAACACTGTGCTTTAGAGCTCAACATACATCTGGGGGAAATAAGGCATCCATGCCAAAAATATGTATTCCCAGGGATCACACTAGTTTCTGACCAGTTTTGCTCCTGGAGTTGACACCCAGCTAATGCCCTGAACACAAACCAGTGTGTTCTGTTTAAGCCAACTGCTCCCTGGTGGAGGGTGCTCCCCACAGCACCCACAGACCCTACAACTTGTTTCTCTGAATCTGACTTCACTTTTGCCTGCTGGATAAATGACTATTACTCAGTCATCTACCAGGACCAACCACTTCAAAGTTTTGTTTCTAAAGTTCCTTTAATGCTCACTAGATATGGTAACCATAACCTTTTTAATCTTTGTAAAGTTTTAAGTGATGATTTTATACCTCTAAAATAAAATTTGTACCACATTTTTGCAGGACACTGTCAGAAACAAAGGTCCTCACTGCCAAACAGTTCAACTGAAAAAATATTAGCTAGTATCATCATTACTCTGTGTAGCTTCATTTCCCTGAAGTCAAACATTATTATTCACCTAATGTCTAAGGTATTATAAAAAGTTACTGTGCTGCATTTTCAGCTCAGAGAGGTCTTTCTCAAATGATGTAAGGAAGGGTGGCAAATATAAGTAATTTTCTCCATTCCTGTTATGCTTTTCAGGTGAGAGCAGCAGTTATTTCTTAACCAGCTCAATGAACTAACTTAAATAATATATTCTGCATGCACTAATTTACATAACATTATATACGCAGGTAAAATGAAAGTCAAAACAAAAATAAATAAAAGTTTCACAAGAATTCAGTGACAGCCATGAAGAGGACCCTAGGAGAAATAGGGAAACAATTCTCTTGGGCCTTGCTTACTTCATAAAGATAAATTCACTTTCTTTTTCTGAAATTGGTTGATACTCAGTCTCAGCTCTGCGTGTCAACTCTTTTCCACTTCTTTTCTCTCTTTCAAATGCTGAGCATCTTTTGATATGGTTGATAAGTCTCTATTAATCAATTCCTATCAGAGGGCTAAAAAGACACATGTATTATGTAGGAAAAAATCTCATAGCTCTGCTTCCACGTGGACTTTGACAAAAATAACCAGCTGTAAACAAGCAGGGATGCATATTTTCCATGATTCATGCTGCAGAACCCACCATAGGCTGTGGGACTGTTGTACAGAATTTGAGATTTCACAGGAAAAAGAATGCTACCGGGTGGCCTGATGGTGAGGGAAGCCTTTCCAAACAGGAACTGAACATGAATCAAGTCAGGATGACTCAGATTGTTTTTGTGATTCTGCAGAGACAATCTGAGATAATAGCTGGGTTGTGTGAACTATTGCTATAATTTGTTACAATAAAAATTCGAAATACAATGACTTACAGTTGTGAGTTGGGTTTTTATTTCCACTATGTATATCAAAACTACTTAGATTTTTAGCCCCTCTGTGTGAATAAACACATAGAAGAACATTTATAAAAGCCCTCTGTATGCTTTATAAGGAATATGCAAAATTTAATCCTTACAAATACAGCAACAACCCTTTTGTATGCTCCATGAAGTACATGTGATAAGAAGGCAGCAGTGTCACAGCATGACTGAGTTATGATAGTAAGTAGCCAGCCTTAGGACATCAAGGAATTTCTACTACTATTGTTACCTGTTGAAGCTTATGACAGAACAACAATACCTTTCTAGGTGATGGATAAAAAAAAAAAAAAAAAAAAAAAAAAAAAAGATTTGGTGCTTAAATAACTAAATTAGATTTGTGCTGCTTTTGATTCAAAGAAAGAAAGAAACCCAGTCTCTTTGGGTTTCACAAAATAGAATTGTTGTCTAGGTGTTGTAGCTAGGGTACTGTAGGCAGCACAAAGTATTTGTACAGGTAAAGGACATCTCTGATGTTTGTGTGTTGTACATGCAGGCTAAATAAATGTTTTTAATTTTACAAACCAGGTCCCATGACTCAAGGTGAGAAAAATTCTTCTTTAGTGCTGTGCTCCATCTTTTGCCAGAAAGCTGTTCCCAATCGAAACTATATTTATCCATTATTTACCAGTTTAGTCAGCTGAGGACAAGTTGTTCTGAAAATGTTTGTTTAAATCAGCCAGCCAGGCACCAAGAAGAAAAAGGAAAGGAGAGAGAAAACCAATACGGAAAAATGTCTAAAATTCCAGGGAAAACCTTTCTGTTGATTTTATCAGGGTATAGCCAAGATCTGCAGTCAACAGATGAGAAGGAAGGCTATTAAAATAAGGGAAAGAGACTAGAGACTCTAAAGAAAAAAGAGGCAGAGATAGGAAAGTAGTGGGAACTTCTTAGGTTCCCATTAAAAGGGACAAAATGGAGATGCAGCTGGAAGCAAGCAATGGAAGGGAATGAAAACTAAGAAAAGTAAAATAAAATGTCTATGACCATTGATTTTAAAGCGTAGAGATGTCAGACACTGGCCTTGTCTGCAAATTCTCTTGAATGGGTTGTAGAGGCACAATCCAGTTTCAGTATGGACAGGATATTGAAATAGCTGGAAAATTCAGAAAGATTATTCTTGTCTAAGGCTTTGGGAAGATCACATCTCGATAGTAGCAAAGGAAAGATTTATCTTCCATTTTAAATTACATTGTTTGGAAATGATTGGAGAATTTTTGTTATGAAATTATTTTTGGAGTCTTCCCTCTGAGTGAATATTTTAATTTGCAATTTTTACCCTGACAAAACAATTTTACTAGAGCACAATGAGTGCAGTGAGTATGTATCAGTAATGACCATGAAAGGACAAACACCACATAGTGAGCCTTATAGGATTCAGGAAGAACAGAGTCTAAGTTTAACCACAAAGAAAGCAAAACGTTAAAAAATGTGTCTGAAATGAAATGACTAGCAAATCCTTCAAAAATCAGTCTTTGCGGGGGGAGTAAATGTGGAAGGCATATTGTCTTCTTAATCCATAACAGACTGATGCATCTTTTGAAGAACAAACTGCAATTCTTTCTAAACTATGAAGCCTTGAAGGGAGACCAGGCATGGATTTACCAGCCAGGGAAAAGGTCCTTTAGCTGCTTTCCTCTTGTCCCAGCCAGACCTCCCCGTGTTGTTCCATTGCCTGCTTTTTAAATAGTAACATAAAAATATGTAGCTACTAGAGAGATGAGTGGATGACCAACAGATGGGTAGTTGGTAGATAGGGGCTGCTTAGTTTGTTTCTCCTACAGTTTTCTGGTTTCTGATTCAATAGTTTTATTTCCCTTATCACATCTTGCCATCTGTCTTTTTGGAGTTGTCTTCCAACGCAGTGCATTGTTACCATACATGGGTAATCATAACTTTCCCTGTGGACGTGGACAAAGAGCTTGAAGTGTTGACAACGACATTATAAATGATGGAAGGACATGCTGTCAGTAGCCCAGCTAGTAGAAGAAAACAGGCCTCAAAACCTTTTCAGGGTTTGTTACCCAGTCTACAGACATAAATCAGGACAGAGATGACCCATCACAGTAAATATCTGTTATATGGTCCAAACCTAATTTTTAATGGTCACCATTTTCCTGCAGCACATTCAGGTACCAGTGTCCTCATGAGTTGCAACATCCTCACCACTTTTGGTTGTTTGCCCATGTTGTGGTGTGCCTCCTCCACGGCTCCAGTGCTGCTACCAATGCCTTTCTCAGGCTCAGGCCCCTCTAAGCACATGGGCACCACGGTCTGATTCTCTGGGTGAGCAGTGTATTGGTCTTTCATATTCTGTGTACATACAAAGGTATTGTTTGAACAAAACCAATTTTTTTCAGAAATCTCCACATTCTTGAGGAATGCTATAGGGAGAACCCAACTGACAAAAGCCACCTTTGATAATGGACAAACTGTCACAAAGTTGTCTCTTTTCCTAGTGTGGAACTGAATTTGCTAGCACACTACAGCATTACCTCCCAAGCAGTCAAAGGCCCATATCAAATTGCACAAAAATTCACATAAAGCCTTAATACCAAGGGGAAGGAGAAGTTGGTAGCAATCTCCCGAATAATTGCACTTCAAAAACATCAGCCTGAAGGAGTTCAAAACTCTAGCAGGTCTCTTGACATCGTCAGATCTTCCCTTCTGCACCAGCAATTGAGCCAGGTGTTGAGCCAGCAACATTTCCACACAAATTAGTAGTAGTAGAAATAATAATAGTAATAATGCCTGCCCCTCCTCATCAGTGCTCCCCATGGAAGGATTTCAAAAACAATCTTCCAGCAGAGCTCTGCCAGTTGCACACACAGCAGGCATATGAGAGAACATCTGTTTCAAAGGATGTGCCATCAGCAGTGCAGGCACTTTGATATCAAATGCCAGCATACAGAAAGGCAGCAGCAAACTTGCTGTAGGATCCTGTGGGGTGAGAAAATTGTCTCCCCTGTGACCAGAGACAGGATTGTTCAGCCTGTGTCACAGCAGTCCATCCTGGCGTTCCTGCTTGCTGCTCCACACACACTGCACCACACAACCATGCTCATTCACCTCTACAAATATCAGGTTGCCAGTGACTAATGTGAGCTTTTTGAACGTTGTTGATGAATAGTTTTACATTCCCAATGAGGAATGCTGTGTCCCACTGCACATTTTCAATTGTCTTGTTTGTTTCAATAAAGCTGTGAGGATGGACTAACAAAAATCCCCTGGGATGATGAAGGGCTTCGACTATGGGTTCCCAAAACTCAGCTCAGAACAAGCTACTACTGCCCAAACAGGTAGGAGCAAACCAGAAGCAGGGGAGTTTCCCTGCTCTGAGTGGTGCCCTCCCCTCTCTCACCTGAACACAGCACAGTCTCGTGCACCACCAGCTCAGCGAGGACACAGCCCCAGATGAAGTAGTGGTGTGGGTGACAGCAGGGCATGGTCATGTTTCAAAGCCCCAGATGCATCATGCAAGCTGGAGCCCAGCAGCCAGCTCAGCTCAGAGCTATGCTGTGCTGTGAGAGTCTTCCTAGCTCCCCAGGGAAGCCAACTCTGCTCCAAGCTGTGGGAAAACCACAACCAGACTCCATGTTTTAGGTTTTTACTGCCTGCCCAGCCACATCATCAGACTATCTCATTTTTAGTAAATGATCTAGACATCAGTGAATTCTCCAAATATTAAAAGACCATCCTTCAGCCTGCTACACCACCTCTGAATGTGACCCCCCACCTAGACTGCAGGCCTTTAAGTTATCCTTCATTTGTTTGTTGGTGTGCTCCCTTAGATCTGCAGATCGCTTTGATTATTTGAACATCTGGAAGTTGTCACATGCTTTTTTTGACCGTGACCATCTGAAATATTACCCAGCAGGACTTGAGGGGAGACACAGTAAGGAAACAAAAACATCCTACTCATGAGAACATGTGGCAGGAATTATCAAATGACACCATCCCAAAGGGTAGTGCTATATATCCAAGCAAAGGTGAACTTTCTCTCCATCCCCTAAAGCCAGGACAATAATTTTCCATCATATCCACTCCAGACATAAAACAATATTGCATATAAATACCTAATATATTTTTCATTAAACATTATGTTATTAAAGTTAGTTGTCTATTACTAATGGAGAAAAAGCATTTCTTTCATCCTCTGGTTTTTAAAGCTGAAGAGTAGATCTCCTCGTACACAATTCTTCACAGAAAAACCTCTCCAAAATAGTTCAGTGCCTGGGTTCATCCCTGCTTATTCCAGGTTAGCCTGATATCCTCACAGACGGACTGTGGGTTCTTTGGTAAAGCTGAAAGAGGATATGTAAAATTATGAGGTGAAAAAGGTTGAAATATAGAGTCAGAGTATCTCAGCAATACTATCACAGCGACTAGAGGCTCTGGAAAAGAGGGGAAATGCAGCCCAAAATCAATGCAGATGTGGAAGTGGGAGCCCCAAAAAATCAGGCACAGTTTTTAGATTTGGTTTCTCATTCTTATCAAGATACAGATAACAAATGGAGCATGTAGAGCCATACAGACTGCACTGCTGCAGTCTGGCAGCTGTTAATCAGTTATATTTTGGCCTTCACCAAGAGGTTGTCCCTAAAATCAGTAGTAGATGGCAATGGATTTCCTTCTGACCAGCCTCTTTGCTTACAGATCGTAGGAGCAAAATCTCATTGCCCTGGAAGAAAACAGGAACAACCAGGATGAGTGCTCCCATGCATGACTTCCAAGCCCCCCTTCGCTGGGGGCTGCCAGCTGGAAGGGTGGTCTCTGCTGGGGTTTCCTCCCAGGGAAATGATACTAGTAGAAGTAGAACTACTTATTCCATCAGCCCTCAGCCTCTGCATGTCTCCAGAGTCAATCAGACCTTGTTGTAATGTCTTTGCTCTGTGGCTGCCACTGTTCCTTCTTCCTTTGGGGCTATTTTTATATTTGGTGGTGCAGTGCTCTGATTTTTCCTTCTTTTAAACAGTGCCCATGGCTACTGAAGTCAGTTCCTGACAAGCCAAATATACTTTGATAAGACCCCAACGTCCTAGAAGGAATTCCTTGTAGTGCAGCAGCTTTGGTTCCCAGGAATCGTCTTAAAAAGGACGCTCGTCCTCAGGCATAACCTAACAAAAATATTCCGTCGTCTTTGCGGTGGGATATTACAGAAGCTGGTTCGTTTGTCCCCTGACAGAGGACAGGGACGGTGAGTGTCCGTGTGAGCGAGGGCAGGATCCGGCCTTAGGCGGCGGCACAGGGGCGCTGCCCACTCGCCACAAGCGGGCTCCTGCCCTCCCACCGGCCGAAACAACATC
>JAWWLV010000121.1:46262091-46323344 GCA_035041135.1 Platyrinchus mystaceus
GCCTTAGGCGGCGGCACAGGGGCGCTGCCCACTCGCCACAAGCGGGCTCCTGCCCTCCCACCGGCCGAAACAACATCCTCGGGCCGTGGGAGCAGCGCTGGCGCCGTCCGGGCGTGGTTCCTGCGCTCACCCACGAGGTGTCACTGCTGTCTCGCCGCCCGCGCCGCGGGACCGCCCGCACACGGACCCGCACACGGACCCGGACCAGACCCCCGCACCCGAGCGGCGCTGAGCGAGGGGCGTCTGTGCTGCGCACACCTGGCACAGTCTTCAGCTGCTGACGGTGGGAGGAAAACTCGCAACTGATTGCTGCTCAGCGACTTCCAACATCACCGCAGCGGAGGAACATAATATTGCGTTTATCTGTTTCAGATGAATAGCGATGAGATCTCAGCACATACACCAGCAGGACTCGGCACGGAAGAAAACCAAAACCATCAAATAGAAAGAAGAGGCATATGGTCACTTCAGGACAATTGGGGGGAAAAAAGGGGAAAAAATAAAAATCACAAGGTTTTTAAAAGAACGCCAAATTTGTTTGCTCTACTATGGTAAAGGAAATTGCTTTCTCTTCCTTCCTTTGTTTCTGATTTTATGCTCTATTTAGATTTCTCAAAGAATGGACTATAATGAATACCAAAAAAGTCCCATCCAGTACATTTCTATAATAAATATTTCTCATAGTCAGCATTACACAATTCAAAGTAGTAACATTCAGATTATAGATTTTTTTTTCCTTAGCAGAATTAAAACGGCAGCAGTAGTGTAGAAGATCAGTGCGGATACAGTGGCAATGCTGATCCTACCATGTCAGTACCAATAAAACACGAAGTAAGAGCATCCAGGGGAGTGAGCTGTTAAAAGAAGACATTTCTGCATTACGTGAAGGACTGATGCTGACTGCTGCAGACAGATATTCTCTGCAGAGCAAGAAATAGGAGGCAGCAGCTGCTGCTGCTACTGCATGCACAAGATGGCGAGGCCTCAATAATAAGGAGTAATGAGCTCCATCCTGGTGCAGGAGCTTTCAGGAACTGAAAAGGATGCAGCTGATTCTACAGACAACATCAGAATTCTTCACTATGTGGGGCATGGAAAGCCTTTTCTTCTTCATCATCTCTTTTTTTTTTAACACAATGCAGTTAGGGTAGCATATTCAAAATCTTTATCTAGATGTAAAATAAAAGCAGCGGCTTCTTTTAAATATAATTTTTTTATCACTCCTTTCTCTCTCTCTCTCATATTTCTCTAGGTCTTCTGGCCTGCAAACACTTGCTTTTTTCCTTCTCATTAAAAGACACTCCACCTAGTCCATATTGTTGGTGGAAAGAGGTTGCCTTCAAAGTCTTTCTAGAAACAAAGGTGTATTCTCAGCACATGCTGTGCTCTGGGGTAGAAGAAGTAGCAGCAGAAATCCAAATCATCTTTCAAAAAAAACTCCAAGCCCACTCTACTGTATCAAAGAGATTCCACCACTGATATCCAGCTAGCAAGTACAATTGTACCTGAGGAGAAAAGGGTAACTATATTTTAAATGCAGTCTTACAGGTTTTGCATCTCTGTTTTCAGTGGAAGTATGCTGGGAGTTTGGGGCAGGTAAAAAGCAGTGGGAGACGCCAACTGAGGCAATGAAAGGTCTGCAGATGCTCAGCACTCCTGGCATACAGGAATCCCAAAGTGCAGTGGGTTTTTGTTGTTGTTGTTGTTGGTTTTGTGTTGTTGTGGGGTTTTGTTTGGTTTTTTTTTGTTTTGTTTTGTTTTGTTTTTTTATTTGTTTGGGGTGGGTTTTTTTTTTTCCTAATTTTTTTTCCCCAATAAAATATCTGAGTCTTGATAATCCACAAGTATATAGAAAAAGTAGACAATATGAATCTATGTGGCTGGAAGTACACTGGGAAGAAGCCCTTTGGAACAAAATAAAAGTCTGATATTTCAATTTTGTGATTACAGGAAGAAAATAAAGATAAAAGTGAAAATTCTGCCCTGCACACAAATGCACTGGTGGAAGAGCAACTGCAGCTACTCCCTTATGCCTGGGGTTTCCAACACTGACAGAAAAGGAGGAGGAAAACAGTTGAGAAGGAAATCAAGGGAAGAGAGATAAGGCAAAGCCCCACTAGTTGAGGACCCAGAAATGTGGCTGAACTACTTCATCAGGGTTGGAGGAAGGAGAAATGGAGTAAACCAAAATCACTTAGGAATTACAAACTTATTAGTTCCCTAAAACCAACTTTTTGCAAACCAATTTCCTCATTATTTGAGCACGTCTAATTGTCTGAACTGTTTCTTCAGCATTGACTCTATCCATTGATGAAATTCCACATTTGTGCCTCCTCCTCCAAAAAAATTTTATCTGTGATTTAGGCACATTAGTTTCCATAGGCGTGTTCATTGGCTTCCCTGGAGCTAACCTCCCAGACCAGTATGGACCAGGACTTAGCATATTTCCTAGTCTTGGGCTTTAACCTTCCTTCCTGCCTCTCACAGACACTTTCTTTGATAAGAGACAGAGACACTCTGCATCACTCTGTGGACACCCTCACATCAGTCTTACCATGAAAGAAACTCAAGCTCCTGATTTATTTCAAATTCCAATACTGGGAATGAATGACTCAAGTACCTGTCCCCTTCCTTCCCTCAGTCCTGGGCACTAGAGGAGTCAGACACCCAGGCTTCCTTTTGCCTGTCTCCATTCTGTGCACCTAAGCAAAGGAGTAAATCCCCTCCCTTATATCTCCTGAGGTTCCCAGTGATGCCTCCCCACTGGGTGAGGAAGGATGTCCCTACTGTGTAACAGCACCCCTGCACAGGCACCCTGCCCCCCAGGACATTGCCCCATGTCCCTTCTCCATCAACCTAAGAGAGCAGTGGCTGGATGACAAATAGTGAGCTCGTGAGAACAGGGTAGGGAATGGGAAAGCAGACTCCTGGGATTAGAATGGTCCCCTGAGATCCAGCCACAGTCAGAGGCACTTTCTGCATCTGCATCAGCCCCTGCCCTAGCACTGGCCTGACTTTCTTTTAAAAAATTCTGGTTTGGTTTTTTGTTTTTTATTCTAATGCCTTTCAATTCCAAGAGGGAACAGAGAAGGTAAATATAAAGAGCATTAGTGGGCACCAAAAGACCATACAGGAGGGATCAATGGAGCAAGGATCAGAGGAACAAAGGAAAAGAATCATAAAAGACAGAGTATCTTAAAAAAAGCTGTTCCTGAGAAGGAGGGGTAGAGAAGAAAGAGAATCTAAAAGAAAAGTTGTATAAAGAATAGTGCATCAAAAGAGATTAACTGAAAAAAGGTCATAGATTACACATTCCTCTCAGCAAAAAGGTAGAAATGTAAGTTACATTAAATATGCCATTGCCACTCATCTTTTAAAGGAAAGGGGTAAAGGAATAAAAAGATGGATAGACAAGATAAATGCATAATGAAATGCCTCATTTATGTGATATGCATGCTGAAGGAGCAGCTGCAAGGTTAAGAGGAAGGGTGGGAAGTAGTACCCCTTTTGAAAGCTGACAGCTGTGATGAATCTAACAAGAGATTTCAAAATCTAGTCAAATCAAAAAGAGAGCCAATGAAGGTGAATGCAGTAGAATATATTTTTGGAGCAAAGAAAAAATACAATAAAAATTGTGCAAATGCCACTAACAAGGTAACATTTACAATCGTGTCTTAATATTGTTTGATATTTACTGTCCATGTCCACGCTTGTAAATAAGGACTATCATCTAGCATTTGAGCAGGTTCTCAGAGTTTATTAACATGACAATTTTTCTTTACCATTTACACATACAGATCCCTTACAGCAAATAGTGATGATGGTACTCATTCTCATTCAAATTTTTGTGTTAAAGAATCAGGCCAGCAGATTCCTCACTCTCACCCACACATAAAGATACCTGTAGATAAAAGGACTGCAAGTATTGTACAGGTAGAATAAAAGGAAAAAAAAAAAGACCCTTGGGAAAAGAGAAAGAAGGTCTGAAAAATGAGGATGCTATCTAATGGACTGACCCAAGAAGAGTCAGCTATACACAAAGGGGAACAACCATCTACATTAGGCTGCAAAAGATCTGGGCATCACAGCATCACATAAGCTGGCACAATTCTGTAGTCATCATCTACTGCAAAAAGGACAAGACCCACAGTTGTTTGTATAGTCAGAAGTACAACAACAATCCCCTGCACTCCTCCTTTAAAACCTGATGGGAATCCTGCATCCTGTGTTGGGCACCATCCTCCAAGAAAGTTGGAGCAATGAAGTCACGCAACACTTCAGAAAATACCATTAAGAAAACCAAAGGAGGCTGTAATGTTGCAATGTCCATTTATGTTGGGAACATATTATTATAGTGACTGTAGCAGCCTGGTCAAAAATAAAGGGATAAATCAAAGCAAAGAAGATTCAGTTTAAGTATTAGTTAGTTAAAAAAAAACTTCGTAGTTTTCTTTGTAGAGATAATGACTGTCTGGAGAGACTCTGCAGCCCTCCAGTCGATGTCTATAAAAACAAAACCCATTTAGTTGTACACATGTCATTGGAGGACTCCACAGTCTGGAACAGCATGAGGAGGGGGAATCTGGCCTCAGAGAAATCATCTTCTCTTCCCCTTCACCTCTCTGATATTGGGACTTCAGCCTATTTTCAACTCACAAGAGACAAAAGCAGTCTGTTCAGCAGTCAGATCAAACAGCAGACTGGTGTGAGTCACAACCACTTAGCAACTTGCTTAAATGAATTGTGAACACAGAATAGGTTCAAAGAATTTGTTGATAATTTCCCTTGAACTTGTTGGGATTAAAGCTTTATTTTATTTAAGTTCCTGTAGCTATTAAATGTCTTTTAGGAAAATTCCTGTGTTTCATGCACCTACATTAATAAATCCAGTGTTAGTTCTATGCACAACATCTTTAGCTAGAAGGGACATAAAAATACAGCAATTTTAAAATATAAATTCAAACTGCTGTTATTCACTGTGCATAAAAATAAATAATTGGAAGAGTCACAAATAAATCACTGGCTTTCCCAACTCCTAATTCCAGTCACCTGTAGAAAACAACCTTCTCTCACTGTAGTGATCTGCTTTGGCTTTAATTTTTTCTTTTTTAAATATAATTTATTAAAAAATAAATAAGCATCTTAAATGCGTTCCTTGCATAGGTCTTGTTTCTGGAACTGGTTGTTGCCCTCCTATTTGTTATTTCTTAGAGGATTATTTGACATTTATATCTCATTATTTCAGTCAATATTAGAGGTGCAATTTGAAAAAGGTAACTCCAGAAATTTGGTATTATTGCTTGTACATGATTGCTTTTTAGCTGAAAAAAAAAAAATGTAGTTGTTGTGCTTTAAAGGACCAGTCACAGTTGATCTTGCCTGATTTTCCAGGTTTTAATTCCAACTCAGCATGGCTGTGGCCAACAGGCTGGCAATCCACCAGCTGCATTCTGCTTCTCCTTCTCCTAATTACTCGGCTCTCCAGTTCTCTTCCCTTGTTGGTTCTGTTCTGACCACTACAATTAATTCCCATTTCTTAGTCCTGTATTCACCTTCAGCTCATTAATTTTTGGCCAGTCTCCACTGCTGTTTCAGCTCCGCATTTCACAATTTATCTCATCACTGTTTTAAGACCTTTTTTGTCAGTCTTTGGTTTTGTGGAGTTGAAGAACAGTTTCTAACTGCACTTTACAGAAGAATGGGCAAATATTTTACTGTTGTCAGTCAGGTGCCAGGGTAGCTTCTTCCTCTCCCACCAGCCATTTTTCTTCACAAGCTGGTCTGGAAGCACAAAACCATCTGAAGTATGCAACAGCACCATCAAACATTTCTTTCCCCTGTAGGCTTAAGAGCTGTTTTATGAGCAAGGATGCATGGGAAGAGAGACTGTCTAATGAAGCCCAACTCTCAGATGGAAGTTCTGAGCTCCAAGTGGTTATTCTAAGGAATATTGCAATTAATATGTGACATGAGGGCGTTTTCAGCTTCTTGGGCAGAGTCAGGAGGCACTGACTGATGGCTCTTCCTTAGAAGACAAGAAATACAGGCCCTTCTTATTGATTTTATCTCTTGGTCCTTTGTTTCTCTGCAGATTTGTGGCCTCACTGAAATCTCTAATGGTAAATTGTTGTGTAAACAGTCATACTTCAGCTGTTTGGTCATTGTACCAGCATGCCTTAATCTGAGTTAATTCTTTGAAGTGGATCTTTGTATAAATTTGGAAACAAACATTTAGGTTTTCTCTGTGGGGAAGTAAAAGGAAGCTTGTGCCTGCTTGGAGTCTCCAGTACTAGTCTATCCTGATGGCAGATGAGGGTGAAGAGATAAAGTATCATAAGATTGCAGATAAACCTTTTAAAAATCATCTAGTTTAGGGTTGACCTTGTTTGGGCCAAATTCACTCACGTGTGACAGTGGAGTTGTATTACTTGGAACTAAGCTCAAATGAAACCTTAATACTGCTCCCTAAATACTTTGGAATCTTTATTAGTAGTGCCTGGTTTTACTTTACAGACATCATGTTAAATCCTGTGCAAAACAGGGAAAGACAACCATTCAATACAGACTTCATATTTATTGAAAGGAAATGTCCTGGGTTTGGCTGGGATAGATTTCACTTTCTTTCTAGTAGCTGGTGCAGTGCTGTGGTTTGGATTTAGTATGAGAATAATGTTGATAACACACTGATGCTTTTACTGTTGTAGAGCAGGGATTACCCTAAGTGAGGGGTTTTTCAGTTTCCCATGCTCTGCCAGGGAGCAGGTGCACAAGAAGCTGCGAGGCAGAATGGTCAGGACAGCTGACCCCAACTGGCCAAAGGGATATTCCACACCACAGAACATCATGCTCAGTATATAAACTGGGCACAGTTGGCCAGGAGGGGATGATCGCTGCTCGGGAACAGGCTGGGCATCAGTCAGTGGGTGGTGAGAAATTGCAGTGTGCATCGCTTGTCTGTCTTGGCTTTTATTCCTCCCTCTCTCTATCTCATTTTCATTATGATTACTATTATTACTATAAATTATTTTAATTATTAAACTGTTCTTATCTTAACCCACGAGTTTTACCTTTTCCCTCTTCTCCTACCAATCCCATTGGAGGTATAAGGGAGTGAATAAGCAGCTGTGTTGTACTCAGTTGCCTGCTGGAGTTAAACCATGACAGGAAAGAACTAGAATAAATACAGAATGGGTTCAGGAATAAAAATGCTCCACATCTTTTTATCAACCAGTTGGTGTTGCAAAGTGATTTAAAAAAAAAAAAATCTTAGGATGAAGTTGCATGAAATGCCTCATGCTTGAATTTGAGATGTTAGCTATTTGAAGGAAGTGATTATTTGAAGCAGACACTGGTATCTAATTAGTTAACTGTGAAGGCAAAGCAGGCAACATACCAGTTGATGCAATTGGTGGCAGCGGGAGTTTGGAAATAAATATCTCTATTTGGCACTGAGAAGTGAAACAGAGCTCAAATTTCTGTGGATTGCCTGGCCCCAAGTTCATGCCTCAGAGCTCACATTTCTGTGGTAAAATTAAATCTCAAAATTTAAGATCTGGGATTCAGTGTGGCTGTTTGTTAAACTTCATCTGACCTTTGTAGGTTGTAAATATTTTGTGTTGACCTAGATGGAGTGCTTGATAAAATCAAACTCTGATGGGGCATTTCCATAAAAGTTTAGTAGAATTGTGCTAACAAAAATGGAGACCCTTTAAAGCAGTGGTTGTCATTCTACCTAGAAACTAGAAACACAGTGGCATGTGAAAACAAAGAACAAACAGAAATCCCAAACCTTGAGAAACCTCAACTGAGAAGAATATGAAGAAAAGCCATTCATGGTGATTTATAATGCCTTTTATACTGGCTTCACTCAGACTGCCTCTTTACAGATGTTGCATTCATGGCTACGGCTGCACGAGGCTACTGACAGAGCCAGTGGAAAAGTGAGGCAGAAGGCAGCTCAGCTCCCTTCTGCTCATAGCTGGTCTGTGCAGGAGTCCTGTCCCTAGTGGCAACAATGCAGACAGGTATCCAATGTTAAATGAGATTACTCTGGTATTAATGCATTCACATCTGTTGTCCGCTTGTATCTATGACTGTCCCACTGTGTGTGTGTGTGTGTGTGTGTGTGTGTGTGTGTGTGTGTGTGTGTGTGTGTGTGTGTGTGTGTGCATTTTAGGGTTGGTAGTCCCTTTGAAAAAAGATTCCAGTTTCTCAATATCAAACCAAAGTCAGCATGACAGATGGTACTAGAGTTGGCTGTCCTGAGTCTATTCTGTGCATTGCTAAAAAGGCTTGTGTGTCCTGTGCACCCTACAATGCTCTGGACGTATCAGCATTTTGTCATTTGACTTAGTTCCCATCTTTGCTTTTCTACTCAGATTCTGACCACTAGCCTTATGCCACCTCTATCAATTGAAAGCATTGTATCTTAGGCTGAGCTGAGATTTCTGGTTCTAGCTCAGATTAGCTTCAAAAGCTCCATATCTGCTGTCTTATGGGCAACATCTACATGCGCTCATAAACCTATCAGCAGAACTCTTTGTGAGTAATGTCAGCAGTAGGCATACAGCAGCAAACCCAAACAGAGCCCCTGAACTAAAATGATAGCCTCCTGTGTTACTGCTAGAGGTTTACACTACAGACTGTATACTTAGCACTCCCAAACCACTACCTTTTCAGCTTAAAATGTTGCATTGTATCACAAGTGACAGCAAGGAGAAGAAACACCGTTCTATTCAGCAAGTATACCCTTGGGTTCTCGGGCAGCATTGTTCATGTCCGTTCCTAAGGGAAGGCAGTTCAGTCCATCTGGTCTGGGGTAGCGACTGAATTGCTATGCAGACTGTACTGTTATAGAACAGGTTTAGCTTAAAGAAAGGTTTGCTTATGAGATGATGAGCAAGCTGGAAAATCTCGCTGCTGCTAGCTTGATAAAGAGAAAAGAAAAAGTAAATGATTATCAATAAAGTGTGTTTGATTAGGTGTCACTGAGAGAAAGAAAATGCCATTTCATGTCACTTTTTAGAAAGCACAAGGTGTGTAACTTTTGGGGATCATTTTGCTCTTGGCTAATCTTCAGATTCAATATTAAAATCTCAAACTTCCCAAAGGAAAGAGATTCTGCATCTTTTAATGAAAGATAAAACAACAATATAAACATACACAAATTTACAGAGAAAGGATCAACTTTAATACATCTGGAGTAAAAGGTGTTCTTTTTTAAATATGGTATAAAAATAAATGCAAGAAACATTAACAGAGAATATACAGACAACAGACAAAGACACAGGCTTTCTTTCTCAATGTGAATACATCAGTGAAATGAAACCTTCTGTGCTAATTTATTGTGCAAGAAATGTGATGCCATATGTATATTTATTAATATAATGCATTTTTTACATTTCTTCCAGTTTTTGATTGACGTATTTTTTTAAATAAACTGTGCCTAGCAGAAGCTTTTTTTTCACTGTACTTGAGCTTGCAGAAAATAAAAAGACACAGATCCAGCTTGATATGAAGGAGGAAGTGAGCAGACAGTTTTCGAAATGGAGGCATCGAAAGGCTAGAGAGTCCCTCGGAGTCTGTAATGCCTTAGTATACACAAAAGAAAACAAGTCAGGTCCTTGCTCATGCAACATCTTGTTCTACTGTCCTCTGAGTCAGGCAATCAGTGAGCTACAAAGTATGTATAATGATTTGAGTCTGCTTCCATGCTACAAGGTGATCCTTTTAGTAGGACTGCACTAGACTGGTTAACCTCTTTGATGTGAGCGATTTCCCCTGAGGAAAAGATAAAAACAAAAAACAAAAACAGAAAACAGAGGCATGATCACTGCAAACCTGTTCATCAGCAACCACTCAGTGTTGCCACATCACTCTCAAGTAACTAGGGGCACCAACTGAAGTCTGTGAAATCTTAAACCACAGGAAGTCCTTACGCTTAAACACCTGCACTGCCAGCCAGCCAGATTGTTTCACAGAAAAGCCAGCAAATTTAAAGATCATTTTTGAATGAGATTGGTTTTGGCTGATGAAAAACTGATACTAAGGTTTTTGCTGTCAGTCATACCCAGGACTTGAAGAAGGCTACTGCAAGCAAGAGTGCCTTGTGCTGCGAAAGATGAATGTGCAAACTGCAGTAGCTCTGCCAAAGAAGACAAAAAGCTACTTTCAAGTTAAGGTAAGAAAGTAAGAGGCAAATTGCATATAGGCAGGAAAGCAGGTTTTCCAGAACACAGCTATAGGCTTGTTGAGACCATAATTACTATTTATAAGAAACATTGGTCAGGTATATTACATGTGACTGCATAACACTTCTTTGAAGGTGTTTGGATTTCCATATTATTGTTTTCCTCATAATTTCTCCTGTTGCAAGGAAGTAGTTTTAATTTTCTAGCAAGTTCTTTTAATAAGGTATGATAACTGTCCCACAAGAGCTAGGTCTATTGTGTGAAGAGGATGATATGTCACCATGGTATATTTCAAGCAGATTTGAGCTTTATCTGAGCCAGACAGGAAACACAGAACAGGAATTAGCTCTCCTACGGCCACACAGGAGCTAGCTCTCCAAGGGCCATCCTACCAGGGCTCTGATCCAACAGAGGCAGAGCTGGCACAGCAAGCTGACATCATTCCTCAAAATATCACAGGCATACCCTGACAATGTAACACAAATATATCATAAAACATTAAATAGAAAATGGCTCTAACTTGCCAGTTAGATATTTAATACTTACATTTATTGTATTGTTCATTTTAAGTGCCCAACTCAGAAATATCAAACTGATTTCAAGGAGAATACAGTAGGAAATACTGTAACTATGGAGAGATATTTAATTTTCTGCAGTAAATGCTAAACGAACTTATTCTGCTATATAAAAAATTGTTATCATCTGCAGTACTATGAGTGGAATTACACAATTTAATATCTATTGTCATTATCAATTAAATTTATGCTCACAGGGATCTGTAAGTTGGTTTTGAGCATTTGCTCAAATGCAACATATCAGAGTGGGTCTTCATAAAAGGAAGAATGACTATTTTATTCTTTGTGCTCTGAAATACAAGTTGAACAAATTAGGATGAATACTTCCTCTACAATGTAATTTGGAAGGGAACTCATGTTTACAACTTTGGGTTAGACTGCTCATCCATCAGGTTCACCATATCACCTGACAATATTAATACTTGCTTTGTCAAAAGACAGAAAGTGTCCTTTCTGGCACACTCTATTTGTCACTTTCTACCTATATCAAATTCACAGCTTCTTGACACTTGTTAACCCTTATTTTATGTTTTCCTCTAATGCAACAAGAAAGCTGTTACAGTGAGACATTCTTTCTTTTTAAATAGCCAAAAAAGCCTCAACAGTAGTGTGGCACTGGAATACAATTTAAAACAGCATGTCCAAAATTAAGTGTTTCATTAGACAATTCATGACTGTCAGTCTCAGACATAATCTCAGAAAATATTGAACATATGCTTATCTTTGCTTTTCATTAAGTTATTTGCACTTAATTTTACAGGTCTACAGGTCTGGCTACCTTCTGTAAATATGTATGAGTTCCCTTTAGTACTGAACTGCATAACCCACTTAATTAAAATATGAAAACCAGGAGTTCTCTTTTAGCTATTAAAACAATTTTCTCTATATCACACTGGAAAGCTGCATAAGCTCTTGTTGTTGTATAAAATCTGTGAAATAATTTTTGTTATTGTTTGCAACAATTATTTTTGGAGTTTTAAAATTTCTGAAATTTTTAAATGAACCATAATTCTAACATCTCAGAATTAATTATGTTATCAAATAAACGAGGAAGTTTTGATCTAAAATCAGGCCAAAAAGTAGTTATTAGTTGATCTGATTTGTATGATCTTTTTCTACATATTGTTTGAATTTTGCCCTAGAGAGTTGTCGTGACAATTTTTTTCTGTATTTCACATCACTTGCTCCCAGGATATCGCTGGTCTTTGGATACTTTTTCTCCTAAGCCCTAAAGTGATCAGGAATTCTCTGGGTGGTCCTCTCCTTCACATCCCCTCTCTGCCTCAGAGAATATTACATTTATAGATACGAACTCTTCATCTGAACAAGAACAATGTGTGGTCTTTTTCAAGGCATTAGTAGTTCTAATTTATCTTATAGTTGGAAAAGTGACAACTTAGAATATACACCCTCCTTAAGAGATCTTCTCCAATGTTTATACTGAATCATACTAAATTCTCTGATTAGGGAAAATACATTTTTAATACACAGAACCCACAGCAGCCCCAAATACAGAATTATCACATCTTTTTAGATCTGCAGGGTCTTGTTATTTTCCACATCACAGAATATTCCTTTCAAACTGTGTTCCAGAGTAGAGTATACTTTTATTTTACCTCTCTATGCTAGTGTTTCATAATTATCACTTCTAGGAGATTTCCAGATTTACTCAATCTACAGACTGATGTAAGGATCATCTGTTGTGGCTCATAATTTAACAGCTGAGCCTAGATATTTCTTTGAGATACAATGTTAACAGCATTTCCATAAGCCGAATTTTGATTTGGGAACCTGCATTTAACAGTCCAGTTTTCAGAGGTATAGCATATGAGTCATCACACATAGGAAGATGTTTCCTGTGCTAATGAGATTAAAGAACAACTGGGGAAAAAAAGTCAGAAGAAGCAGTAGGTGTTTGTCTGAATAATGAAAAGGAGAACCTTAATATTTTCAATATATTCTTTCCTTCAACATTTAGAACTAAATGGCCAAATTCTAAACAGGATTAGGGTTTTTTAGCTGCATTAGTGCTGTGAATTGCAACTATTTAAGAATTTTACTGATAATATGCAATCCAAAATGAAACCCTGCACACATAACCTGACAAGGGAGTCAGAGTATGAGGAGGCAGCACAGTAGCTGGAATGAACAAGTGAAAAAGTACATCTAAGAGTACTTAAAAAGTACTTTTAAAAAGTACTTTAAAAAGAGTACTAAAAGTACATCAATTGGCCTCAGTGTTCAGTCCCCATCTTAGTGTATTGTTTAACATAGAGTTGTCCCTCCAACTTTACCACTACAGAATTTAGGGGGAAAATTACAAAGCCATGTGCAGATGTATGAGCTGCTAAATACAATTGTGCTGACTGACCCATTTATGCAGTATGACACTAACTCCTCAAATAACCAGGCAAACAAATCAGCAACAACCTCAGTACATATGTGATTTATAAGAAAATGATATGAAATGTATATAGGGGCTGGAGTGCCTATATTTGATAAAGAGATATATAGATAGAAGAAGAGCAAGTATTTTCCTTTTAGAAGACTAATTATCTTACTTTCTGTTAAGCAATCTCAGTGGTTCCTTTTTCATGTTTCTTTATTGCCAGTGCAGATGCTACTCCCCAGGACTGATACTGGTACAACTAAAAATGAAAACTCCATGTAATCTGATGGGGAAAGGGAAAGATAGCATGAACCCCACTGTGAGAAAAATGAGATGTGGAACAAGAATTGACCCTCCCTGTTTTCACAGTTCCCCATCTGGTCATGTGTGAAACACCTGCAACAAACTGGCAGCTCACCTGGCATCAGTGGGGAAAGCTTCCAAGTGACACTGCAGTGCACTACACACAGAGCTGGTGTATAAAGTGCCCCTGAGAGGAGCACAGCTGGAGAGACATGGGAACAGAAACAGTAAGTCCTTTTCCAAATTTAGGCAGCCCTTGCTTCATTAGCACAGGAGAATTGCCTCAGCACTGCTCAGAGGGCCAGAATTCTGCTTCAGTTTCCACAGCAGCACAGGATGCTGCTCTCAACCACCTGTGCAGGTGTATTTTTCTTTCATATGTGAGGAAGGGAGTAGGTTAATATTTACTGAATTTGGGGCACGAGTTATCAGCAAAGCTGCAGCATTAAGTGGTTACATGTGCAGGGAAATCCTTCCACCTCTGGCTGGGATTTCCAGCCCTCTCTTCCCTACTCATTAGGGAGTAGTACTCTTCCCTTCAGTGCTCTAAGGACAGGAGGCAGAAACTGAACAACAGCTTTCCAATTTTGACTCATTCTAAATCCAGTGATACTCTACACTTCTTTCGCCTTTTGCACTTATCTTTACATTTACTGATGAGCTGTTCTCACTTGTGATTGACCTACAAATGCTTGCCAAATGGGGTAGTTTGAACTGGAAGTGTGGATTTCCAAGGGACTAATGCTCAAGACAAATATTTTTAGTATGTTTTTCCTGGGCCCAACTGCTCAGGTTTCCATACGTCTCTGCAGTTCTCATTCCTGCAAACAGCTTAAGAATCAGGTAAATGTTTGTCATTTGGGAAATGGCAGACACTGGCCTAATACCTGACCAGTCCTTGCTGGCCCCTTACTTAGATGAACCTGGCTGTGCAAGTGCTACTCCTCAAGCTCCTCTCCTCCAGCACAATGCGCAGCAGCTCAGCTCCAGTCACAGCAGAACAGCACAAGGAGGCCAGTCCTCACTGGCATGTCCTTCATGATTTTCCACCCTGGGCATCATTCCTAAAAAAAACCTAAACTAGGCATTTTTTGAGAAGTTAGCAGTTTGAACAATTATTTTTTTGGTTCTTTTTAGTCAAACATCAATAAGACATCTCTTTCCTGAAATGGAAAAAGCCTTCATTTCTGCAAATACTGATTGCTTTCATTCTTGTTTTGTATTGGTCAAATAAGTAGATTTGTGATTTATTTTTATTCTCACTGGATTTTTTTTTTTTTGGTGATGTTTAAATTTTGTGAATAATATGTAAGTAAATTCAAAATCAGATCCCGCAGCTGATACTGCATTGAAGTTCTTGGGCAATGCTATGCCTAAGAAAAATCTAGCCCTTGGCAGGATTTCAGGACTAGATGAACTTTAGGTCTGGAACAGTAGGGCCTTGTGTACAGAAAAAATTCATGATTAACAGATGAAATTCATATATTATCTCCCTTGTTTCTCAATAAAGGGACAGACTTTAACACGACGAGATTAAACTAATTTAAGCATCTAGAAATACTGGTTGTATTTTCATAAGGCATCACAAACTTACAACAAGCACATTTCTTTTGCATTCTTTATAGGTGGGCAGCAACAGATGCAATGCTAACACTGAGAGTGGTGTGAAGCCATGGCACCAAGAAGTGATAAGGGAGTGTTTCCCCCCAGGCAGCTCTAGGGGGAGAGGGGCTACACCTTCTTGTCCCATTAACTTTGTTCCTGGTGGGACAATAAAATTTGCATGGAATGGAAATTAATTCAGCCCACTCCCCTGTAAATCAGATCCTTTTGTTTCAAGGGTTCCAGACTGATAATCGCAGCTAAGCACCAGGCTAGGGCTCACAAAGGTGTCCTGCTCAGTCTACCCCGTCACAAATCTTGTACACACATGAGAAATTGTTCACAAAACTGTTCCTTAATTATTCCTTAAAGGACCTCTTTGTTCCCATCAACATTACCAGTGTATAATCCCCTGTAATGTAGATATTAGCACCTGAGGTAGAGGGAAGTTTGCTGGGCTTTTTTTTTCCCCCATGTGAATTCCTCAAAATAATTTCAGTTCTTAAATGCCACAGAAACAGCTGATTTCTGTCTCTCTACTGCTGTAGCATGTGATGAGATCCTCCTGTTCCCTGACATAGACCTTTAGCTTCCCTTGGGGAGCTGCAGGTGACTGGACCTTTATTATTCTCAAAGAGAAAGCTAAGGGGCTGATCTAGATGGGGGGAAAGCACAGTGCACACTGACACTGCTCTCTGTGCCTCAGGCTCAGAGCTGTGACATCTGTGGTTGCCAGTGTTACTCCAAGGCAACTTATCCAATAGCTTCATTCCAGTAGTGCTGAAGTGTATGTGTTCTATATTTTCAAGCAATACACAGGAGTGTGAGTAAATGAGGCAAAGCAAGAATAGCTGGGGTTACTACTCAGATGCAAAATATAAAGTGTTCAGTAGTAAAAATTATATATTGCAAATGCCAATTTGCTATTACTTCTGTATATTTTACGGGAATGCAGACCTGTTTCTAACACTATTCATACTGTTTGTTGCAGTATGCTGAAGGCACTAGCAATTTTGCACTATAAAATCCTCAGAGCAAGATAAAGAGTGTTTTTAAGTTGAGCATTTAGGGCTTTCATGAAGTGCCACAACTTATTGAAAGTTTTCTGGAAAAAATACTCTTTAATATCAAAGAGATACAGAGCTGAGCCTAGTGTTTTTGTGTATATTGCTCCACTTCTATTTTTTCCCCATTGGGCTAGAATAATGACTCATTATAATAGGCTATTTCTACATAATTAATGAAATAGTACAGTGTAATTGCCCTTACAAAGTTTCTAAACTTTCTAGTTTAATGAATTCTTTCTGTAGCAAGTATAACCCAATTTCAATTAACATTGATCAGCAGCCTCTTAGAGTCTCCATCTTAACAAATCAGGTTATGTATTACAAGGCCATCTTCTCAGATTGAGTCCCTAGACACAACCAAGGTTACTTGGGTTTTTTAAACATTTCAAATAGAAAAAACTGAGGTCTAATTTAGTTCAATACAAATCCACTTTGATATAAGAGACAAAAAAATCCAGTGAAAATTAGTCTTAATATTGTAAAACATCTGAGGAGAACATAAACTGTAAATTTTGTCTCACTAAATAGTTCAGAGATGAAAACATTTATCCAGATTGTAGAAGACCTATTTCACACTATGTTCTGTAGAGCAGATCTATTCTACAGTCCCTCGCTTCACAATTGAGCAAGTTAATCAGTACACTGTAGGACATTCTGAGAAATGTTTCCCTCATCCCTGCTAGTTGGAACCACTGTACCAACGTAGATAATTACATATTATAAACTTAACACAGCCAAGAACAAGAGTGGAAGAACAGGGATGCCTTGTGGCAAGGGGTCCTGAGAAACTGGGTAACAAGAATTCAGTCATCTGAATAGATCTAACAGAGACATGTTTTTCTTTCATATCTGACCTGACTTGACAGACTCCACCCAGATTAAAAGGCAGCAGTTTGAAGAAAAGCAAAACCACAGATTTTATTTTACAGCTTGCTCTCTGAAAAAAAAAAAAAAAGAAATTGCCCTCTTCTACCAAAGTACTAATGCTTCATGTCCAGAAATCCTCATTCCCATTTGTAGTTCACAGCTGGTTTATTGGGCCTGCTTTGCATTTCTGGCATTCTGCTATTCTGGTACTTCTGCCCTGAGATTAGCACAATGAAAATTGGGCATGGCTGCAGGGCACAATGCTTCCATGTTTGTGCCCAGAACTGCAGGTTTATCCGTAACAGTGCTCTGGGTGTGATTTCAGTGTCTCCAGTCTGTCTTCACTTTTCCCCTCTTTGTGCTGTATTCTCCTCCCATTTATCTGCAGCTTGCTATTTCTCCCCTCGTAGCCACCTGTTCACATAATCTTTACCATAGCCAATTCCTGACCTGTGGGCTGTTCAAAATGCCAGGAATAAATGGAGCATTGCAGCTTGCCAGGCACCGTGACTGGGAAAAGTCTGGCTCTCAGAGATCCCGGATGTATTACCCACTCTCTGCTATAGACTTTTTATTAATATAGAACTTCCTACAGAATTATAGTGGAATTATCATGTAAAATGTTATCATGTACAATCTTGTTTTATAGTTCCAACCTGCTTAGACAACACACAAATCACACTGCAACATGCTATGGCAACACCACCATGCAAAACACAGGGGTTTTTGTTTCAAACACTGGGATAGTTTTCTTTGTGGCTGTTTATTTACTTTTAGTGTCCTTTACTGACTTTGTCCCATTGAATCCAAATTTCTTCCTGATTACAGTGGATTCAAAGCATATTACAGGAAGCCTTTACCTATAAGAAAGTAGTTAAAGAATTACTGTTTTGTTTTAAAATGTGAGGTATTCCCATAGCCTCAAAAAACTTTGTTCTTTCACTATGTTTATTGTTTTTTGATTACTGGAAAGTATCTTTGCATTTTTTTTTTTAAATATTTGAGGCAATACTCTTGAGCCCCATTACATAGGAGGCAGTTTTTGAGAACTGCTTCTTCTTCCCTAGAAACTAAAAAACAAAAACCATGATCTTTGCTGAAAGCTCTCATAATTTTCATTTCAATGCACACAGCTCCATTAACCAGGTCACAGAAAAAGCCACAGACACACACGCACACACGCACAGCAGCGTCACCTGCACAATTCAACAGACAATGCAGACAAACTTGAGTATAATCCAAGATCTTTCTACCTCTTTTCATAACAGGTTAGTGCTCGCCCTCAGTGTTGGTGTACAGTTTTTATGGCATGGGAAAATTGGGATGTTTCTGCCCTACAAAAATAAATGCGTTGAATTCTTTAGTTTGAACTTTCACATTGCAAAAAAAAAAAAAATAATTCCAAAGAAACTGGATAAGTAAAAAGAATCCCAAATATCAGGAAATCAGTGGATCTTTTGGCAGGTGGCAAAAGAATGCCCACACCAAACCTACCAGCCTCCTTTTTTTTTACCTTCAAGAAATAGCTTTCAAAAATTATATATTGAAAAGAAAAAAATCAGTTATTTTAATCCATTATGAAAATTAATCCAAATCAAACCCTTGCACATCAACAGCATGAATTCTTTGGTCCTGCAGAAGCTGTGTTAGACTTTAAGGAAGATGGGGAAATTAGTATTGTTTATTTTTCCCTGTGCCCAATCAAAAAAAATGGGACAAAGTATTTTTTCGTAAAATAAAAAGAAGACAGGATGGAAATCCAATGTATTCAACTGTTTTAGATGCAGTATTTTGGGAGGCACCAGAAAAAGAAACAACATCAAGCAGGTTTTCACAGATTCTTTACTAAAATTAAAGCAAAAAAAAAAAAAGTGACTAATTTCATGCTCCCTAATGCAAAAAGCATGGCTCCCAAAGGTCCATTCCTCCATGTGTGACTATTGAGATCATTGGGAAAGGGTCTAGGAGGAGGAGTTGTAATGAAAGCATATTATAAAGCTGTCATTCCCGGGAAAATCCACAAACTGTGATGAATACACTTTTAACTGCCAGGTTAGAGAAGCAAAAAGGGAAAGTAGGGATCAGTGAGGGGAAGGGGAGAAGGATGTTCCATCAGGCTTACTAGTCTTCCGAGGCAACAAACTTACCACATTGCGTGTGAATTTCTCAAAAGATGTTCGACGATCCAGAGTGTTTTCCAACTTAAATTTAAAATAAATAAAACAAAAGAAACAAAAAGAAAAAGGAGGGGGAAAAAGAAAAGCGAGAAAAATGGAGTAGAAAAGGATTGATGAAACAATGGACTGCAAAACAAAGCTTTTATAAATCAGGAAGCAAACACAGGTATGAGGCTGTAATGGGATTTGGCAAAACAGTGGATGAGCAAAGCAGATATAGTACTTGACAAAAATAATTTTTCATGGGGATCAAACTTCATGGTTTGAATTTAAAGAAAAACTGAAAATAAAAAGAATTAATGAAGTGCACATCTTGTGTTAATGAACTGACATTCACAAACTTAAGGACTTCACACGGACAGTTGAAGCTTTCTGGTTTTTTCAACATCTCTCTCTATATTGGATCTTCAGAAATCAATGTTTGAACAAAAAACAAAATCACACAGTACTTTCATATAATTTTAGGTTGTCATTGTAAACAATAGAATGCTATGGTATTAATAACTACCTTGTTCCAGTAACAATCGGGGCCCTGATTTTGCAAGGCACAGGGCTCCAAGATGATTCTAGGAGATTACTATTTAAAGCCCACTGATAAAATTATTTGTCATTATAGAAATCTGCAATGCACAAGCTGCTTTACATACTCTGGGCTGTGGCTATTCAAAATTCATTCCATAATCTGAACTTTTCTAAGTAAATATTACATACCAAGACATGAGCTTCTGTTTGCCGAAGTGTGACATGATCAGTCTTTCAAGTCAGATTCCTAGCCTACTCAAAACTATTCATGTAATAATAGGGAAAGAAACAAAATTAGGAAGCCCCTATATTTGTAGTTGAAATTAGAAGTAATCCATAAGAATAAGATTGTTTCTAAACACATTCTGTAGCTTTTATAGGTGGAATAAAGAGAACAACAATTATTACATAAGCAAACTTGCAAACATGAAAGACTATTCTTCTGGGATTTTATTTTATTTTTTTTAATGTATTTGTAAAGCACTTTGCAATTTAAGGTGCTTCATAACAGAGAAAACAGTACAATATGGGATGTAAAAATAAAAATAAGTTTTGCTAGATTAACTTATTGAAACATGCCCGCATGCAGGATATATACACATATATGTATATTGAACTCCTGTGTGTATGTGACCCTCCAAACACGCCAAGCTGGTCACCTACCAGATATCCAGTTGCACTGGCACAGGGGAGAGAAGACTGAGTATTGTTGCAAACATAACCACTGCTTTGCACAGTGGCAAGACAAAGGCAAGATGGACCAATACCTTTTTCTTGGCCTGTAGCAGCTCCTGGTAGGCACTGGATCGTATAAAACGAGGATAAGAATCACTTTTCATCAGTTTGTAAATGTGCTCCTGAAAAGAAAAAGAGGAGCTGTTACTCCCATGAAAGAAGACATATGAAATGGGAGGCAGTCATATGTTTTGGTTGTAGATTGTATACCAGTTAGCAGTATTATGAATAGAAAGTATTATGGGATATCAGGTTTCAATTCTGAACCTAAGGCTGAATGGCACCCATTTGTTATGTATAAATCGCACAGCACACCTTTCTTTAATTTATAGATCAAATTTCCACCATGAAATTATTTTATAAGAATTTACAACTGAGCCCTAGCTTAAGGCCCAATTTCAAACCTTCCTTACATTAGTCAGTTTAGCTAAGTGACTAAATTAGGAGCTGTGGATCCTTCCTCATCAGATTTTCTGAATTAGTTTCTGGACATTCTCCTATGACTTCACAGGCAGGATGAGAAACTCAATTCAGCATCATAATTAAGTGCTTAAGTTAGTGAGGGTATCCCCTGGCTACTCTTGAAAACATCCTTTGACAGACATTTAGTCTGCTTCCCAGATAACAATATAAAAAGGAAAATACATATGTAAATTAAAAACCAGTTCCAGGCTAATCTATTTTCAAGATGTTCATTCTTCAGAGGGGCATGAAAATTTGGAAATCTTTATTCAGAAAACAAATGACAGAGGCAGCTTATAGCTTTTCATTTTGGAGCATTCTCATTTCCGAAAAAGATTAAAACCAAAAAATCTATGACATAGGGCATTTGATAATTCTAATTCTAGTATATATTAAAGAAAAGATTTGTAGAAAAGCAATCAAAATAGGAAGTGCTCTCAAAATAATTTTTAAAAATCCACTGAATTGTTCTGGCTATTTTTGTGAAGCTTTTTGTTTATTCAAACTGTAATTTTCACTATAGGAAACCCGTAGCACAGCAATTGGGAAACAGCAAAGAAACTGTAAAGTAAATATTGTTTCTAGGCTTGGTAGTGCATAAAGTTAATGAATACAAAAACAAACAAACAAACAAACACAAACACCCCACACACACACAAAAAACCAAAACCAAACAAAAAAAAAAAAAAAACAAACCAAGAAAACAAACAAAAAAAACCCAACAAAGTCCCCCCCCCAAAAAACAAATAAAAAAACCCCAAACAAACCAACACCTCAACTTCTTTGCAAATTACTTTTTTTTGTATTAAAAACTCTAGAAATATTTTTCATTATATTTCTTACACTAAGCAGAGAAATTCTGGTACATATTCAGAACTTAGTCTGGTTTATTTAGGGAGTTTTTATTCCACTCCCTTGGAAGCAAACAATGCAGTCAACAGAGAGCAGACAGTGGTGATGAGCATTAAAATGTTATTTCTGTACAAGAAATAGCCCTGTAAAGGTAAGAATAAATTAGGCTGTTTTAGTATTGTTAATGTACACATTAGGCAGGAATTGAGGCTGGATATTATTTAGCACAATCGGACTATTTTTACTTATGTGTCACTCTCATTTGACATGGAGTTTTATTGTTCCATATTTCAAGTCCAGAAATGCTTTTCATACATTTTTAACCACAATTAAATGACCTTCTGGCTGCAAGAATGACATATAAGTGGTCTCTTTCCCAGCTGGCAGGCTGCAAAGAGCCTGTTTCAGAGGCAGAGCCCTATCCTGAAGAAACCCTGTCACCTCAGGTGGGACACTCTGTAGAGCTCCTAAAGCCTCACGTGAGAACAAGGCAGGTGCAGCCTGCCCCCTTTTCCAAGAGAATTGGCTTCCAGGTTCAAGTTTTGTTTGCTGAACTGGAGGAATTAAGCAGAGATCTGATGGGAGGAAAAGTCCTGCTTACATAATGACTGGATACTTCATATGTTTCATAAAGGAAGGAAAAAATTATGAGAAGGGAGATCTGGAAATTGGTGCTGAAATTTTACACCTACTAAAAAAAATAAATTGGATACTGGCAAGGAATTTAATTGTCCTTTAGTGACTCAACTGCAAAGACATTTTTTTTAAGTTTTTAATCTTGCTAGATTGTTTATTTGTGTAATTTTTGTCTTCTCTATATGCTGCATTCTTAAACCTCCAGGGGTTAACACATGCAAGCAAAAATTGTGTGTTTGGTTTACTGCAGAATACTTGAAAACAGGGGGTATGACAAAGGGTCTAATGAAAATTTTATTGTTTCTTCATAGGTTGCTATCCTCATAATGGAAAAGTGGAAATGTGTTAGAATTAGTCCCCCTCATATTTAGGGCAGATGCATGCTTCTGAAAGTAGAAAGCCTCAATTTAATTCCCTTCTCTCCTTTGTGGGGCCTGAAGCATCTCCTGACTCCCAAGAGGATGACCTAATAATCAAGCTGTAGGAAATTCTGCAGGGATGTGATTTCAATCTCTCCTTTTGACACCATTTCACTTTGCATTAATAATTAAATTTTATCACTGGGCTGCTGATGAAAATGGAGGATGATACCAGTTTTGCTACTTTTACTGTGAATCCAATTCTTTTCTATTGCTTTTCTCAGAAGCCTGCAAAGATGAAATAAGTTATAAGTTCACATGAAGCATTGTATTTAATACAGAAGTACTTCATTTTTTCTTCACTATAAGTTTTGCTGTATTTGAAGTCCACTTGAAGACTCTATATCAAGCACAGAAGTTTCATGAAGAATTTCATATCCCTCATGAAAGAAAGAATGTCAATCATTTGCATTGCCAAAATGACACTGTAGAAAATAGGCTGTTATCATTTAATTCCCAAATATATCTCATTTTTTTATATAGAAATACTTCAATAGCCAATATTCTATTTCAAATTTCCCTAAACAGGATTGCAAACTGACCTGAGCATCCTCGAATGTGTATCTTCCAGGGTCCTTCACATTCTGAGTGGTTTTGTCATAACTTTTTGAATCTAGATTGATAGCGCTGGGTGCACCCGGAGCAAGAAATTCCTGCCAGATTTCTTGGACGCGAGCAGGGACTTCACGGATGGGCCTCTTCTTCAGGTCTTCTACTGCTAACCAGAACCTATGGCACAATACAGCATCTTCACTTCCAATTCAGGAAAATCATTAATGAAGTGCTCACATTCTTCCTTGTTCTTAAAAAAGGAAATTAAGTAACTGAAGTTTTCATCTAAAACATGCTAAAACAGAAAAAGACGTGATTTTGTGTTGGGATCAGCATTCTGTCTCAAGGCAACCAATCCACCACCTTAGCAAGCAATTATTAGAAGACTCTTATGGGATGGATAGGAAATCCTTTGTTACTTACGTATGGGTAACTTGCTTACAAGGAGATTTCCATTTAACTGGAATTAAACTGAGACTTCATTTTGGCTGAATCACAAGGGCTTATACTGCTTATAAAGTGCTTTTTGACATTCTTTCAAAAACTAATAACTTATATTGTTGATATCTACATGAATCTCTCAGTCCTACTAAATTCTAAACTGTACAACTAATTTTGTTACCCATAAATCATGCATGAACTGGGAAAGCATTTTTTTTGCTCATTATAATTTAATTTCTTTCTTTAGCATTGCATTTCTGTGCATATTTTTGCTAAAAATACTGAGTGGGAGCACATATTCTCTTTCCTGCTGCTGAGCAAACCAGCATTGGGCAACTACACACAGTGCAGGCTGATTCGTTGTATCCTTCTCATTCATTCTGGGGAAGGATCACTAAAAAGGTCTTGAACACTTTGTGATCATAGCTAGCTAGCTATAACTTTTATTTCATTATTTCTTCTATGGGTGTTCAGACTCTCTTACTGCACAAAATAATTCTAAATGCATTCAGTATCCCATGCTTAGGCATGGTGCAGACCGCTTCGTTCTCCCAAAGCCAAGAGCTCAATGAAATATTGACTTTGTTAAACATGCTATATAAACCATGGCAACTTCTCATTATTGTTCTGACACAGTTGATCCTATGAAACAGATAAGCTGGACCTTGAAGTGATTTAATTGTGAAATCAGTTGATTTTACAAGGCTTGCAAATAAATTGAGTGCACCTTTAAAACGTGGTTCCACCCTGCTCCGACTGTGAGGTCAAACTGAACTCTCTCAGCTGAGTTCAACAGGGATGGGATAGGAGAGAGGAACATTGAAACTGTATTCAGACCCCACAAGAAAGCAAAGTGATACCACCCTCAATCCAAATTCTAGTACAGTTATTTCAACTATTTCAACAGTTCTTAATAGAGGATAGTAAAGCGCAGAAAACATTACAGTATTCCTACCATAAGACATTCTTCAATTGAGATAATTTACCTTTCAGGAAGCAACTGTTCCTTCACAGTTCTGTTTTGAAACATAGCACAGTGGAAGGAGCACATCCTAATTTCTCAAAAGCTGTTATGGTCAGCTTTACTCTACTGAGATGACTGTTTTAGGTATTTCTATACCCTTCCATTTTTCCATTTAAAACTCTCAGAGAGAAAGAAGCAATATTGTCCCAGTTTTGCAAACATATTAATAATATAATAATATAAAGTGGTTTCTCCAAGGTCACAAAGGGAGTCTTCTACTAATAGAACTCCAGGTTCAAAAGTTCTGGGTAGCATCACTTATAAATATATATGAACTGCAATGTGAATTGAACACAGTTCTCACAGAGCCTGGGGACATATCATGAGAATCTTATGGCAATGCAGTAAGAATAGAGGCCTCATAACTCAAGTTTAAAAACTGCATAGCTCACAAACTCTAATTCAGTTCACTCTGCCAAATTTGGGCAACCTACTTTGGCTTCCTTAAGCTGCTTTTGATATTTGCATTTAAAAGCATATATCCTGCAGTGCTAACCCCTTCAAGTGAATCTTCTGGGATTGACTGATTACTTATGCATCTTGAAGTCAGGTAAGGAACAGAAAAATGAAAGGGAAGGATGCTCATTGTAAATACACATTTTCTACCACCCTGCAGACATCCTGAGGGTCTAGCTCAAAGATGTCACTTCCTTGTTTGTTCCATTGCATCACTGTCACTACTTCTGGAAGTCACCACAAACTGCCTTAGGAGGCTATTTTTCTTTGCAAGTAAGATGTTTCCATGTAGTAGATTACACTCAATTATGTGGAAATAGATGGGAGATAAATTTAAATGAATTTAACTTCTTTGCTTCCAGCATAAAATGGGCAGGTTGTATAGACACATCCTTACAGGGTGAACACTGGTTCTTTGATAATTTTTTTTTACCCTTTTAACAAGGGCATTCAAAGAGCCTTTTAAAAATGTTAGGTTTTCAATATAGACACACCTCTAAAAGAGAGAAGAAAATGCTGATTTCTGTGTTATGTCTAGGGTGATTACTTCACAGTCAACACACATTTTAAGATTTCAATCTACTTACTGATCTTTTAAGAAAAGATGCCTGCCTTTCTCCCAAAGAGAGTTTAATTCGATTATTTAAAGTTAGGAAATGTAAAAAATAAGGTTACTCCCTCTTGCATTTTCAAAAATCACTTTTCCAAATATCCCATGGCATTCACAGATGAGGTTGACATGGAGTCTACAAAACCTCAGCTCAGGGCCTCAAATCCCTTTTTACGGCTAGCTCATAGCCTCATGAGCTGGGACAAGAGCAAGGAATGACTCCTGTAGCAAACAGCACACAGTCCACAACAATAAATATGTGCGAGGCCAGGACATGGGAGAGGGGGAACTGCATTTTCCGGACAATGACTTAGTGCTACTTTGTGTAAGGAACTAGAGCTCAGTATGGCTGCCATTGGATTAAACTGTATCTCCTTTTGGTGGAGGTTTGCTTTTGCCGTGGAGACTCTCTAGAAGATGCTCAGTACTGTTGGAACAGAGACCTGACTAGCTGGGTGTAAACCTCGCTCCTGTTTTCTATCCCAGCATTTGGGCTGCCACATTCTGGGGCACACACCAGACACACAGCTAAATGAGAGTGTATAGTATATGGTAGTAGCAGATCCAGCCATATGAACTGGTAAGACACATGTTGCATGGTGTCTGGGGATTATGTCCTCCAGCTGGATTACTCTTTAAGTGGCGGTGGCCTTGCAGGTAAATTGCACAGCTACAACTTCTTCCCATTAATTGACCTAAATGTCAGATGCAGCCAACAGCAGATCCCAGATCAAACTAATCAGTTAAATTTAGCAGATAGGGACACAGAGTGAGAGAAAGGCTACAATGATTCTCTGTGAAATGTGTGAGATATAGTCAGAGTGTGGTAACAGCGAAGTGGGAATTATATGGGCTTTGTACCCAGTGCATGCGACACAACAGGTCGGAGGACAGGCCTTTCAACATTTTCAGCAAAAGATAAAGAAAATAGAACCTTAACAAACTCTATGAAGAAAATATTTTTCCAGGGGCAGGAAACACTACATCCTGATTCCTAGAATCCAGTTTCTTGCCAGCTTCAAGCTTCAAGACATAGTAGAGCTGAAGGACTTCAAGAAAATGACACAGAATAATCATTAAATTTTGCAACTAGTTCCTTCTCATCCAGTCTGAAGAAATGGCAACATTGCTGGGACTTGGCATTTAAGCTTGACTCTGAATGAGAAATAATTCGCAGGCAATTTCAGCTTTGAGGATTAAATTTTGATCAAGCTATTACCGCCCGAAACAGAGCCTCGTAATCACCAGTGTGAAGGATAAAATTCACCAGTGCCCATACTCTGTGGGAAAGTGTTATCACCAGCACTTTTATTCAGACTTGCAGGACAGACATCAAGGACAGTTAGTCAATTTTCATTCATACTTTGTAACATGCAGAACTCACTCCTCCACCATCAGTGGAGAGAAATTTGCATTTGAAGTCATAAAGAGCGGTGGTCAGTAATAAAGAGCAAAAAAAATGAAACAGATTGGATTAAAAAGAACACTTAAACTCTTGCAACATTCTCCCTTTTCCCTAGTAAAAGTACTGTAATGGTATGTTAAAAGAACAATCAGAACCACTGAAGTAAGTGAAAATGAAGCCCTATAACCAAAACAGTTTGTAGACAACACTGCAAATTTTTAGTAGTGTACATGTGGGGTTTTATTTATTTCTTCTATAGAACATAACTGAAGACCCTCTCTCCAGTACAGAACATGTCCACAACAAGCTAAATGGATGAGTCCAAAATAAACACCTCACAAAATCTCAGCTTGCATGGGGGTGGTCAGAGAAAATTTGTTGAGGGAAAACATCTAAGTCTAGCTAACTCCTCAGTCCTTCTCTTCTTTTTCTTGACAATAAGAATGCAATTTCCTTTTCCCTATTTAGTCACACATTATGGAAGCTAATAAATGAGGATCAAAGGAATGGGCAGGGGGTCTGGTGTTTTTTCCTTCTGTGCATCATGGAAGATATCTTGTCACCACTCTCTCCTCACTGACCCATGAGGCTTTTGCAGTCTTAGTGCTGCCTTGGAGATCACACCCACTGCAATACTACATAATGATTTGGACAGGTTGGCAGACCTGAAACAATTTAGGTTGTTTGTGTTTTTTATAAAAAAGGCTGTAATTTTTACAAAATAACCACTTGGGAGCACATGTACAGTCAGCATACAAATATTAACTTTCCAAAGAATTCTGCTGCATTACAGGCAAAGGAGAGGAATACAATTTCCCACAGGGATGAAAGAAATTAGGTCTCCAAGTGCCATGTTGCAATAAGATTGATTTCAGTACCTCAGTCTGTTTGGAAGTCCTTTTTTCAGTGCTCAGACAGCCCTGTGACTCATGATCCAGTAGTACTGGATCATGCTCAAACTTTAGTCTTTTGAATTTTAAACAATGGTCACCATTTTAGTAATAGGCAGTGGGAATTTCATAAATCTATTATCCAAATCATATGTTACTTTAGCTATTTGAGCTGTGTATTGAGCAGCACACAAAGCAATTCTTCCAAAAAATCTACATAGTAACAGGAGATCACGTCATAGCCTGCAGAATCCAACATGGGTGCTAGCAAACTGCACTCTGTATTGAAGTTAATGCACTGACAGAACTGCTCACGCAGTTACTATGCTTTACAACACTCCTTTAGAGAGGAAAATACTGTTAATCCCAATTTACAGGCAAAGAAAAAAGCACAGAGATACAAAATAAGAAAGTGAAACCTGTCTGTATTCCTAATCATTGCACAATTCTTAGTTTTAACTCACAGCTCAAGTCTCTTCATCCCTGTTCTGTTTCTTAAGATAGGGTCTATCCACCAAGAACAAGATTCTAAGACAGTTTAGACTGAAATAGTTGATGAAATAGTAACACTAGGACTTTTAGATATCTAAGATAATCACGCCTGAATAGAAATGGTGCATCTGGTAGACCTATCACTTCATATTTTTTGTATTTCTTTCACCAAAATGAGGTATAAGACACTTCATCTACTAATACTGAAGCTCCTGTTGTGTCTGTAGTCCCCACTGTATCCTGTGTACTGTGCTCAGCAGCTTGAATCCAGGGTCCCTGCTGTCTATCCAACTGTAGGTTTGACAGTGTTTGTTGTAAATTTTATCATGATAAGATCAGTATAAGGACAAGAGCCAGCTACTGATTTGAGTTCAACTAGTTGCAGTGGGAAGATGTGGGTGGAAATAAATATTTTTCTCAAGGTGGCTGTCAAAAAAATAATAATAATTAAAAAAATACCACTCAACCCCCCTCCCCCCCCCAAATTGCCATGTTGGAGTTAACAGCAGAGCAAGGAAAGTGGTGGTCTTTTAAGGTTTATTCAGTGTAATGCTTGAAACCATCAAGCTTTTAATTTCTGTTATTGAGATCTAAAATATTTTGACAGCCATTACACAACAAGCTTTATAAATTCATGTTTTCTAACCCAACTTTGCTATGGGAACCTAATGGTGGATTGATTTCACTATAGTTTGAGAACTTAAAAACATAATTCTGAGCTTGTGAGACAGTTTTCCTTCATCTAATTGTCACAGAAAGCACCTTTTTAGAGCAAATTTTATCGCGATTGGCCTTTAAGCTCACCATTACTTTGATATTATATTTTATAATTCTAATATAAGAATCTGGAAGGAGAGACAGAAGAGTAGATGACATGTCAAAGAATCAGCTCTAAACAAGTTTCTTGTATGATTTTTTTCTGTATCAATCACTTGCAGTTTGCCTGTGGTTAGTGTTGCAAATAGGATTAGATTAAAGAGTTAGGGATTATGTGGGTAACAGTCTAGTTGGCAGAGAGACAAATTAATCACAGAAAAGCACCAGAAACTGCAGCACACACTGGGCTCGATAGGTTCATGTTTGAACAGCTGCTCTGCATAACAAATTACCAAGATACTCTTTAAATAATAATAATAAAAAAATTACCTTTTGTTCTCTTGCTATTATTCTGATTTTTAAAAAATCATTTTACCAGTAGGACTTTTTATTTAAAAAGAAATATCTGGGTATCTGTGACTAATGAAATCATCAACATACACATACAGGTCAGGCCATATTTTTGATGCAAAATTAATGTTTAAATATGAACGTGGTCAGCAACTTAGAGAAGTCCATCTTTATTTATTCTGCTGACAAATTTAAATTAACAAGGAGATCTGTGCAAATACTCAGTATTTACAAATCAACACCAGCAATGTTGGATGCCTTTTGTAAGATGCTATAAAAGTGTAATTGTAGTTTGAATGGCTATGCTGCACCACTTCAGAGTGAGAACTGGCAAAGAAAAATGTAGGTTAGGATTCTTCTGAGTTCTAGAATGTAAATGCAGAGAAGATTTTATACTACTTATGTTATTGGTAAATGGAAAGTGAAATGATGTCTGACAAGAAGCTGGAATAAAGAGAAAAATATGTTGTCTATACTTTTGTACTGTGTATGGCTTCTTATCTATAGAAAGGCTGTTATTAATCCTTCTGAAATAACTCTTACTGAAATATGACTTTTTTAGAACTGTGACAACAAAACATGTTATTAGCCAATGGATGAACCATTGTATTTTAAAATCAAATAATTATTCTTCTCACTTAAATCTGTAAATATACTTTTTAAAAAATGCACTATACAGTTTATACACTAAGAACACTTTTCCATTTTGCAATTAGTGAGGAATTTGAGAGCTAGATGTCACTCTACTTCTGTTGTGTCAGATTCACAAGTACTAGAATCTTGGTGGAGCTTTTTAAAATGATCCCCAGGAACCTGACCAAAAGTGAAAGTCTGTGAATTTTACTTTTAAATTCTTTATTTATGTTTTAACTTTTTTCTTTTCACCTTACTTTTCTAATAATATTTGACAATAAAAGATGGTGAACAGGCTTTGAATGTGTCAATGTTTTAAAACTGTTTAATAAGATGGGCTGAGAGAACACCTCTTTCATGGGGAGTTTGACCAAAAATTGGACAGGAATGGAAATGTATACTTCATGTGAGTCTCAGTTAATTATATGAATATATTCCTCAGCCTGTATATGAAAGCAATATGCATGAGTGGATTCTGAATGGTAAGGCACAGGAAAATTTTTCAAGGCACAGGAAAATTTCATTTAAAAAATGAAGAGAAATGTATCTGGAAAACAAACAAACAAAAAGCATCAGCAAAAAAATATATCTTACAAGCTATTTAAAAAAAAATGGCTCTCGTTTACCTTAAATTTTCTGAACTGAATTCTGACTCCAAGAATTTCAGAAACTGCTCTCTTCCCACAGGGTCTTTCAAAGCTTCATCCATGCCAAACCCCCATCGTTTCACCCTCTGCTGTCCTGGCTCTTTGCTACAGAAATAAAAAACAACAGAATCCGAACTGAGCAATACTTTAGTATTCTAATATTCTGTGTTCATAATTTAGACTAAGTACTAAAGTTCAACCAGAGGTTTCTCACCTTCTAGATTGCTCATATCTGTGAAATGTTCAGAGATGAGCAGACAGATACTACTTACACAGGATGAAGGTAATACACGTGCATTTACACAGAAAACTTCCAACTAGAAATGTTATCAGATTTTAAAAGGTGTCCTTTTTTTCACCTGGAAATACTGGAATCCTGTAAACTGGTTAATGTAACATTTTACACAGGTTTATTAATCCAAAGTACTTCCCATCTTTTAAAACTGTAAAGCTGGAAAGACCAGGAGGATACTGCATTGTCCTTCTACCTCAGTATTTTCCTGCAATACCTCTGTCTAAAATCTTCGCATTTCCAGTAAGCACATTCCACCCCCTTACTTCCAAAGAAGAAATAAAATTATATACCTTGCCTCCAGTTCCCAGAAAGTGGTATCATCTGATATCCAAGGGTTTGATGGATCAGGGGGCACAAGAAAAGGATCATATTCCAAATACTGCTCTGTATAAGCTAATAGACTAGGAAAACAAAAGCATCAAACATTGTCATGTCAGGAGGTGTGGTAACCTGATCAGGTTACCCCAGTTAACAAGTTACCTTGCATCAACTGAACTATGTGTGTGCACATACTCAGAAGTTAGCTACAGGCTCAGGGTAAAATAGTTTTGCTAAAGTCTTTCAGAAGTGGATCTCTGAAGAAGGAGGGGTGGCTCATGTCTATCAAGAGTTGAAATAAAATAAACTTTCCTAATACTTCCACATAACTCCTTTTAGGGCGCTAATTAGGCACTAACAAGTTAAGTTAAGCAACCTCTTCCATGCTGACTTGTTTTCATAAGCAAACATGTTTTATAGCCCCATGGTTTTAATTATCAGTTCCTTTAAAATCTGTTATAAAACACTGCATGCTATGTAGGTCAGATTTGTGGGCCCTATACCTGCTAGGACTTCTTTTATCCTCTCTTAAATACAATTAATATTTTTATTACTTCCTAATCCAATGGCACCTCTCCCAAGTTCATCGTTTTCCAAAATAAATGCCCTTATTCCTGTTTTCTGTTTCCTTTGACCTCATAATTTTTGACAAGTGAGGACAACTATTTTTTCTTTTCAATTTGTATTGTATTTGGTCTGCATTCTCTTTTTGTGGCTCAGCAAACAAAAATACTTAACCTGCTCTCTTTATAAATGAATATATGTATTTGTATATGTATGCATACACACACATATATAAGTAGACACGTATGCACAAATGTATATGAGAGAATGAAGAATAATTTGTATTTGGCTTAGTTTGCTTTACTAAGCCTCAGGCAGCTCAATTTTCTTCAATTCTCATTATCTCTATATTTGATGTGTAAGATAGAAATTTGTTTTCTCCAGCTCTTCTCTACTTAAGCTGTAGTTAATCTTTCCAAGGAACTTTTCCTTTTATTAGACAAATTAAATTTGCCAAATTTTGGTCCTATCTGGACAAAGATTCTTACTAGTGTAGGAATCAATCCTCTGACCCAAAATAAGCTCAGGCTCACTTTGTTAAACAGTGACTAAGCTTGACACCAATCAGTTCTCTTGCTTTATCAGTGATCGTCCTTTTGAAATAGCAAAACAATAACCCCAGACCTATTTCCATTTAGCCTCCCTGTCAATGCAAGATGAAACTTGTGATCATTTGGTCAGAGGCTCTTTCAGTGACTACTGGGTTTATAAGAAATGTATCACGGAATATCTGGGCCATCTTTTATTAGTAAAAGAACTTCATACCACCCCACTTAAAGTAACTCTCATCAGTTATTTCTATGATGTCTGAGCTCCCATGTCTCTCTTTGAAGAGCTATTTGCTCTGAAAAGCTCTTTGAAGCTATTTCATACTGACATTTTCCCAATGGTTATCAGTCTAATTGAAAAACCAGAAAATGTGACAATATACGTACCTCTCTGCAACTTTTGACATTTTTAATCTATGTCTGTCTAACTGCATTTGCCAGTGCTTAATCTGCAAGAAAGGAAGGCAAAGAGTTTTATGAGTAATTTATTGCTTGAATCTATTTCTATAACTTTTTTTATTATGGCTGTAATTGAACCTTAATTTATCCTAGGGCACAGAAGAGAAATATATCAGAATTAAAACAACATTTCAGCAGTGTAGTTCTAAAATAAATGGAATGCTCCATTAAAGAGAAAAGACAAAAAATGTGCCCAATATAAAATTTTCCCTAAAGGTTCATCAACAGAAATCCATTTAGCCCTTTTCTTTTGGTTTCTTGAAGAGAGCTACTTATTCTTCAGACATTTACCTTCTCTGAATTCTAATATCTCAGCAAAGATTAACAAAGCTTTAACAGTGAACTTATATATGCATACATGGAGCAGTAAGTATACCCCCAAACCTCAAATTAGTGTCAAAAGGAAGAGCAAGCTGTCCACTGCTGACATGGCTAATGGGCTTAGCTATACAAAGAACCCACTCACTGGCCTGATTCAAACTGCCTTTAGATGTTTAACGTGAGATACAAAAAATGTCAAATTTTGTATCATTAGTTTTAATGAAGTTACATGCCTAAATCTATATATCTTGAAACAAAGAAAAGGTTTATTAAATGTTTGCTAGAGCTGTTTTGAACAACTTCCCAGTTACAATAATTTTTGGTTTAATACCTACTTTCCTAGAAAGTTCATTTAAAAGTATGTTTGTAGTTATGTTTCAAACCTCTTGGTGTAGTTCATCTTCTGTGGGTGGCTTAGTCTCTGGTACTGGCGTGTGGGTAGGGCTGTGACTTCGAATGTCATTTTGTAAGCCATAGACAGACTATGCAAAAAATATGGAACAGTGATAGTTGCTTTCAGACAATGTTTTCTACAAATGTTCACAGTAACTGTCATGTCTTAGTAAATTGTGCCCAAGAAGTTAGCCAACATCATCTTTTTTTAAAGAAACTGCAATAAACCATGTACTCAGATAAAATTGTGCATCTACAGTAAGGTGTAAAATAAATACTCCCAAACTCCCACAATTTCATAATGCAATAGAACAAAGGATCTACTTTTATTATATCTCTATATTAACAGCATAGCAAGCATGGGGGATGACCCTGAGAGATGCTATTACACTAAGTGGAGATAACTTGTAGTAGGAGTACCCTGAAAGGTAGACTATTGCATGGATTATTTGGATGACTCTCAAATTTGCAATTACTGCCTGGTAAATTACAATAATCTAGACCTTTGCTAAAACTTTCTCTAAATCCACTTTCCTTTTTAAAACATACTTTTCTATGGGTCAACATGAAATGTACCTCAAAGGAAGCACTTTCAAGTGGGAGTCAATCTACATTATTATGGAGCAAAGGATTTAAAAAGAAAGTTTTGAAATGATCCATCTATATACCCCTAGAGAAGGTACACTGTTCATGTCTGGATCCTAATTTAGATGAAACTAATTTCCTCCACTATTTCTGGTCAACCATTTTGGGCATAATTTTCAAAGAGAGACACCCTTATCACTAAAAGCAGGACAAGAACTACTGTTAGAGTTTATGCTGAATTTTTAATTTATTTTTCCTTATTTTCTGACAGAAACATTTTAACATGCTTTATTCAATCTGCTAAACAACATGAAGGAAGCATGCAAAAATGAATTTTATTTTCAAAATCTCTGTATATTTCTCCAAAGTCTTATGTGATAGCATTCACTTAGCCTTAATAAATTTGTTAATACTAACTCAACTAAGAGCTTATGAAATATTAACCTATATTGATGCATTTGCTCCTTGCAGCTGTGAAAAAAAAATGCTTTAAGAAACTATGGAACTTCATGCTATAAATTTCCTCCACCTCCTGCTTTTGATATAATAACAGTACTTACCTTTCTTGTTTTATGTGGATTTCTCATTCTTGAAGATTTTTTTATATCCACTTCAGTAGTGTTTACACATCCAGGCTATTAAAAGAAAAAGAAAGGAAAGGAGAAGACTAAACCTGTGAAGGAACTCCATATAATTTTCATTGAGATACTCCTCTTTAGTGTGCGAGACTAAAAAAATAAATAAACATAGATGTATAACAACTTGATGTCTTTTTGCAGTGGTTCCTGTTAGAGTCCCTATGGAATGAGATGCTGAAGACCACATGCTTAGAATTTATGACAACACAAATTTGAAATAAAATAAATTATCAAGATAAGAGAAACTAATCACATGTTTCTGCTTTGGTTTTGCCAAGGAAGCCATAAATTGCATTCTAGATACCCCTCTAAGAAGCATGGTTGGCCTAATTAGACATGATAAACAGAATTTTGCAATACCCACCTCACCTGTGAACCTCAGGCTCCCTTCAGGAGCATCTGATTTTGGGTCAATTTTTAAAGATGATCTTCTTTTAAAAGAAAATGGGGAAAAAAGTACCAAAATGGGATTTTTTTCCTTCAGAAAAGAAAGGGAAAAAAAAACCCAACCAAAACCAACAAAACAGGCTTCTGCAGCCTAACCAGAAGACTGGCAGTCTAAACAAAATGTCTCTCAATGCATCTGATTTGGTTGTCAGTGATTCATTCTCAAACTCTGTAGCATCCCATAGTATAGAAGTCCCCTAGTTTCTCCTTCCTTTGACACTTCCCCCTAAGTACAAAATCTATGCATAAATCTGTTCTTCAAGCATTGCTGGAAATAACTGATAATAAGTGTTTTACTCTCAGGTGAGTTTTTCCTATTGATTTTAGAAGGATTACATTTGAGACTTAGAGCGGAAAGTACAGGTTTTTAGTGAAAGTACATTGTTGGCTTTTTTTAATGGGAGTACCTAGATATAAAATTTACTTGCCCAAAAACCTAGCTAGAGTTATTATCACACTAATATCACACAACCTCTGTCTTCTCATTACACTGTAAAATGCTTGATGTGGCTGTAAATCTTCACAGACAAAATTTTAAAAGTTTTTATATAGACAGAGCCAAGAAACAAATAAATTTCATTAAACAGAGCAATGGTACTTTGCCTTTGGAAAATATTCTAAACAGACTGAGTTTTAATTTTTTTTAACCAAGCATTTTTTTAATTAATAAGTTTTTATTTTAAAATAATAAATTAATGTGCATTTGATCATATTAAATTTGCAGTATAAACAGTTCTTCGTGGCTAAGATTAAAAATATCACTTAGATAATATTCTCAAGACTGCATCTGACACTCCTATTGAGCTACATTGTGAAGGTATCCTTTGTGCTCCTGAGTGAAAATGGGAGTCTTTAAACTTGGAGTAACTTGCAACTCTCAAAGAAAAAGACAGGTTGAAAAATAGAAAATTCTGCCTTATGGTCAATTTAAAGGAAGAAAGCAATTTCCCAGGGCAGTATACTGAGATATAAAGTTTTAAAAAAACGCAGTGCATCTACTTTAGGATTACAGCAGCAGCTGGCAGTGAAGAAGAAGGACTTTAACAACATCTACAGCCTTTGAATGTAACAACTTGAATAGCAGGCACACTTACATAAGACACAAACTGTTATTTGTTCAATTTTCAGTTATGGTTTGTTAAAAGCATGTCCTAAAAAAGGGAAAGGGAAAAAAAATACCAACAACAAACGAACCTCGTCTGAAGCCTCTTATTTTTAAAGATTTCAAACCCACTAGCAGTAAACAGGTACAGACAGATCTTGCACCTTGCCTGGGTAACTTACATGCCAGAATTTTGCAGATTGATGCAAGGGACACAAGAAATTCTAGCAGACTTTTAGAAATTAAATGAGGGCAAAGGTTTTGCTGGTTGCAAGGAGAACCAACCTAGTACTGACCTACTAGAGCACCTAGTGGATTCTTACTGACACGTGGCTGTTTGTTACCTCTCTGAAGTAAAGTTGATACGTCATACTTCAGCAGGGGCACTCAGGAGAGGCTCTAAGGGCAGAAGCTTGACCAAGGTGTGACTGAGGAGAACCTGACAGGAGAGCACCAGCAGGGAGGTAGAGGCCAGGAAGTACCAGGAAGCTTTAGGGCAAAAGGGAAGGCAGCTAAAGGGAATATCAGCTACTGTGGTGGCCTTAGGTAACGATAGGAGTTTAGGATATATATCGCTACCTCTATACAATACCACTCTCATAATTTGATTTATACTATAGAACTGAAAGTACCTAATATAAGGGGATTTATTGTTTCTCTGGAGCTGCCACACTTCATCTGTCAATATTTGGGAATAAATATCAAACATCTTTTCAATTAAAATAAATACAAAATCTTGCATTATTTGAACATTTTGCTAAAATAACTCAGAGTCTTTGTGGGAAAACCTTTGCTGGACAACACTTCATTTAATTTGTATGCCCCCATTAACATAATAAGTATGTGTTTGTATACAATTATATCCAGCTGTGTTTTCTTTTTGTGTTGTTTTTTTAACTGGACTACCATAGTTCAAATAGTGAGATGCCTGTCAGAGTGCTCTGCTGCAAGATTCCCATTTAGTGTGTAGTATATAATTTGCATACTAATACTGTAAATAGTTTTCAAACAGATTTCCTGGAAGACTTGAAATTCTTCTATATGTGCAAATAGAATGCTTATTTCTTTCAGGATTAATATTCTGTATGAGAACAGTTTCCCCTTCACACACGCAGAGGAAAGTCTTCTGACCTTGTTGAAATTATCATACAGCAAGATCATAACTAGGGTAAGACTTGGCCCTCATATGTTTGTAAATGTCTGGGTGAAAAACTGTCATACATTTAAAGGAAACTTTTTTTTCATCTATCTATTAGCAGGTCCTTATCTCAAAGAACAAATGCCACTGTATTATTTTACATCAAAGGATATGTCAGTCCAGTCATGATAAATTCACTGCTGAGATAAATGGATGATGATAAGTAATGCGAAAAACCCACATATAGAAGATTTTTTGATCCCTACTTCAATTATTGGATAACAATGTTCTTTTCCTGATAACTGTGGTGACAGTAAATTAATTAAATAAACCCTTGTAATAGTGCTACAGTGAATTAATTTTATGGCACCTGTAGAACTCTTTGGAAGAATTAATTATTTACATAAAATGGCATAGTACATTTCCATCTGCACAGTGCACATTTCTGAGTATTTATAATCTGTTTGCTGTAAGAAGTTGCACACTCCAAGAGTCCTTTTTATTGCGGAGCCACATAACCCAAATCAAGTGTTATCAATGCCTTTTTGTGCAAAAATATCTTTGCTATGATGAAATTATAATAAGCATGAAATGCTCAACAGAAAGTAAATTTTTATTTATAATTACATCAGTCTAAGTTTTGATGTTTTTTTTTCCTTCTCAAAGAAGATGGAAATTTAACTGTGAACCTACTTAAGCCAAAATAACCAGAAGTTTTCTTGTATCTGAGACAAATATACCCGTGTATGTGGGAGGGAATAAGCTCATGCATTCCAACAGGCTGGGAACTGTCTTTCTGTATTGCTGCTTGCTAGGAAATGATCTGAAACTGAACATGAGTCAGCAGTATCTTCTTGCAGCAATGCAGACAAACCACATACGCAGCTGCATTAGTAATAGCTTAGCCAGAAGGCAAAGGAAGTGCTTATTTTTTTCTGCTCAGCATCACGAGGAAATATCTGGAATGACAAGACTACTTTTGAGCCCCACAAAACACACAAGAAATATATTCAAAATGGGAAAGTCCATCAGAGGAACAGACTTTTTTATGCTTGCAAAAGGGGAGGGCTAACTCTTGTCTTCTATTAGTAATCAGGGCTTGCAGTGCTAGACCTCTTCTGAAGGTGCACTGTGGAAGAACAGAAGACAGTAGTCTGAAATTGCAGTAAAGGAACTTCTGGTCAGCTATAAAAAAAACATACTTCATACTAAAAGTAAGAGAGGCTGTGGAATGTCTATCCCTGGTGATTTTCAATGTTTTTTAACTAAGTGCCTGGATAATCTTATTCAGCTTAGAAGTTAACACTGGTTTGAGCAGGAGGTTGGACTAGAAGACCTCCAGAGGTCTCTCTCAGCCTACATTTCCGTGGTACAGCCTACTCTTCATAAACTGCAGGGAGTGAAATTCAAATAATCCACTATACAGAACACTCCAATCAAGTATTCACATTGCTGTGAAATTCATCTCCCTGCCTTCCTCACCCCACAACTGCAGAACAGAAAGACAAGATTGGTATTTGCTTCTTTACTGCTGCCTCTGCCCTCTGGCAGCCTGTGGTGCCCACTCAACCCATACAAACAAGCCTGGGGCTGATTTAAAGAAATGCAATTTCACAGTCTCTTTAGCTAAAAACACGTAGGTGCTATTTAAAATAATTACCTCATTTCAATATGCACACCCATAAATTCAGAGTTCATTAAAGCAGTAAATATTTAGGCAGATTGATTCACACACCTTATGCATTTTCATTGCATTTCAGTGTCAATACACTATAAAACAGATATTTTGATTTGTTTTGCAGGCATTGGCTCACTTGTTAATTTTCATTGCAAAATACTAAATTGCAATATTCCAAGTTTTCAAAATACAAAGACTATAATTTAAAATTATGGACCTGGATACAAACATGACAGATCCTCTCTTCCACTGGAAAAGTTAAGGTCAGACACACAAACATAAACACGAGGCAGAGATTGAAAGTTGTCTTTTACATTATGTGTAATAGAAGACTACCAGAAAAAGGTAAGCTTAAAATCTGAAATTTCCTGAGTGTCAAACATTAGTGTTGCCTTCTGAAACAATCTATTCTGATATTTCTGTCAATGCTGCTATTCCTGTCATTTTTCTAGGAGTTTTACAGTCACTATTCATATCACTCACTTCTAGAGTAGAGAAAGGAAGCTAATCAGACAGTGAGTGATAAGCAGAATAGCACAGTTCATTTTTATTTGTAGTTTTTATATTTCAGTTTACTTGCACAACTATCTGAACAGTGCACAGTTAAAAATCAAGGAAAGAAAATTACAAAAAAAGAAATGGAAGATTATTTAAAAAAAAAAAAGAAATGAGGCAAAACAAATTAAATTCCAGTGGTACTCAGCTGGAAAAAAAACACAAAGGAGGTACTAGCTGGAAAAATACCCAGTTTGACTTTGGTTATGTGGGAAAGATTTTTTTTTTCTCATACGTAGGCTAACATTAAAGGAGACGTTAAAATCCTATGTTGAGTAAGTTGTCAGTAATGGCTAAAACTGAGGCTCTCACAGGCTGCATTCTCCAGCAATGCACTAATTTTTCATTTCCTAGAGATGGAAGTTATTGGAGTGTGCAGAATCTGCTAAGGCATACAATGAAAGGTTGAAGTTTAAGTATAGATTATCTAGGCATTTTGGGGTTTTACCTCATTTTACACACTTTGGGATCGATGAATAAAGAGGCTCTTGCAGCAGTAGAGCTGCACTATTAAGTTTGCTGGTGCAATAAAAAGTCTCAGAGGAACATTTCAAACATATGTAGTACAAGAGATCAGCTATTTTAACAGGATTTGGAAAACCAACTGTTATCTTAAGGCCCAGTCAAAGGACAGCAACATTTCAAATTCAAATATAAATTTCAGAAAACTGGTTTTCTGATAGGACTTGAAAGCTCTTTAAAATGTAGCGCACTTTATAGATAAATGAACCTCAATCAAGAGATGAAAAAATAAACCCAGAAGACATAGTTGCCAAACCTGCAAATATGAAGGACTACATATTGACAGTACTGCTAGGGGAGATCTCACCAGCCTCTGTTACACCACCCAAGGCAGCAAAGATAAACCAGTGATTACAGGGACTGGGCTACAGGAACCATTTCATTTTGGTTAGAAAAAGATACTGCTACTTACAACTGAAGCACTTAATCATGGGTTTAATTTACAATCAACTAGGTGTACCTAATCTGAAACACTCTTATGAACTTTATTAGCCTCTCTAAAAGTGTATGGTTTAATTACGATTTCTATTTGGTTCAGCAATTCTTTGAAAATAACTCTGAGAAATCAAGTGTGTGAGCACTGGGACTTGACAACACATCCAGTCACAACATCCCCGGTAAATTAGCAGATGTCTGAAGAAAGAGGAAAAAAGAGAAAGAGAGAGAAGAGAAAGAAAATCAACTTCTGTTGTTTTTAAGTATTAGGATACAAGTGATGGATTTTTTTTTATCATTATTATGTAGCATAATCCAATAACTACAAACTCTAAACTAAGTTGAATGGGTATCCCAACTGTAGGGTCTGGCTATTTAATATAGTATATGATACTACTTATAGTGTCATACACACTTATAGTACTATATATATGTCATATACATACGATATGTTACTTATAGTAGTACTGTATTTCCAGCTTCTGCACAGTTAATTTTAGCTCAACTACCTCTTTGGAAGCATGCCTTTTTGATTCAGTTGTATGACTGACAAACAAGAATTGTGATTGGACTTCCAATACCTGCTGTTAGGTTACAGTGCCTTCTATGGAGGTCCTAACTTGCATTATAGCTCTAATAAGAAGCAAATACAGAGAGGCAAAGATTTGGATTACAGTCCAATGGCCATGGTAACCACATATATAAATTGTAATAAGCAAGTTTGAAGACTACTTTGTAAAGAGCTCCTATCAAGTTTCCACCTTCCTACAACTCCAGACCAAACCTCTAAAATTAGTTCACAATGTTTCTAGGTTTTCCTATGGACTTTCTCTTCTGTCAGAAATTACCTCATCTGAGAATTACAGAAATACCTTTCAATTACCACCTATAAAACATATTTAATTTTTAGGAAGCAAATCCCAAGATTGTTTTCAAGTATAAATTCTGTAGAAGCATGCTTCATTTTTCATTTCCAGAGGCCTCATAAATTTGGCAGATAATCAGGGGAAAATTATTAAAACCTGCTTGTTCTACTGAATCATTAGGTATTTTCAACAATTTCTATAGTCTTTTCATTATGTATATTATAACAGATATGTTATGCTTCTAAATACTATCTCCATGGAGCACAAGATAGCATAAATTATTGCAATGTATGGTTTCAGTGTGACACTGAAATAAGTAAATACAACTTAGAACTGGACTTGCATATAATAGCCTCAAATTTATTTGCATTTCTTAATATGACATTCTTTTTTTAAAACAAGTGATACATCTGGTGATATGTTACAAATATATCTGAAAATATGGTCAAGAAGTATAATGGAAACGAATAACTTGTACACAGCTTAACTGCTAAAACCAGCTATCAGCTGATAATGATGTAAAACCTACCGGCTTCTAATTAAGTAAATATAGCTCTACATTTTTTTTTATTCATTTACTGAACTGATATTTCAGGCCACAGAATGTTCAGTGTCAAATCTTACTGAACTGCTTCCTTCAAAGGAAGGGAATGCCTTAATTCATAATAATTAATCAAAACTTTGTTAGGATTAAGTGTTCTCTTCCATTGAAGGCTTTAGTAGTGAATTATGCAGATAACATAAAATGAATTTAAATCCTCAATACATGTCCTTGATAGTTAATTTCAGTTTGACTCATTAAAGAACAGAGATAAATAATAAGAAGTTACAGACTTATTTATTAAATTAAAATGAATGAGCCATAAACCTGATTGTGTCATACACTAGGAATATATTGATGCAGAAGTAATGAGTTCTGCATTTCAGCATAAGTTAAACCCACTATAGAGAGCTCCACATGAAGAACAGAAAACTTGTCATTGGATGAATTACTAAAATCAATACATGCTTTATTCAAGGATTTATTTGAAGATCACTGACTACTATCAAAATAATGGTAGTTCCACTGTTGTTCTTCAGCGTATCTAATCAAAACATGGAAAGGTGTGCAATTAATGGATAAAAGTTTTACTGTGAGTTATTTCTCTTGTTTGGTCAAGACAAATGAGGCTCAAAAACCATGAGAAAAGGAGAGACATTTGATTAATTAGTTTGATCAAGCTTTAATTATGTTTGCAGCAAGGTAAAACTCAGATGATTTTCAGAGGTGGGAAGTCTCATTTAGCATAGAATTTAGGATCACCTAAAATTTGAAGGATTTTTAGCATCCTTCAAAAAAAAAGAAGCCTACACTGTACCAATTTCCTTTTTCTTATTTGCCTTCTCAAGATAGAGTTCAGCTCTTTTCCTTGAGTAGTATCAGACTCACCAGGAATTCCACTGGCTATGCAAATCAAGGACTTACTTGAAACATGAGAAAAAGAGACACAGAGAAATTTTCAAGAAATATAAATAAATGAAACCATAAAATTAATCAAAAGGAGATAAACCATCTTGAATTTTGACAGGGATTCTCATGCTCTCACATATTTGCTTGTTTAAGGACAGGTCCTATTCAAGCTGGGCTTTCACCTTAAGAAAACAGGATTTTATATTTGGTTTGTTTTTTTTTTTTTAATTCTTTTAGCATTCTGTGTGGCAGAGAATCACTTAATATGCAAAACACATATGAAAAAGATGTTAAAATTTGATTTTTGAGACAAGCTAAATGAAACTAAACAAGAAGCTGTACCAAAGAATATACTACTGCATTGAAGTTACATTCTTAATTCTTTTTGAAAGTTAATTTAACTTCTAATTACTCTTAATTTATGATATAACATTTCAAGTTTGTAGTAATTGGTTTTCAGAACCAGAAATTGTTGTACAGAAAATAGATCCATTGTGTTTATTACAGTGGTTCTTCAGTAGTATCCGTTTTATTTAAGGCTGTATTAATGTGATTTTTGTATATGTGAAGATTCCAGTATTTGCAACACTTTTGCAGAGTTGTTATATTTATCTGGTTTGTTGCCCCTATGCTAAATGCTCAGATTCATTATTGCTTACTCTTTCTTTTTTTTTGTCCAAAAAGCAGGAAACTGCTGTTTTACAGATTGAATACAGAGGAATTTAGGTTTTGCACTTGAAAAGAAGTGACAACAGGAAAGTCTGACACATATCTCTGAAAGTGTTGATGGCAAACATAGGTGAAATTTATAAATTGATTATATGCCTTTTGACTCATAAAAAGATCCTTGACAAACTGCTTTGGATTAAAGCAGCAGATTTAATCCACTCAGATACAAAAAACAATGTGTAAACATATATGCACTTATTAAAAAAATTCCTTACCCTTACTACTTCAGGTTATTTTCCTAGTTGATTACAGAACCGGTTCTTACTAACAACCCATTGTCATCTCATTTGAATGTGTCCTTCCACCATCTCATCAATTAGCCGTTTCACAATTTGTGACCTTTTCATAACTCTCAGTTTTAACTTCCAAAATTTCAGATTGTTGCACTGTTGCAGGGAACCTGGCTTCTTTTTCCCCATCTGCCCCACTTTTACTCAAGTATTAGACTAAATAACAATGCTGAATAATGTGAGTACAAAATCTTTCACCAAGGTTTAGTTGGCAGGCCAGCTGAAAGATTTATAAATACTTGTCTCAAATATATGAGAATATGGATCGCAAACATTCTAACAATGTTCTGAAATTAAAACATTGTACAAGGCTTTGTTTCATTACCAGAAGTGCACTTATCTGAGAGTGACAATTGCTGTTTTGGCTGCCTTCCCTGTCTGCTGGAGACGGAACTCCCTTGTAAGGATATATGGTGAAACAGGTGGAAAAGAAGACATGAAAATTGTATGTGGATATATCACCGGAGAAGTTGGATGGCATGATTCACATTTGCTTACTGAAGATGTTTAAAAAATTTCAGAAAATATTATGATAAAGCAGAGAGAAGTGTTCTCCGGCTATACTAATGACTGCTCCAGAACAGTCTAGCAAAAAGAGTGTGAAATGCAGGAGTGCACCACCTTAATCAAGTTAAATTCAGTGTTTTGCTGAGTCTCTGAGGCTTTGAAGCAGAGGATGGAAAAAAATCATTAAAAAACAAAAGCATCCACTGCCTGGCCCTGAACACACGATAATATTACTTACTGGCTCAGATGCTGAGAGTCATGTTCAGACCACATAAAATACAATTTAAAAATATGAAGAGAGAAAATTAAATTAATGGAGATAGAATCTCATAAAAACGAGAAGCAAAAAGTGTGGGATGTGTGACAAAGTTTAAAATACTTGAAAAACACTGTTTTTCTAGTTTAGTGCTAAGAAACAATGGCAAGAAGCACCCAAATCCAGAAAACATACATATTTCTGAATTTTACTTCATCAGTGAATGGTCTTAAACCCACCCTTGCTCTTAACACTGCTGCTGTCCTTACCACATATACACACTCTAAATACTTTGTCTTCCTCTATCATATCACACAAATATTGCTCTTGGTTTTCATAGAATCATAGAATCATTTAGGTTGGAAAAGACCTTTAAGATAGAGTCCAAGCCTTATCAATATTTGCTATCCATTTTTTTCACAAAACAAAATAATCACCATCATTCATGATAACAATGAGAATACAAGTCCTGTGGATTGGGAAGCTACAAAGGGCAGAATGGAAGAACTGGATCACATCTTGACTGATGTTCTTACTTTATTAAACCACAATTTAACTAAACCATAGCCAGTGTTTAAACTTTGGAGAGGAACACACACCAGTGCAGCTTTCTGGCACATCTCCATCCCTGGAGGTACTTAAGAAGAGACTGAGTGTGGCACTTAGTGCCATGGTCTAGTAACTGTGGTGGTAGTGGATCAAGGGTTGGACTTGATGATCTCAGAGGTCCTTTACAACCCATCTGATTCTATGAATCTATGATTCTATGATCTGTTATATATTTCCCATCTTCCTTTTAAAACAACTGCACACAAACCTGCAAAATTTGACTGCAATACAACCAACATTCTGACTGATAAAGGTCAGAGACACTGGAGAAAATGAAAAGTTTTTTTCAACTTACAATTATGAAGTATACAGATGACTTTCAGGACATAAGGATACTTCCCCCATTATCTTCTGAATTAATCTGAATATCAAAAAGGTATCTAAAAGGCCTTTTTTATTGTATGAATGTATAACTCAGGAAGAAAAGTGAATCATTTGTAGCAGCAAGACATCAGCTGTCTTGTTTGTTACCTAAAAGAATTAAATTTACAGCAAGTCACAGCTACTCTGCTCCAAATGTATTTCATGTGGGTTTGAGAATGTGTCAGGGGATTAACTGCTTTAGTACCTGTTTGTCCCTTTTTAATGTGTATAAGATTATGAGGTTTAAAAAGAGATAATAATTCAGGAAAGCTATAAGTTCTCTTATAATGACTTAATTAGGAGCACGACACTTATTTTTGAACAAAAGCGACTTCTCAATTTCTTTCTCCTGGAAGGAACTCACTTCTCCAATTTAGCTTGTTTTGTTACTGTTTTTTTACTAACTCCCTAATTCTCCTAACCAATTTTTGTTTATTTCCACAGTCTGTTAATGATATAAGTTTCAAAATTATGAAAATAATACACATTCTAGGCAGGTGGAAAGAAGATAAACACTTTTCAGATAGATTTACTCTGCCATCAAAAAGAGAAATACATCACTCTGTGTGAATAATATTAATCTCAGACATATGTTAGGTAATGACTCTACCTTAGAAATAACAGCATGGACTTTATTCTAGGTCTGCTGCTCAGGATCACAAAGGAGTTTGTACAGCTCTCCCTGACACAAATTTCCATGGCTTTGCTACGATTGGTATCTGAACTAGTAAGATTAAAACTTGTTCAAGAATGTCTCTGTGTGCTGCTGTACCTACAGTTGAAGTTCTGTCACACTCTATCTAACTGCAAGCTGAGTTCTTTCTACATAAAGCTACAGAAATGATGAAGATTGCACTCCACACATGCATAATCCACCTCAAGAAAAAAAAAATTAACAAAAAACCCTAAACCAAACAAACTGTAGTGAAACTGTAATTAAATAAATATTGGAATGGAAACTAAACAGTAAGATAGCAAAGCTGTTCTCTTAACTGTTTCTCAGAAGAAAATTGAGTAACAGGTGACTATTTGAATAAAACTCCTTTCCAAATCCAGTTTCTCTGGTTCATCTCCAAGCATCACCTCAGTCTGAAAACCTAGGAAAAAATTATGGGCACTAGCCAGCTAGCTGATAGAATGTAATAGCCATGATGACTTGCAAGCATTTGTCTGTCTCCCAGACCATGGCATAAATCTTCTAGGACCTCTGTAATCACCTACAGGGTTGACTTTGACTTGGGAACTATGAAATAAAGCTGGTTTTTTGAGGCAAATGCTCTTTGCACATCAAACCTTTGTTTATTTCACTTATTTTAAACTTATCAGTCCCAGTCATACAGTTGTTCTCATCACATCTCCCATTCCTGCAGTGCACTGCTTGCACCGTCCTTTAGGACTGATGGTTTTCTTCCCTCTTCTGTACCTTTCATCAACCTAAAGTATCTCCCTTTTGAAATACAATTTAAATGTAATACTCATAGATTATATGTTACATGTAAAGATTGTGAATCAGCACTGTAGCAAGGTAGGTAAGAAACAAAACAACTATAGACCAGGATACCTGCAGGAAAATCAGGAAAAAATATTTATTCACTCACCTAAAAAAAACCCCAAACCAAACCAAAACCAACCAACCAACCAACCAAAATCCAAAGCAAAACAGGAAAAAGCAAATAATGACACATCTGGTCCTTAAATTTAATTTAATTAATTTTCACCTCTGAATTTTTGTCAAAAGGTGAAAAACGGTAAAAAAAAATAAGCACTATACCCAGATTGTCATCCAAACATTACCTAATTTCAAAAATATTAGCTTTCTAGAGTTGCAGTAGCATTTCTGGGAGTTTTTGAGAGGCTTTTGGGGAGCTTGAAAAGCCATTACAAATTGTAATTGGTTCTAGCATCATCTTCCTCTCTTCAGTCTGTTCATGTTTTATCTTTTTTTCTTTTTAATAGAATATTCTGGCTTTTACTGTGACAGCAAATTCATAACAGTGTTTTCAAAAATATTATTTCAATGACTCCTGAGAGGGTCAGGTTAGGCAAAGTATGAACCTCTCTGTTTTTCTATTTATATCTCCTAAAGCCAGGATCCTACACTGGTGACTGTAAGCCAGTCTTTTGCCTGTGATACTTCCTAGGTATGTTTACAGCCAGATTAGAAACATCTGCTGGACCAGGCAGATTTATCCACAGTTCAGCCAAAGCTCTTAATCAGATTCAATTTCCTCTTGTCCTGGTTCCTTTAACTCTCTTGAAGCTTCAACAATTCATCTCTTCCAAACCTGAAAACAACATCTCATTGCCAGATTCAAAACCTTTAGATCCATTTCTGCATATAAAATATAAAAGCTCTTTGCACCTTCAAATGTCTCAGATCCACACATAAAGTTTGTGTCTATTTCGTAGGTAGCCCCAATTAACATCATATGGCAAACTGCTTTCTGTTCTCCTCCCTTATTGTATATCAGTGATTAGACAATAATGGCCCAGTCTTCTTACACCTATTGCCTGTGGTTTGAATCCTTCAAATCAAATGATTTTGTCTACCTGACACTCTAAATCCTACCTAAAAATCCATTTCTCCTACCACTGCTTCAGTTCCATGGTCACAAATTTAAGCTGACCATGTTCAAGTTTATTATTTTTATTTAAAGTTTCTCATTCCATTCAACTCTTCTACAGGTATCATCACCTTATTTTACTTCCCCCAGCAAAAGAAGCTTTTCCCCGTGTCAGAGTGGAAGATATAGTCTATATTTGATTTCATTGGTAGTGATACCAAACCCTGTACAAAGAAAGTGAAAGCTTAACTCTCTGTAAGGGAAACAGATATTATTCTGTACTAAAGAAAAAAAATGTTGTTATTGAGCTCTTACAGTTTAACTGGAATTTTTGTGACAATTGACATTCTTTCTGAAAGTTTTAGTTCTTAAAGGTAGTTGACTATATAAGAAACTTTCTTTTTTAAAATTTTGTTTCAGATGGACTTTGACAAGGAACTCAGATAAATCTTGTTTATACAATATGCAACTCCCACAGCTCAAAGCCAACAATATCTAACCTTTATGTGCATTAAAAATAGTTTTGAAACATGACCAGAGTGAAGTTGAAAGGCTTAGCAAGCAAAAAAGCAGAATTAAAAAAAAAAAAGTCAGATTTATTTAAAGGTATTTTTAGTTATGCTGATAATTTTGGTTGTGTGACTCATACTCTGGGAAACCTTTGAGGTGATAATAGAGATGAGTACCTTCTGATTCAAGAAATCAGACACAACAAAGCCATTCACTAAAACACCCAAACTGGATGCACGCACATCTGCAGTCTACAATAGCAGAATCGTACAAATTTTAAATCCTGAAAACAGGGATGCAAGTCCCAACCCCTGGCCCTACTGCTCTCCTACTTGTTCCCACACTACCTCAATGCTTCACAGAGGCTGACCTTCATCAGTGGCCCTGTTCACAGTCCCAGCAGCCCCACCAGCACTCACCACCGGACGGTGCACATCCCAGAATGCTCGCTCCTGGCTGTCAAGAATCTTCCTCTCTATCTTGTCTCTCTTCTTGTCAACCCTGTCAGTGTTATAGGGTAATTAAAAGAAACAGTGTTGATGACAGCAATTTTAAACACAAGAAGCATTCCATCACTTTTCCCTCCCTTCTCCCTTCAAAAAGCATGCCAAACAAAAACCCCTCATCTCCAAAGGAACTTACTTTGCTTGTGCTTCAGCTTGCATAAAAATAAACTCCCATTTCCGAGCAAATGCTCGCTGTAGCCTGGCCAAACTCTCCTGAAAATACATCACAATTTTAGTGGGTTAGGTTGCAAGTTATTTGCTTTTAGCTTCTGGCTAATCTTTCTCTCCCTCTCCCCACCAAGATGTAATACAAGTCATGATACTTATCTCAATGTAAATGTACTTTACTTATCTGATATAAAGTTTTTGCTTGACATCAAATGAGATGGAATACTTTTGAATGCCTTGACTATTTTAGTTTTGAAACTCTGATAAAAAGGGTGGATGCAACTTCCAGCAAAACATGGGACTTCTGAAGCATTTTTATAGAATGGGTGCTGGCTGAGCAATTTGAAATAATACAAAGAAACATTCTTGTTTTGAAAGTACCTAATACTGAAAAATGATAGCAGTAATTTCCATACTGAATGATCCACATAACAATTGCCATCAGTCATCTATTTAAATGGTTTCCCTTGAACAATTTTGGCTGCCATTTTTGGTAGTATAGAAACCTTCCAAACCTCCACAGCAATCCTCATTTATAAAAAATCAGACTACAGTTCTTCAATACTGTAATCTTAGCAAAATTCTTTCTTCCACTGATGTTGGAACATTTTCACTGTCTGTAATAGAGCTTTCCCAATCTCTCTCCAGCTTAAATGGCAGCAGTATTCAGTCTGTAACATGAGACCGAGATTCTTCTCTTCCACCAAAGAGACCCCAGTTACCTTAATGCACTGCTTTTACTGAGAATAAATTAAAATTGACTGTAAACTTCCTAACAAAAAAGTGTTGTTTTTACAGTACTTCTGTGCATTGCAAATGTATCTCTATGCCATACTTACGGAAAATAAAACTGCGGAGACCGAAGAGGAGACTTTCTTGATCTTGTCAATACCACTAAAGTCTCTCATGGATTATATACTGAAGGGGAATTTTCTGAGGCATGTAAGCATAAAATTATGCATACCCTGCAGTGCAGTACACTGAAGAACACGTTTGTGCCAGAAGAAGCAATAAAGTGTGTCAGCATGGTGCTGCAGCTGGAGTATGTGGTATGTTGAGAGGCCTGGATGACTATCCTGCTATTGGGTCACAGCAGCACAGCTGGACAGCTTTTAGTGCAGAGCCTGGGATGTTTGTGAATTTTATGCAGACATTCTCATAAAAAATTCAGGAACTTTTTGGGGGATAGAGATGGAATTCAAGACAACTCTATCATTATCGAATGTCATCCTCATCAGCTGATCAAACTCCCTCTTTTTCAGGCTCTTCCTGGCCCCAATTAGCTTACTTTGCCTGGGGCACAGCACAACCGTCAGAGTGGGAAGCGCCTCTAGTCTGACCCTCTTTGTTTCTCATCTAGCCGATGGGAAAAGGTTCAAGTGCCAGCATCACTTTATAGAATGAGATTTATATTTCTACTTCTATCAAGTGCTTTTGGAAATGTTGTCAGAGATCCTTCATTCAAACCTTAAATGGTGTAGAGAGCAATTGCTTTCAAACACTCATGGTGTATCTGGGATTTGTAAACAGTTACTTGTGATCCTGGCAAGGTGATCTGATCAGAGTAATATTAGAGATGAACTGAAATCTCAGCTTTTGCCCACTTAGCCCTCACTACAGTCTCTCAAACACCTTTTATAACTACTGAGCGCTGTTAGACCCACATGTCGGAAAATGTGGATAACTAATAAAGTTTCACACTTAGTGCCTGTAGTTCTCATGCTTAACATTATTTCACAGGCTTATTAAGCCCAGCAGAGAAATTTACTTTTTTCCAAGTACTTACAGCTTCATAGTCTGCTAGCTCTAGCCTTGCTTTGTTTTGCATTGTCCGCTTGCAGAGGTAAACAGCTGGAACAGAATAAAATGACACAGAATTTACCACTATCTCACAAACACAGCAGATCAGAAATCTAAAGGCTTCATCTCTGTTTTACTGCTAGATTTTTTTGTTTTGATTTATCCCTCTACTCGAAAAAGCTTTAAATATGGGATCAATGCTAGCAGTATTGTAACTGAAATGATGGATCAGATACAAAGGTTCATTAAATAATAATAAAATCTTCTTTATGCTACTGACATCATATGCAAAATGCATGAGATACTCGAGGTCAGCTTTTTTTAATGGCCAGGGAACTAGCACACTAAAGAAAAATAGCAAAAACATTTAAAAAACTGTGTATGTATAAATCATAATGCATAAGAGTTTTAGCAGTAGCTGCTGCTGTATTAGTCAAACATGTTTTTAAGAACAAGAATACATGGTTTTATTTATTTTTATTCTATATTTAGTAATAGCAAACTTTCAACCTAAGAAGATTTTAGCTAAAAAATAATTCCAGAAAAAATTCATGTCTTATACAGATTAGTCTGCTATAACCAATATTTAAAAATAGAAAATAATGAGACCAAAAAATGAAAAAAGTCATCTATTAGATATGAGAAAAATATTCTTTCATTTATTTACTAAATCCAAAAATCCTTCAGCAGACCTGTTCTGCCTCCACTTGATTCAGACAGAGCAGACTCTTTGCTAATAAAATGTTGAAGTACATTTCCAATAGACTTTATTTAGCAACAAATACCTCACAACAACTCCGAATATTTTACAGCTTCACCCACCAGTAAGACAGTGAGTGCTGCACAATTCCATATTGTGCAACATTTACCCACTACATTGCTTCAGAGCACCTTCTCATGTGTGACATGGAGGAACCTTTTATCAGCGTAGGTAAGAAAACCTTAACATATCTGTTGTTTCTACACTTAGCAAAAAGATCCCATGTTTACTGCTTGTGGTTAGGAATGTTCCTGCTTCCTGACTGCAAGCTTGTCCACTACAGGAACAAAGAGAAATAACTTCACATAGGAACCTAACTCTTGCAATCACTAGGAAGAAGAAAGTGTTCATTTTACATATAGCTTTGATTATTAAGATAGTCAAACCAATTATAAATTACAATTCCACGGAAATATTTATTTCTGACAAATTACCTGCAAATGCACGCAAACCCACTCCAGTGAATGCCCTTTTAGTTGAATTGATTACAAGCACTTCTAAGAATTCTAGCTGCAGTTACAGGTGTTACTTGATGTAAAATTAAGTTATATTTTAATGCAATTTTTGTCTTCCCCCCCCCCTTCTCTTTTTGTGTGTGTTATCTGGCCTATTTTCTTTCATAATATTTCACTTTCCACTGTCATAAGAAGCCATGATCTCTTTCTCTATTCCCTGCACTCCATATACCCTCTGGTTCCAAAGCAGTTTCTGTGTCTGCAAAATCTACAAAGACAGATACACATCCATGTCACACACCAAGTATAGTAGACAGATAGCCTCAGTTTCCATGCATTTTAATATTAATATACACTTAACTAATGCATTAGCATGCATGTGGAAATGTCATAAAAAGATGAGGGGATGAATTTTGGACCTTTTGTACCCAGGCAGCATTCACAATCAGTACAGTGGTGAGAGACTCTTGAGGAGAGGGATGATCTTTGTCATTTAACTACTTTTACAATGAAGCATTTTCCTCTCTTCCTTCAAAATTGGTTATTTCATTGAACAAGAAAAAAATCCCTAAACCCATTGAAAATATATGAAATAAAATACATACTTAATATAAATGTGTAGGCAATTCTGAGAAATCCAGGGGTCAAATTTTGTCTAGTCCAGCCAGTCTAATACCACTTGAGCAAAAATAAAACAAGGTCCCTGCTCCTGCACTTGATTAAACCACATTCTCACAGTCCCAGTAGAGGTACTTTTAGTTAGATAAGTGCTTTCTTGAGTCAAACTGCAGGCAAATTTTGGGATCAGCATTTCCTGCTACCTTCAACAAAAATTGTTGCTGCAGAAGTGGCTGACTGTCGATCTTTCTGCCAGAATACGTTTTAACAAAAAAGCATCTTCAGACAACATATTTTAACGCTGGCAAAACAACCACTAGATCACCAGGAGCAGGAGAAATGAATTAACTTGCCACACTATTAATTTGCTACAGTGTCTAAGAAAACTCTTGCCTTCGCAGTGTAACTCTACTGCAGAATTTTCTCTGCAGGGTTCTTTTAATGACCCTCTTTGCTCTCAATCCATAGCAAATAGTCCATATAAGAATGTTTGGTTTTCATTAGGAGTGTAACTTAGCCAAGACTCAAAAAATCATGTTCATCCCTTAGACCTTTTATTTATCAGAAATATCCAGATCCCCCTCCCTTCAGGAGCCTAAAGGTTATCACACACTTGCCTTGTATTCTTTACCTCAGAAATGTTTCTATGTGCCACCATAGATAAAGCAAGGAAGATTTAGTATTGTGGGAAGTATGACGTATCCACTAGTGTAGAAGAAAATAGTGCTGAAGGACATTCTTACTCTGCCTCAGTTTGTTGCCATTGCTATGTGCTAATAATTACATCCTCATAAAAGTGCATGTTTGAGGCTCTGTATAGGAGCTAATTTTAGTGACATGAGAAACTGGCAGCAGCTCAGGAATTTGAATTCACCAGTTTACACTCTCATTGTCATATTCGTCTTATCCGTAAAAAATTCACTAGCATGTTGGAAACAAGAAAAATGTGGAAATCACTCTTGTTTTCAGCCAGACCATTTGAAGATGCAGAGTAATGAGGTTTTGTTCTTCTACTTTTAGGGCAATGAGATTTGAAATAGGGATACTCCCATCTTTCACAGGTACCACCCCTTTTCTTCACCAAATCATGTGTGTCCAGCAGCCTGACTTTGAGGATGTCAGTCAGTTTCTCTCTCAAAGCAGAGTCAGGAGCCCCCAGAAATTCAGCGAATGACAGTGTCTGCTTTTCTAATGCCACATGTTGTCAGTGGTTTTACAGCTTCATACCAAAGCACAATATACAGGAAGGGTCTCCAACAAAAAGCGCCTCTATTTCTGTATATAGTTCTCTATTTATCTACCCCCCAAAGGTCCTGGTCAGGGACCAGTACACCAATGAGCTGCAATTGCCCCAAGCAGCCCATCTAGGGACTCCACTGAGGTGCCCTGTGCCCAGGAACTGTGCATAAGCCCATCTACTTCCCCTGTCACAGGCTTGAGCTTTATCTCTAACTAGACCCGTAACTTACCTGCCCTGTAACTTGTCCTAGCTTCCCAGTCTGACCTTGGACCTTCCTGGTCAGTTGACACTTTGTTGGTGAGGATCCTGCACTGTTGCCAAGCTCAGTTCTTGCTTACCTTCCCTTGCAGAGCTTCCTGCTCTTTTTCCTCCCTGACAAGGGTGCTGAAAAATGCTTACCATGGGGATGAATGATATGCAAAGAACAGGGTCTGAATTAATAATCTCAATTTGCTAAATACAGACTACCATATACACTCTTATTTTTAGAGCCAGTGTATTCTGATGAATTTTGCAATCAACATAATTGCCTCTACTGAAGTGAATTATATATTAGATGCTATAGCTTGTGCTTTATAAGTGACTGATTACCATGAGAAAACGATTTGCCAATAATTTTAAAGGTTATATTAATATGCAATATTTCTTAATGAACGATGGTCAGTGATGTTTATAAATGGGTATTTGAACAACAAACCAGTACTAAAACGCACTTTGGTAGCTGTGCAGTAAATACAGACCACTTGATCTTGAAAATTCTGCTCAGGCATCCACAAAATGTGGGCAACGTGAGAGTTTCAAGTGAGACTACAAAGTGTTTTAGTGAGAGTTGCATGAAGAGGGTGCCTGTGTTTTCTCTCCTGCAAGTTTTTAACAGTTAAACCCCAAAACCAACCCATTTTCATGGGTAGCCACCTTTGTTTCCTATTCTTGACTATTCACTTGCACTTGAAAGCTCCAAAGAATCATAGAATCATAGAATCAGCTGGGTTGGAAAAGACCTCCAAGATCATCAAGTCCAACCCTTGGTCCAACACCGCCGTGGTTACTAGTCCATGGCACTAAGTGACACATCCAGTCTCATCTTAAAAACCTTCAGGGATGGTGAATCCACCACCTCCCTGGGCAGCCCATTCCAGTGTCTGATTACTCTCTCTGTAAAAAATTTTTTCCTAGTATTCAACCTAAACCTGCCCTGGCAGAGCTTAAGACCGTGCCCTCTTGTCCTACTGCTGGTTGCCTGGGAGAAGAGACTGATGACCACCTGGCTACAACCTCCTCTCAGGTAGTTGTTGAGAGTGATGAGGTCTCCCCTGAGCCTCCTCTTCTCCAGGCTAAACAATGCCAGCTCCCTCAGCCTCTCCTCATAGACCTTGTGTTCGAGTCCCTTCAGCAGCCTCGTTGCTCTTCTCTGGACCTGCTCCAGCACTTTTTCTTTCAGTAAGATCCTAGAGATTATAACAGGTTTCATTCTAGACTCCAGAACCTGGACTGAGTACACATTATTTTACACAACCCAGAACTTTCACCCAAGGCTTATGCTGGGGAATTTTATCTTGTGACTAAATGGGCTAAACCCTCCATCCCACCACAGTGGAAAAAAGTCACAGCTAAATTCAATGGAAGTACAACTGGGCCTCTGAAGACCACAGATTATTCCACCTACACATCACCACCATGTACACAAACTTAAACTCCTTACATAATTGTCCCAGTGCCAGTGGTGTTACAGCTTGATTCCCCCCAGCTGGTGGGTGTGCTTTCAGTGAACACTCATTATCTCCGCTGAGGCCAGAGTACATTTATATACACACTGTAAGTCAAAATTCTGATTTCAGAGCCAGTGTGTATAAGCCTAGCCTGTACCTAAAAAGCAAAGAAAATAGCAAAGTGCTGCAAGGTCTAAGGGTTTCAAAGTCCCCTGTGGGTAGACAGTTCTCCCTCTACGTGCAAGTACCTGCATCAGATGGAGAACTATGGGACTGTCAGCAAAAAACAAGACTGCAGGATGCATGACTATCTTATTTAAACATTGAGATTTCTAGGGCTATTTATGCCATGTTTAGGTCATGCCTGCTTTTACTCAATAGCAAATAAAAAGCTTTTCTCCTTGCAACAGCTAGTGAGTTTCACTTAGTCTTAAAAAAACTATGACAATTCTGGGGTGGACAAATGAGTCACCAATCAGAGTCATGTATCTATAGAAGATCTACACTCTTTAGTAAATGCTAATAACTTTAAGTTAGGAGGGAGATCATGATTGCTTATGTGCCCTAAATTGTCAAATGGTCAAAACGCTAACTTCTGAAACAGTCCTCCTTCTCTACTTTCTACTCTTTGACCGTACTCTTTCCTATAACACTTAAGGAAAGCAATTTGATTATGGATCTATATAAGCAGAACACTTGCTTACATAAACCAAGGGCAAGAAAAAAACCCAATGTCAAACTATCAAAGAGCTTAAGAACTAGAAAAAGGTGAATTCGACTTCACCACACAAAAGTTTCCAGGTGATTACAGTCTGGGAAAATCCTGCACAGTGCCAAAAACAGGTATGGAAGAAAGGTCACCCAAGCTAGATGAACTCTAGGACCAGATAAAGAATATTAAATTGTCAAATGTAATTTAAGCGTACATCCATTGCATTATTTCATGCTTACTGATATTATCATAATGCTTTCAATTTGCCATGAGGGTTACAGTTTTGAAGAGTCAGAAAGCCTACAGCTCCAGGGACACTGGGGCCGGAAAAAGCATGTGAAGTAAAACATGGCAGGGCACCAACATTGGTACCTCCACACCCTTCTAATGTGGGCCACCCATGGTGATGGGGACCTCAGCCTCAGCACCAAGACTTCATTAGGGTTATAGGGTTACGGTTCAAAGATCCATAGAGCTTATGGCTCCAGGAACAGTGGTGCTGGAGAAGAAATGCCACAATGATCATGGCAGGGCACCAGTGTTACTTCCTCCACACCTTTCTAATCTGGGTCACTCATGGTGATGGAATGAGGGGAAACCACACGAGGAAGTGCTTAGGTCACTTGGCTGTTCAGCCTGCAGAAGATGAACGTGAAGGGGGATGCCATATGGTCCACATCTTCCGCATGATGGGAAGCAGAGGGGCAGGCACTAATATCCTCTCTCTGGTGACCAGAAACAGGACCCAAGGGAATGGCCTTAAATTGTGTCAGGGGAAGTTTAGGTTGGATATTAGGAACAGATTCTTCATGAGAGGGTGGTTGGGCACTGGAACAGGCTCCCCAGGGAAGTGGTCACAACACCAAGCCTGCCAGAGTTCATTCAAGCAGCCTTTGGACAATGCTCTCAGGGAGATGGTGTGATTCTTGGAGTGGTCCTGTGCAGGGTCAGGAGCTGGTCTTCAATTATTTCTGTGATTCCATTTCAATTCAGGATATGTTATGATACCTATTTAGTTTACTCAACATGATAATATGAAAGCAATTCTGAAAATTCTGAGTTACGTTTATGAATCTCAGAATTCTGATATAAAGATTTATTTTTGTTTATAGGGGACCTAGATGCAGATTATCAGTGCTTTTAAAATAATGCTGCACAAACATATACTTGGGTCAGTTACTTTTTCATAGGTGTGCATACAAGTGCATTGGTCAAACGTGTTTTCCATGCTCCACATATTATAGGAATAAGTTATACATTCATGGAAAGAAAAATTCAGGCAAGCACAAAACTCTGAAGTGGTGAGATGACAGGAAAGCATTTTCAGGATATGCCTCCCGGTTACAGAACCCTCACTGTAGTGGTTTGTCAATGTCAGAATTAACAAGAATCAGAACAAAATTCAGGACATGCTTGTTGAAGTGAGACTTTCATTTTATCATTTGTATGACAGAAATAACTCCTAATGAGTGAATTATGTATCTCTGTAAAAAAAAATCCATTGCGCAGGCTTGAAAGGTAAAAAGACCTTTCCCAAATCTTCGTTCGTGAAGACTGGCCACGTAATAAGGAAAGAATTGTGCTTTCATAAAAATGAGACAATAGCTTTGACCCAGCAAAAGTAAATGTCTTCCTTATCTTACTGTAACCCGGGCTGGAAAACAAAGTCATGACTATCTAAAGAACTACAACACTTATCCAGACAGGTATCTTACATTTTTAAAGGAGCAATTAAATAAGACTTACCCCATCTCACCCCCTGTGATTGTTCTAATTCTCTAGCAGAGTGCCTTTTTAGTACATGACTTTACCAGGAAGGCTACTGAAAATATGTTACATTTTCAAAACTTGTCTTTCTTTTCAGCAGCAAAATTTAAGAATTTGCTTTGAATATACAGAAAAATAGTCTCATTTAGTATCATTTAAAGATCACATGGTTATATGATTTTAAAATCATGTTGCATTATCAGTTATTTACTGTGTTCTCCATAACTTACCAAGATTCTGCAGTACTCCTCCATTTTTAACTTATTTGGGAGAAATGCACATCAGTAAAATTACAAGACTCAAACAGCATCCTGTTGCAAATATATAGATGCAGTGGAGTTTTGTCTTATTAGTATGAGTCCAAACCTCCTTAAGACTGTGACTGTGGAAATTTCTAAATTTAATTCTTTCTCTCCTTTAAACATACTTTTATTTTTTTTTAATATGCAGTTAACTGTAAGAAAAGGTCTGTATGTCACAGATACTTTTGAGTCTAACCATCAACAAAAGTTCACTAGAGAAAGTGAGTAAAAATTACTTATTCTTCATATCTTATTTATCTGAAATTCTTATAAACATCTTACATCTTCACAACTTTTAAATTGTTTCCTTAGGCTTGAGCCTAAGGACCAAAAAAAAACAAACCAAAACACAACAAAATAATTGCGATTTTGTTGTGAATAGAGATTCTCCCTAACCTTTCAAATTTTTTACTTATTCAAAAAAAAAAGAGAATAGTAAGGGACTGAAATCTGCCAATTTGCCACAGCTTTGAGTCACTAACCCCCCAGACAACCTGACAGGTCCCATGAGAACTGAGGCCAAATGCACATGGAATAATTAATTAATTCTTAATGACATGATCTGCTTATAATATGCCAGGAAAAAAAAAATCTGTCAGTTACAAAATTACATTTGTAAGAAAAGAGAATATAATTATAGGTAGACCACATGCTCAGCCATTAGCTGTGCTCATTTCAAGAGCCAGTTTTTCTGAATTGAGATCCAATGCTATTTGTCACGAAACTAAATCATAATTCAGCAACATGACTTAACTCACAGGAAAAACAAAGTGGTTTGAACTACACTCGCCTTAATAATAATGGTTATTATTATTATTACTTATTTTCACTAATAAAATCCAACTGAAGCCAATGGGATTCTACATAGAACAACATGTCCTGCCTGGGTGGACTCCAAGACATATGGCAATAAAGTGGATATCTTCTACAGATGGAATCTAAGAACCTGCCTTTGCAAGAATTATTTGCATTTTGAGGCCTCTCTCAACAACTTTTAAAGCATGATTTTCAAGAAAAAGGAGAGAGATTTTCAGCACTTTATGAAAATTAGAAGTTTCTTAGTAACCTCAGAATGATCACAATCAATACTTGGAAAGTTACAATGAAAAGGCTATTTGATTCCATTTTGACATAAAGTAAATTAATCCAAGCCCTCTTTTTTGCCACAAAGACATAGTATTCCATTACTGCTTTATTATGAGAATGGATCTGCAGTTTATTGACATTTTGGAATATTCTGTTTTCATGTCCTTTTTATGAATATTTTTTCAGATAAATATTTCTATTAAGAAAAATATTTGATATTAAAAGCTCACACGGAACAAATTATATTTTAGAGAAAATATTCATGAATTATACAAAGATGTAAAGATTATTTGTTTCTTAGTTAGCTCTGATAGCAAACTAACACACAGTATCTTAATTTCATTTAATTTCTTGTTTAAGGTGAATTATTTTCTGGCTGTATGCTATGTTCTGGACAGTAGCCCAGCTATGGGTGAGTAATGATGAATGGTTGGGATTAATTTTTAAACTAAAATAAAATTCTAATTGTTTAGAAAGACTTGTAAAATTAGGTTAATGCCAAAGAAAGTGGTTTGCTTTGTTAAAAACATCGATAAAGGAAGATTACAGAGAAAGTCTACTTTTTGCTGGTCTTGAGAGACTTCTAACCCCTGCCACACTCATTAGTTTTATAGGGTGCAGTTTCAAGGCTGTTCAGAACAAGTCCATGAAATTGGGAGCACTGCACAGTGCCGTAATGCATGACAAGTATGAAACGCGTTTGCATATCTGTGATAACATAAATTCTATTTAGGGGACCCCTGGTGGCCTAGCGGTTAAGATGCTGGTCTCTCAGTGCCAAGGCCACAGGTTCAAATCCCGCTCCTGCTTCAGGGTCCCCCGGGCAGATGGAGCTCATCAGCCCCTAAGGCCATCCATCTAAGAGAAGGTCACTC
>JAWWLV010000121.1:46323435-46335043 GCA_035041135.1 Platyrinchus mystaceus
CCTAAAAAATCCATTGCGCAGGCTTGAAGGGTAAAAACACCTTTCCCAGATCTTCGTTCGCGAAGACTGGCCACTTATTTACTATATTTTCTAGGAAGTAGCAATTACTATGAAAATCTACGGAACACCTTTGACGAGTATTTGAGGTGAAATTTATCTTTTAATATTCTCAATTTGTTTCAAACCTACCCTAGATTTATTTTGATTTCTTAAATATTGTCTGTTTGTTTGTCCTGTAATCCTCTGATCACTATTTGTTTACAAAGCAAATGCTAATTTCTGGGACTGTGAAGATGCTAAACTAATAAAAACACTATTGAAAACGTTATTTTCCTGCAACTGCTCTAGCATTATCCAGTTTGGTGACACAAAGCCACCTTAGGTAGTTCTAGTGCAATGTTCTGGCCCTGTTGGGTGGGGAAGTTGCAGTGTGTTTCTTAGAGGATTGCACTTTTAGCTCATGACTCTGAGCAGTGAGATGGCAGTGTTGGGAATTCCCCTTCTCCCCTCTGCAAAAGAAGATCTTAAATTCACCAACTGGAACACATTTTAATCTCAAAAGCTCTCAAATGAGTAAATTTACTGTTCAACAAAGGCACCTCCCCCAGTGATGAAGAAACTGATTCCAAGTTTAATTCTGTATTCCTGGCATGCCAAAACTGAACAGATTATATAAGATTTCTATTCACTGATTAAGATACATAATTCATTGACCAATCCACTGATAAGCTGTGACTAGAAAGCGTCTCCTACTTTAGACTAAAGGATATTAATAGAAACTTTCTCAACCTGATCTCAAACCTGTTAAGCACATAATTATTTATTAAAATCCCCCTGGTAGTGTGATACACATTACAGCTGAACAACTCAATGACTCTTAAAACCATAGCAAATTACTTGCTGATCTTTACCATATTAGGGGACTACACTGAGTAAATCAAGCATTTGCTCTTCAGTGACTCATATGGAGTGGATAAGTGCACAGGCATGGTATGGATTACTCCTTTTTGGTAGCTTTCAATAACTATTTACTGAGCATCTTCAAATATCAGTATTTTTTAAAAAATGAACATTTTTCTACCTGTATAGGATGACAAAACTCATATTTTCAAACTCTAGCTTGAAGGCACTCAACTCTGCTGAGAGTCTCAGCTTGAAATTGTTTTATTTAGCAATTTATTTGAAATGGAACTGTGTCTGCTCCAAAAGTAAGGAAACTTCTGTTGTAACCATCCATCCCTGAGGTCCTCAGCTCCCAAGGGCTGAGATAGAATCCATGTTACAAGTGAACACTCACCTAAATTTCTGAAAAACTGTAAAAAGAGACTTTCAAAGTTTGAAGTTTTGAAAACATAAACTATCATGTACATGATAAATTACCTAAATAAGTGACCTGGATTAGAATTGAAGTCTGGATTAGAAGGAATAGGATTCACTTTCTTTAAAAATTAGGTCACTATTTGATGTACAGAAGCACCAAATTTTGTTATAACTTTTAATGATTTTTTTCTAATATATTACTACTTACTATCTTCACATTTTGCTGTCAGTAATTACAGTATATAATTTATTAATAAGTCCTCAAGACATAGGCAAATAAACAAGGTATTTTATAATATAGTTCATATTAAAACCATATTAGTTTTCATAATAATTTTCCACATGATGTGTATCTGAAAGAAGAGCTCTAAACGAGGCATATCTTTGGGTCTGAATCTGAGAATAACCATTGCACAATCATAAAAAAATGTACTCTGCTTCTCTGAGATTTTTGTCACTGTAAATAATTATACTTGCTGGAGCAAACAGAATATGTAAATGGCAAGGTAGATTTTGATGAGTTTTGCGTTTTGCCTTTTTTTTTTTTTAACTTTTCTCCTCAGATCAACTCCAAAATCTGCCTTTGTTAAACTTTTGATAAACTTTCAAAAAGGTAACAATACGTTCACTTCAATATCAACAGTTCTAGCACAGGAGGTACAAGACACATTATTATGTTTTAAACATTGGGATGATTAAACAAGACACACTGCAATGACACGTTCATTCATATAACACATAAATTCCAAAAGAAATAGGAAAGATTTCTACACTGACCATAGTCTGTGTTTTCCGGCTCCCAACAATTTGATGGCCAAAAGTAGGGTGTCTATAGACAAAAAAAAAACAAAAACAAAAACAAAACAAACAAACAGGTAACTAAAGTTAGACAATGCAAGAATTATACAGTCCTTGGATTGATACTGGTTTTCAGAATCAATTTATATTTACAGTAGATCTATTACACTGTTAAGTTGACAATTTTGAAGTAGGCATCAAAACAGAAAATTATATTGTACACTTTTTGTTTATACCACTGTCAGAATGACATTGAAGAAGGATAATAAAGTCTTCTTTTTATTCTCAAAGTTAGGGGAACAAAACTCACAAGGTTAGGTAGTGAGATTACATCTTCCCTAGAAACACACCTCTCACATGTCCTGAAGAAACAGTTTTAGAAGGTGTAAAGACAGAAGATCCTTTGAGGTTCATTCAGTTCTTGGTTTTGGAGAGTTTTCATTAGTATAGATTAGTAATCAATACACTTTCCTAAGAGTTATTTGTTTAAAAATGCCACTAAAGTAACCAAAGTCTGTATTTTTCTTATTGTTTACCAATTGTATTTAAAAATGTGATTTTTTTTTTAAGGGAAAGACAATAGAAGTACCAGCAATTACTTCAACACTATCCTTATAAAGACTGTGCTAAATGCATTTTTAGAATAATTCACTTCTAACAAATGAAAAGTATAAGACCATATAGGCATTTTGCAAATAAATTCATTTTTAGAATAGTAATTTTTTGTTAAAATGAAAATAATTAGAGCTTTTTTTTCATAACACATCATCACTGTATGGGCCATTCGCTTAAGACTTGGACTCAATGACCCTTGTGGGTCCCTTCCAAGTTGGAATATTGTGTAATTGATCGATTGACTGATCTATGTATAAACACATACACACAGATATAGAGAGTTTCATGAGATTTGAGCAGTTGAATTAAACTCATTAAATGTGTGGACTGGTTTGAGTGGTATTTAAAAACACAGGTGCTTCTTTAGGAAAATTTTCTGCTTTACTCTCTGTTTCTCATTGATTTTTCTCAAAGAGCTCCCAGCCACAAAAACGGAAACCTCTCTGCTGCTCGCTTCCCTCAAAATTGTTTTAATGCTAATCTGGAAACTAACAGGGCTAAAGGGTGGCACATTCACAACAACTGTCAAATTAAATATATATTGTGAAAAATCTCTTGCCATTGTAACATTGACCCATCAACTTTAATAGAAGCAATTTAGGACGTGCTATTTAGTAAGCAATGGCAAAAAGCTGAAGGGTAAAAAAGAAACTGTCACAAGATTGCTTCAAAGGCTGAGACGTATTTCTTGCAAATTGTTTTGTACTTTGTAAGGAGCAAGAATAAGTAATTCTCTGATAAATGATTCCTTCACAGTACCACTAAAATCAAAGTGGCCAGTAGAGGCATGTATAAGCTCAAATGGAAAAAGGGGAGGAACCCCTCAAGAATGAATTGCAGTACTTAGCGACTTTTGAAGCAAGAAGCTATAAAAGTAATTTAATGCTGTAAGCCATACAAAGCAAAAAGTCACCATCATTGAAATATACAGTTTACAAACTCAGGAAGGGAGAACAGTCCTTCCTTAGTGGCATGAAGTGTGCCTTGGGAGAGGACCAGGAAGAAAGGCACAGCTACATAATTTTTCAGCTAACAGTAACTTTAACTTCTGGTTCAAGATGAGCTTCTGAAAAAAAAGTATGAAGGAAGGGTTACTAAATACGTAGAAACCATATCTGCTCAGGCAATGCCTTAGCTGAACTCTTCCATTTGTGGATATACTTGCTACAAAATCCATATTAAAGCTCCTCATGCATACTTAGGATTTCTTTTGACAAATTACATATACTCCATCGCATCTGAGATTAAAAAATAAATTACATCCTTTGATTTAGAGAAAATCACAAAATTGCTTTCAGCATTCATTTCCCATCAGGCTACAAGGAAACACTATATAATCATGACTACATGTTAATGATGTTAGAGTAAGACTGTTGTTTCATACATAAATGAAAAGCTACACCCAGCCAGTGCATTATTTTCAGTATTTAGTTGAAATAACACATTTAACTTCTATTGGAACTTGCACTTCAGTGGTGAAGGCAGTGTGGGCATTAAACACAATATGGGAAAGGGAACATGATCTTCAGTGTTGTGAAATATTGTCACTTTAGCTCACTAGGAGGCAGAGACGGCCAAGGCTTTTCTGAAGGATAAAAAGGTGCATCCTAATGTCAGAATCTGCTTCTAGCAGAAAGACTCCATTCAGACCAATGCTGAGAAATGTAAAAACGCACCAAGGACAGTTTTTCCTTTCCAAAGGTGAACAAAACTTATGAGGGAACAGACAAAATAGATTTTTTTCCATTAGAGAATGCCTGACCAACACTTTGCGGGTGTGTAGTAGTTGGAGTGAAAGTGACTGTAGAACAAGACTGGTATTCTGCAAAGACAAGCACAGCAGCATGAAGGCCAGCAGGCTCAGAAAACAGGCAGAGGAGATCTCCTGGGAAAGTAACCAAGGGACAGAGACGGATGGGAGATGGCAGTTTTTGAAAGAGACTGTATGAAATGTCTGAGTGTCTCGAGAGAGAAAGTGCAGTGACAGGCCAGTGTAACCACACTGGTAATTTCTAATGAACTAAGCGTGGAGAAGAGATCATGGAAAAAGCATAAATAATGCTACTAAGGATGAGTCTAAGCCTCCGCGTGCCAGGGAGATAAAAGCAGAAAAGTTAAAACAGAGTTTTAATTAGCAAAGCACATGATAAGCCATATTAAAAGGTTTCAATAATGTGTGATAAGGTAAGCCAAAAAGAGGCCCCAGTAAAAGCCAAACATTACAATATGAGAAAGGGGTTCAAATACTACAGATAAGTTCAGATTATTAAATGCCTTCCTTGTTTGAGTCTCCAGAAGGAGGGAGAGACTGTGGTCAGATAAGGGTCTTTGTGCCCAGGGAATGACACACAGGCATGAGCTCTCCTTGACGATGCTCTGGACTGGGCATGCACAAGCTGCCTCTGAACTCCAGGCCATGACCCTGCCATCCTGGTGCTCAGGGGCATTTAATGGGTCTTGCTGAGAAGCACAGCTCATCAGCTCAGGCACTGCAACATGGCTGGAGCTGGCCTCCAGCCAGCTGGCTCCCGGAGGGATCAAAGTTCAAGTCTGCCTGAATCAGCTCTGCGAACATGCCCAAAATTAATTTGGACACGAAGATAAAACTACAGGGAAAAGCACAGGGAAAAAAAAAAAAAGAAAAACAAAACCAAAAACAGGAAGGGAAATCTTTTTATGAGGTCAGGCAGTTCAGGTTAGAAGGCTGATGAAATTCAGCACAGAATACTTAAGGAATTATTGTGCTTTCGTGTGGGGAAACTGTGTTTATTTGTGAAAAAGCAAAAAAAGCCTGACCAAACTGCAGAATGACTCCTGGTTCCTCAGTACTGTGATTTATATGAATGTGTAAATATTATGATGAAATTCTTTTTCTGATTCTATTCTTCTCTGTCTCCAACCCTATAGCAACTACTATCTAACTGGTGAGAGTTATCAAAAGTATTGAATTATCTGCATGATATTTAAAGGGGCTCAAGTTACCGAAGGGCAAGTTACAAATGGAAAAAATATTCCTTTGAGTAACCTTTGAAACATGGGCAGTTTTTTTTTAAAAGAACTAAAATCACATAACGCAGAGGAGCTTCAGAATGCTACAGCAAGGAGAAGAACTACCTTTTCCAGAAAATACACTGTATTACATTGCAATATACCATCTATTTTTAATCTTTAAAAACTAAAGGTTACTAATACTTGGATTTTTCAAAAACGGTGTAACACCCCTCCCAGATGACAAATAAACAGTAGATGCTATGTATTTTGACCAAGGCAAAGTCCTACATTACTTTCTTACCAGCAAGTAAAGATTTATGTTATCACCCTAAGACATGTGCTCAAAAGCAGCTACTACTGCTGATAAAGTTGTACTCTGAGTAGATATCTCTTATTCGCTTTCATAGCAGGAAATGGCACTGATGTGTGCAGAGACAAGGAAAATTCTCCTAAAACCAGGCACAAGAAATAGGTGTAAGGGACAGGATTAAGACTGAAACTGAAAAAAAAAAAAATCCAAAGCATCAAGAAAAAAAAACACTTTAAAAAAACCTAGACATTGAAAAAAAAAAGCATGATACAAAAAAAAGCTTCTGCTCAAAGGATTTTTTTCAATGCTCTGATTGTATAGAAAAAAGCACCAGCAATAAATTTGTGTGTAGTTAACATGACTGATGTTTTTCTAAAGGCATATTCCATGTTTTGTTGCCTAATAGTTTGGTATTAGCAGTCATAAAGTTCTGGTCTTAATCTGAAGTATCTTTTGTCCCTTCTTACAGACCTCAAACAGTTTAAACACAACACGTGACTATAATGTATGTTCTGTTTCCACTTCTGTTTCAAAAGTCTCCACACAATTTCACACTCCAGATATTTAATAATCCCTTAGAAGAATTTGCTGGAGAAGTTATCTATGAAGAACTGGGGGAGAATGATTTGCCTTGTTCAACACAGAAAGATTAGGAAGTAGGAACAGTTTGATGATAAGATCCCTGCTCTCATGGAATGAGGTCAGAAATGAGAATAGGAGGCATGTGCAAAGGAGTTCTGCTTGTTCTCATCTGATCTATTAAAAAAATCTCACAGCAGTGCAGAGAGGCTCTGCATAATAAATTACATTCTCTATAGCTGGACTACGCAAACAAAGCTTGGTTCAACTATTTGTTACAAATCACATATGCCAAGTACACTGTAGAAGAATTAGAACATCCCCTGCAATATCATATATTCCTATAGCACAAATATTACACAATCTGTTTCATGATCTAGAAGTCCATAAGTGAAGATTTTATCCAGGACACCTACGGATTTACCATAACATTTACCATTTTCAAAGAGAAGGTTATGAAATACCAAGGTTGTTGGGGGTTTTTTTTATGAAATATAGAAAACCTGAAGGAATCATCATACTTAAGAATTTTACTTTTCCTCAGAAGGAAATATGAAGCTGTTCATCATGAAATAGTATTAAACAGGGAACATTCGTCATTTTGCCATGACATCCCACTTAAAGCTGAAGGAAAGTGGGTGGTAGAACGGTTTGGGGAAAGTCAAGTACTGTTTATCAGCCCAGGCAGAAATAATGCTGCCAATTTTTACCAGTACACTTTTGAGGCACTTTGCTTAATCATACATGTAATTTGAATCAGCAGCCAGGACAAGTCAGGAGCTGAAGAAATAAAGCTTACCTAGCACTGCAAATGGGATTGTGGAGAAATTTAAGCCTTCAGAACAAAAGAGGCTGTTACAAGGATCTTTCTGCCATTGACAGAAAACTGGTTTTGTACACACAAACACATACTGGTTCTCTTGTATTATACATTAATATCATTAAGTAAACCTAGCCATGGAAATCAATAATTCTTCTGTTAATAAAGTCATATGAAACTAAATCTTGTAATATAGCACATATTCCACAATAAACAAATTGGCACGCAGTGGCTGCTATGCATCGTAAGCAATCCTGTGATAAAGCAAATAGATCTGCGTTGGCTGTACCACAAAATTAATCAATAATAATATCTGAGCTAATGAAACAGCCACTTGTAAAAATCAGTGTTTCCCATCAGCTTTTATAAAACATGATTAATTTCTATGCATTAAACTGTATTACCGAGAAGGGAAATCATTAAGCATCTTTCAGCTACCCCTTGTTGATATTAATAAGAGAGTTGTTGTCTCTGAAGCTGCTCCACTCCATGGAATTTTTTAAAATCCAATTACTTGGATGAGGGAGGAATATTCAAATCACTTATAAACCTTTGCATATTACTGCTATTCTTCTCACAGGCACCAGGGAGCCTTTATAAACAGCAGAAATCAAGTCTTTGCTGAAAAGTAGTTATGCACAATCTCAAATGCTTTGCATGACTGATGGCAAAATTCACGGGCATTCTGTTTTAAATTCACTGCAGTTAACACAAATGATCTCCTGGCAAAGGAAAAGAGTAAGATTGCTAGTCTAGCACTGTCAAGCCCATAGAGGAAGGACGCCAGCAAGTAGTGCTCCATGGTTAGCTCAAAATCATTAAAAAAGATTTTGAGGAATTTGGAAACAAAATGTTGGCTCTGTGACTTCACTTTTCTAAACTGAAAAGGGGATGAGCATGGAAAGCAGTGTGGGGAAAACTGTGTCTGCCTAAGGAGTTAATAAAGAAAAAAGGGAAGTGAGAAAGACACATGGATTTGAAATCTTTTTCCCTCTGAAACCTAAACATAACCTGTATATGTTGAGCCTGGGCTGAAGAGACAATGAATTAGTCATTGCACCTGCAATTGCCAAAGAAAATCTGCCAAATGCTGGATAAGAAAATCTGCTTCTTTTTTATTTCTAAAATCTGGCTTCCAATAAAATCCTTCCCTCAAGGCACAGTAGATGATCCAGCAAGGCTCTGGAGAGTGGCTGAGGTGTTGTGATATTCAGCCACAGACTCAGTACTCAGAATGGCCAGAGGCTGGCCCAGGACTGAGCCAAGAGACAGCTACACAGGTAAGGATGACTCAAAGAGATGCGTAAAGCAATGTCATTCCACTTGAGACATGAAGATCCACAACACTTCACACTAAGCTATTTTGCAGCAAAGATATTTCAAGATCCTTACAGTGATTGCTATATAATTCTAGCCCCAATTTAGGCACAGGAAAACAAAGTCAGAGAGGTTAAAAGCATTTGTCAAGAAAGTGTTCCCAGTGGTAGAACAGGAAAAGACGTCACAGTACACATCTTCATCTTGCCAAGGTCCATGAGTTTTGTTGCTGTTTGTTTAACAGCTGAGAGGGCAAGTTAGGCATTCCTCACCAGAACAAACATGCATGGACACAGATGAAAGGTCTCAATGAGTAATCCCTGGTCCAGGGACAATCTGATTTCTAAGGTACAGCTTACTTTTCTTATTTGGGCCCCTCATACCTATTTACTCTCGGGTAGAAGAAGGTGTTTAGCAGGTATTCAGCTCCTTCTTTGGTCCCAGGCTTAAATTACCAGGAAAAGGCAATGCAGCTTTTCTCATTTTCCTTATTGAGACTAATAAAAAAAATAATTTCTTAATGAGGCAATTAATATTTACATCCATCTCCTTTGAATTAAATTGATATCACATAAACTAACCTAATTAACACCTGAGTAGGTCATGAATGATCCAGAATAATTTTCTTTATTTCACATTATTTAAAAAAGCAGATGCAACTATACTCTTGCCTCCTGATAGCAAGAGTAATAACTGAAAAAGTATAATTTTTGCCTGTAAAAGGGAATTTGCTCAAATGAAGCAAAAAATCTCCACTGCTTTAATCTATTTCTATATAACAGAACATTGTTTAAAACAAACTGGATGTAATACTGTCAGGAGGGAATGTGTCACCCTTTGGAAAACAAAACATCAAGTGCATGGATAACATTATTACAGCTAGTCTGTTTTTGTAGGACAGTTCTTTGTATTGCAGAGATTTCTCTGCAGGGATGGCTTCTGAACTTTTCAGGGCTGGCAGGTGCACAGTTTTCTCTTTCTATTAAAATATCCAGAAATTTGTGAATCCTGTCCAATACTCAGAGGGCACCATTTCCAAAGCACCTGAACATCTGTTCTAGTGCAAAATTCACACATTTGCAGTTGAACTTTCCTCCCCATTGACTATACTGTCTTCGTCTTCCAATTTAACAGCTTCAGTAACAGATTTTATACAAGCCTTACTTTGGTGGGGAACATGGAGCTGTAATCACATGAATTTTGCTGTTGTAACTCCAGTTAACAGTATGACACCACTATGAATTTTTTCTCATGCCATACATTGACAGCTAAAGTTGCATTGTTTTATCATTGTTAGCATAGGAATAGCAATGCAAAAGATACCCACAGAACAGCAAACAACCCGAACACTGCAGATATAGACCGAGCAACACTCGAGGAAAGCCATCTTATTTCATACACATTTGTGAAACAGGTGCCAAATTCTTAACTTATGTAAATAAACTGATAAAAGTTTACAATCTAGCCCTCACTGAAGCTTCATGTCCAAACATGTAGGCTCTAGACCTCTCTGAGGAAAGCTCACAGCAGTGCAGCTGCAGTAGTCTCAGTGGTTCACAGGGAAGGTAATTCTAGTCTGTACTTTCCTTCAGTCGAACTATCATGCCGGCAGAGGTGCTTATTTCCCATGCTTGAGATAGAAGCAGGCCAGCAGCTGTGCAGAATTCAGTGGCGAGCACTCCTATGAGTAAGTACTACAAAATGAAGTCCTTGGATATTTTGTCCTTCTGACCTCTGCTTATGCAGAGACAAGCCAGCAAGTGGAGCCTCAATCACTCCATGATTCCTTTCCATTTACTTCATCAATAAGCCCCTTAAGTCATGTGCCATCTCTCTTCTTTATACTGAACACTGAGGAGTATGAAGCCCCATGAGCTTAAAATAAACCTTTTCTTTCAAATACTCTCACCAGGATCAAAGGTAGCTGTGGATCTAGGGGAGGAGGCTTGGAATGACAGCTCTTTATATTACCCATCTAACTTTCTGTTCTGCTGAAGGTCAAGTTTTTTGCACTGTATGACTCACAGGATCTAAATATGAAAATATGATAATATTGTTTGCAGGTATGCAATAATAGTTCTCTTTCTTGCCAGACTGTGCTGTGCGTGTTTAATTATATTCATTCAAAGATTCTAGTATAAAAAAATATTACGAGTCATTCTCTTCCCTTATGTGGATCTATAGAACTTAAGCCAAAATATTGATGAAAGTACTGTACTGTGATTAATATAATACAATATTTGAGACTATGATTGGCCTCCAATGTATCACAGTTTTCTTCTGAATTTTAAAGACCACAGTCTTAGTTTTATTTTATTCTTGATGGCTTCTTATTTAAACAATCTTTAAGAGACAGTTTATTATCTTGAAGACAATAGATTTTGCTCTACCAGATATTATTTTTCTGTAAGTATTTAACACAGTTAGAAGTAACAAAGCGGAATTACCATACTCAATTTCATAGTGATAATCGTCATACCATTTCAAAGCAATAAATATCTAGGGAAGATCTTGGATCAGCTGTTGGTGATACTTACCAGAAAGATCACCTAATAGGAAGAGCAACACAGAACAAAAACACCATTGCCAAAGGTGGCACATGGCAAGCAAAGTTAATTCCTTCCCTGGAATACATAATCTGGTATTTTGCCACCATATTTGCTTCAAGCCACTGGCAGTATTGTTCTTCAAAATTCTAGCCTGCTATTTCTTATTAGAAAAAAAAACCACTTCTGCTCCCAGGCCCTCAGTTTGAAATCTAATATAATAAAACACAACTATGTAGGTATCTGAATAATATACTTGTAAGTATAGGCATACACATACATACATACATATAAGTACTTCCAGCTTGTTCT
>JAWWLV010000121.1:46335143-46354450 GCA_035041135.1 Platyrinchus mystaceus
CACCTAATAGGAAGAGCAACACAGAACAAAAACACCATTGCCAAAGGTGGCACATGGCAAGCAAAGTTAATTCCTTCTCTAGAGTACATAATCTGGTATTTTGCCACCATATTTGCTTCAAGTCACTGGCAGTATTGTTCTTCAAAATTCTAGCCTGCTATTTCTTATTAGAAAAAAACCCACTCCTGCTCCCAGGCCCTCAGTTTGAAATCTAATATAATAAAACACAACTACGTAGGTATCTGAATAATATACTTGTAAGTATAGGCATACACATACATACATACATATAAGTACTTCCAGCTTGTTCTGAAGCATCTGCATGTTTGTTTTAGGCAATGGGACTGACAGATCAATCTAAAAATGTGTCTGCACTTGTTAGAAGAATACACACTACTCCAATACTGTTCAGTCACCAGTAAGGAAATCCCCACATAAGAAGGAAAATAAATATTACCCTCCATTTCTGCTATAAGCTTAATAATTAAAATATTTACCCCTTTCCAAATTAAGACTATACTAGAAATAAGGGTCAATAAGATAATTTAATTTGTTTCATTATATTTTCAAAATATTATATTAATTTATTTCTTGAGAGATATTTCCACATCTAGCATCATCACACATTTTTCCAGTTATCAAAATGGTCATTATCATCTTAACACTTTGCTGAAAATTTATAAATAAATTCCTTCTACCATTTTTTACTTTTATGGGAATTTTCACCATAAAATTTGATGTGAACCTTTGTGCAAGGCTTTTAATGTTAGTCTCCATTTGTGCAAGTCAAGAACATATTGACAATACCTACCTGGAATCGATAAAAGGTGCCATCATCCTTCAGTGTTAGAACATGGTCTGAGATTGGAAAGAAATAGCCATGTGCCGCCATCAATGTTCCTAAATGTAGAGCTTCCACTGTTTGAAGAAAAAAAGAAAGATAAACTTAAAAAGTGAAATCATTTCTTTTCAGCAACTTAGTTTTGTTGTTAAGATTCACTTGATCTGCAGATAACCACTTTGTTCTCAGTCAGAGTTTTGCCATCATGAAAAACCTGTCTTTTTCCATGTGAATATAATGATACAACCAAAAAAACTCCTGTACTTTCCTTCACAAATAGCTTTAAATGTCCCATTTGTAGCTGCAGCTCCACTACTTATATCAGCATTAGCAGATAACTACCTCAATGTTCACTCACTTGTTCTGAAGCTAAAAACTGCTCTCATTTTTACTCTGATGGTGCAGCCTACTTTTATTCTTTAAAACAGTTTCTGATTACATATTAAAATAGTTGATTCCAATTACATGATAACTTCCTCACTAGCTTTATCAGAGCTACTGTAAAGGGGAGAGATTTCCTTAAAAGTTTCTCATTACTGGGAAAAAAACAAAGAAACATAGGATACCAGAACAGTTGAGGTTGGAAGGGACCTATGGAGGTCATCTCACACTTGCTCAAGCAGAGACACCTTGAACTGCTTGCTGAGGACCGTGTCCAAGTCCTTTTTGTATAGCTCATAGGAGTGAGACTCCACAACCTCTCTGTGCAACCTGCACTAGTGCTCAGTCATCCTCATGGTAAAAAAGTGTTTTCTGATGCTCAGTGGGAACCTCCTGTGTTTCAATTTGTGCCCATTGACTTTTGCCCTATCACTGGGCAACACCGAATAGAGACTGACTCCAGCTTTTCTACATGCTCCCAACCAGGTATTTATACATATAGATGAGCTTCCACCTGAGCCTTCTCTTCTCTAGACTGAACAGCACCTTTTCTCATAGAAGAGATGCTCCAGGCCCTTAAGGCATCTTCATAGCCCTCTCTTGGAGTCTCTTCAGTGTGTGCATATCTCTCTTGTAATGATGAGTCCAGAACTGGATACATAGAGGACAAATTCAATTCACTTTAATGAAGAAAATCCAAGTATGCAACAGTAAGGTTTATATGTGCTCTTGTATTTTCTGCGAATCACTGTCCAATACCAGACTCTGAAATCTTTAGCTCAGTATTGTCATTATTTGGCTGACAAGAACACAAAGTTGGAAGAAGAGAACTGTAATAGTTGGAGTCATGGTCTTGTTGCAGTATTTTAGTCCTTCTATCTCTTTACCATATTTCTTTACCAACCTTGTAACAACTCCAGTACATATCTTGAAAATATCTGTACAGCAATTTCTGCTTTATTATTAAAAATTTTCTGGCAAAATCTGCTAATATCAGTCCAAAGAAATTGGAGCCACCAAAGAATTCTGATTTTAGAAGCTATATGACAAAGCCATCAGTTACAGGAGCTGGTGCTAGAGAGGACAACACTGCTGCTGAACAACATCAGGGATGAGAAAATTTAAAAGACCAATAAAAAAGCCATGAGGAAAACCTAAGGAGTATGGGAAAGATGGGAAAGGGGAGGAAGAAAAAGGCAAAAAGGAGAAGGCGAAAGACAAAACCAGCAAGATCTGCCTAAAAAAAATATTGAAATATGAAATCAGCATGAATCCATAATAAGTGCAGAATCAGTAAGGATGCATATTTGCAGTAAGAAAAACATGTTGCACCATCACAAGTTACACCGATTCATATTCATCTTCTAAGAAGTGCTTATTTCTTACTATTGCCTTAATTTGGCTTTTAGCAATGGCAAGCATAAATATTGCAGCACAGATTTGTCTCACCCTGCCTCTTAAAAACATCATGGCTGTATCTGACCAGCAGTTACAGCACCATCAGGCAGAAAGAAATGTCAATCCTGATATCTATGTTCTTGCTAACATAGAGTTTCACTAATGCTTCACTCATTGTTATTTTGAATATGAGAAGTAAACACAGGTTTACTCACTTACCCATACTTATCAGCATCCCAAAAATTCCATCCTTCACTCTTTGCTCACCTGAAGACATTTACTGCCATAGGAGATACAGGAAAAGCAATGGGACATCTTTAAACTAACCCAAAGCCAGTAAGCATGTGAAAGGAACAAGAAAGGGCATCTGGACAGTACTTAGCTGAGACCACATAGCTCTACCAGGATTTATTTGACACCAAATAATTATTGCCATCTCAGTGTTTAGCAAACTGGTTCCTGTCCCTCCAGCAGAGCCATTACCTAAGAAAATACAACACACTCTCTCTGGCAGTGAGCTCCCTGGCCTGCTGTAAATTGCCACAATGCTATTAACAAGCCCCTTCCAGGTCACAAAAGTATAAGAAATTTCTCTAACAGAGAAAAAGATAGTTGTTTCACTCCTTGTGCTTGTGATGTCTGTAAATCCCCATGGCTAGACACCAGGTGCCCATAAAGCCACTCTATCACTTCCCTTCCCAGCCAGACAGAGGAGAGAGAGTAAGAAGGAAAATGACTCGTAGGTTGAGAGAAGGCAGTTTACTAAAGCAAAAGCAAAAGTTTGCATGTGCACAAAGTTTTTTCTCTATTCCCATTAGAAAGTGGTGTTTGGCTACTTCCTCGGAAGCAGGGCTTTTAGCATGCATGACAGTTTGTCCGCAGGCAGACATTGTAAAAAAGAAATGTCCCCCTTCCTCCTCCTTTCCATAGTTTTTATTTCTGAGCTGTCATGGTATGGGAATATCCCTTTGGTCAGTTTGGGTCAGCTGGCCTACTTGTGTCCACTCCCAGGATCTTGCCCTGGACTGGGGAAGGAACGTTACAGTGCTGACGCTGTGCCAGTGCTGCTCAGCAGTAGCCAAAACACTGGTGTGTTATCTTCTATATTCTAGGTACCAAGGCAAAGCACAGCACTGTGAGGGCTGCTATGGGAAAATGAACTCCATCTCAGCCAGACCCAATACATTATGGAATGGGAGAAAAACAAAGGAAGAAATGTGCTGAATTTTTTTAGAGAAAGGATTTGTTAGACAAGGGTGACAGGGCTTGCCAGGGAGCTCTGATGCAGATGAGAGTTCATTCTTTTCAGATTTAGCAGAAACTAAATAGGCTCCAGATTTGTTTCATGTTCTTCCTGGATTCTGAACTGTAATATTTTTCAAGATCACAAGAAGCTCACATTATTTCCCTTTACCCAGCAATATTTAGACCACATCTGGACTACTATGTCCAGTTATGAATAACTTGTCCATTCCAGTACAAGAAAGACATCAACAAACTCTGAGTGAGTCCAGTGGGAGTTCATCAAGACCACTGGGGCTGGAGAATGCACCCTATAAGGAGAGGCTGGAGGAGCTGGGCTAGGTCAGACTGAAAAAAAGAATGTTTTGGGTGTGTCTAGCAGTACCTTTCCAATGCCTAAATGGAGATTTTAAAATGAGGGAGCCAAGAACTTTATGGAGTTGCATGGCAATAAAACTAACTAACTAACTAACTAAATAAATAAATAGGCACTGGTAATAAATTAAATCAGGGATAGTTCTTACTTTCAGCCAAGCAGGAGGAGAGGCTTCCCAGAGACAGTGTGCAACCTGCATCCTTGGAGGGTTTCAAGACCTGAACAGATAAAGTCCTGGGCAACACATTTGAGCTTACACTTGACACTAATTTGAGTAAGAGGTTGAATTAGAGTCCTCCTGAAGTCCCTCTCAACCTGAATTATATTACTATTCTGTGACTCTAGATGGTCAAGCAGAAGTGGAACATAGACCTTAAAAAAGGGATGAAGACAACTGGAGAAAAAATTATTTGAAAGTTCCTGCCAGAACAGCCTATACTCCAGGCAAGGTTAGCTACAGTAGGAGTAAGAGCTCGTGTTTCTCTCACTACTAGTTCTTTATGAAAAAATGGAAAGAGTGACCTGGCCTTTTTCAGAAGCCTATTAAGGTTATTTAAGGTATAAATTTTTCCCAATAGCAGCCTACATCTCTTCTCAAGTTATGTATGGAGAGTAAGGTGGTTATACTTTTACCTCAGGCAATCTCACTCAGCTGGAATGAATCCACACTAACTCAATGTTAAGGTGTATCTCTCTTCCTTTAAGCTACTAAGCATTCTTATATACATCTAAACTTGTCACTTCTCTCTTTTTTTCTTTAATTAATAGACAATTTTCATTTTTTTACGGCTATCAATCCATCAACTTACTCCAGCATTACATAAATATAAATGCACAAATATACCCTTTAGGATCAACCTAAGATCCACTGTAGGCTCAATTTTGAGGGTTACAAAATCATACCCAGTGAATTATGTCCACAAGACTGTATGTCTGCATCACACTAGGCTGCTAGAGGACTAATGCTGCTGCTCTGTGCACTAGAACTACAACATAGAAAGAAAATTCAGCTCTTGGGATGTTTCTAATCTCTGAGCAAGAGGTTGTCCAGTGTATTACAGACACAACAAAGGCAACACTTTGATATACATCTCAATTTGCTAAAATCAGACTGAAAAATTACTGTGTGAAGCCAATGAAGTAGAACAGAAGGATTTAGGAAACAAAACCCTGAGCTTGAAAAGGAAAATGGAGCCAGCAGCAGACTAATCCAACATGCCTAAATTCTTAGAATTTAAATTCAGACAGCTTCTGTATCCCCCAGCTATTCCTGCATGTGAAGTTAGAAGATTTTCACTTAAGAAGCACATTTCATATGGAAAAATGGCACATGTAGATTAGGAACACCAAAAATTTTTATGAAGTGGATTAGTTAAAAAGAAAAAAGGAAGTCTGAAAGAATTGCTTTTAGACATAAAGTTTGCTAAGTGAAAAGAATAACATTTATACATATTCAGAATAAAAATTTTTAAAAAATGAAGGAACATAATAAAAGCAAAAAAAAAAACCCCTGTTTTTTTTAGATAGCAAGCGTACACAGATGCATGAAGAAATGTGATATCTACACAACTATTATTTCCCAATCTTCAGTCATTTTGTATAGGAATATGCAGCATGAACTACCTTCTCAGTTGCACCCAGATAGCCTCATCGAGAAGGCATAATTTAAATTGCAGTCAACTACTATACAATGAATAAAACTGCAGCCAGAGACATCACATAAAAAATCTGAAGGAGACAGAGCACATGGATGTGTAACTGGTAGAACAGAGTAGACTTCAGCTTCCTCTGCTTTTGACACCTTGCTTTGAAGACATCAATTATCCAAGGTTACAGATATACTTCCTAGTAGTTATACTGTGGAAAAGTGGAATGGCATATTCAAAAAACAAATTTACTCAAACCACAGTTTTAATTCTTATGGCTTAAACAAAGGAAAGTGTTGTGAGTTACAATAGACAATGGAAAAGAAATGCCTCAGGTGAAAGACAGAAATGCATTTTTATGAGCACGTTGCATTTCAACAGGATACAAAGTATTTTATATAAAATCAAAATATTTCTGTGGATGTAGGTTTGATTCTTAATGTGTACGCTCTTGCTGGGTTAAAAGCTCAGAAAAAGCTAAACGTTCCATGGTTCACTCTGCTGTTGAACTTTATTTAGCTGAGTGGGTGAAGTGAACAACACATGTACATAGATTGATTAGCAATCATTTCTGTGAGAAGTAATATTGCCCAGCCATCTGCTGTGCCATTACAAGACAGTGATCTTGACAGATTAAATGCCAGTCACTTTTAATATACTTTGTTATACAAGAGAGTCAGATATTTTCAGTGCTTTGGGACAATCCAAACCTGATGAAATCCAAAGAATGAAAAACATACTCTGGTGGCTGAGTTTTGGTTTTATTTTCTTTTTAAACATAGTGCAGTTTTCTTCTTACTGTAATAGCTACTGCATGGATTGATGATAGTTTGTTCAGCTTAAATTGCAGGTTATGGTATATCAGTGGAATAAGTTGTTTCTTATGTTAACGTCCACAGGAGGGGATTAAAAAGGATGACTGTTCCTTGTTTTTCCTTGAAATCAACATGTTTCTGTGCTTTGTAACCCTTTAACGTGTATGTTTTCAGTAATTAGTGTGGATTCTGCTTTTCCTTACACATCTCAGGTCTACAGGTGATGTGGTCTATATATTTATGTTTACTCTTTATGGTATCATACCATAATAGCTATAGTTTTGCAACATCTGAAGTGCTTTCCAGTCATTTCTGAGGGACCGAGAAAAGAAAAATAGGGTATTTTCCAATTGTGCTCCACTTTCAAACGTCATTTTTTCATAGTCTGTGTTATGTTCTCTTGTGCAGCTCAATCTTGGAGAAAGATTTCCTACAAGGAACATGACTTGGGGCATTTTGCGTCCTGAAGATTGTTTTATGATGTAAGAACCATGGAAAAACCCAAACTTGCCAGTTTTTCATATATTTTTTGATACAAAAATGTCAAACAAGTGAAAACTTCCCTTTCCACTGGACAATAAGGTGTTTATTATTCTGGGTTATTTGTTGAATCTAAAATCCATCACAATACTGAAGTGCATTGCTAAGCCACACAGCAGCCTGGAAAAAGAATTAATGACTCAGAACTTCACAAGAACACACTCATTGTAAGTGTCGAATGCCAAGACTTTATCACTTAGTCTCACCTCACTCCTGCTGTAATTTCATTGCCAGCGTGAACACAAGCTGCAAAGGATTAACTTTAAGTTAGAGTAATAAAATACAACCTGCTTTTCACACTGACATAAAGCGTAGGAGAGACTCACTCTCTGGGCCTCTGGTGTTTAAATAGGAGAAAATAAAACAGCTAGAAAAGTTCTTGAACACCCACAACACTATAATCCCCCCTCTTTTTTGGCACCCGAAGGATCAAATTTGTAAGGGGAGCAGCACTCAGTGAGAGTCATTTCAGTGAGGACAAAACAGTTGGTGAAGGAAGAGGCACCATTTACCCCAAGACAGTTAAAATGAGATTCATACTTGATTCCAAGATAGCCATCATAAACCAAAACCAAGTTATCTGTCAACACAACAGTTTACCTAAATAGGTAGGATTTTGCTTGTGCTAGACAGTGGCTGCTGATGCCATCAGTCCCGCAGAGGCGCCGGTAGGAGCAGGGTAAGGAAGAAAACCTATCAAAGATGGGCCATGAGTCCCCATCTGCCCAAGGCATGATAATGTCCACCCTTCCAGTCTCAGCTGATCTGTAACATGGGGTGTATTTCAAGTCTAGAAAAAATGATGCACACCTGAAACATCAACTCCTTTCTTCACACAAGCATCCAGCAAAACAGGGACTGTGAGAGTTACGAAAGATAGTTATGTCTTGGTGCATCCTCCACCTCACCACACTTCTTTCTGCCACTGCCTCGTATGGGCAATGTCCTAAGATAAAAACATCAGGTGGGTATTTCAGAAGGAACTTCTGGATGCTCACATAATTAATGCATTCCAGAGATGGGAAGATGAGATTTTTGTGATTGACTTTCATCCACATCAGCCTGCAAAAGGATATAAAATGCTTCTGACCACTGGTCCAAACTGGTCTTCTGAGGCTGCAGACAGTTTCTGGATGGAAACCCACCCTCTCCCAAACCCTTCCCCAACCTCACCCATCCCCAGCAGGGACATCTGCAGAGTACATCCAGCTTGAAGGTGGGGAACACTTTTGGACAGGTAAGTAAAATGCACTAAGATCCAGGCAATTACAGTGATGAAATCCTAGAGCAGCTATGTAGATGCTTTTTTGCTCAGTAATTGTGAATTCTGCAAGGCCAAAGACTGCAAACCTGCACATTGCTAGCCAAACCTGCTTGTATTATAACCCTTTAAACATAGTCTGTTGACTGAATCCGAGTCTAAGTGAACTTAGTTGCACCTAGACTTCTCCAAGAAATTTAGAAAGCACGGGGGCCTTACTGAGGCTCATGACTCAACAGGAGGGACCACAACCATTGTACTAGATGATACAGTTATTATTTAGATACTGTATTGGCAATGTTTAGATATTGTATTAGCAATAAATCTAATCATAATCATCCACATAATCACTGTGTCCTATTTCTCATGCATGATTGAGAGCCTTCTCTCATTACTCTGCGGCAGGGACATATTACCATTCTTGTCTTATGTGCTCACAGGTTGTGGCTGAATTGGGACTGACCTAAATGTCCGATATAACCCTGAGAAACTTCTATCTAGACAACATCAACAAAAGTCATGTCACCATGAAAGACTGAAGGAAAGGGGTAGCTGGCCTACAGTTTCTGGAAGGAACCAAAAAAAACCAAAACAAAACAAAAAATACCAAGAAAATAAAAACAGAGGAAAAGACCTTTCTTCGCTCACAGGAGAGGAGAAAAAAAAAAAAAAGAAAGTAAAGAATTCTCAAGTCAGAAAAAAGAAAACTTGTTAGTCCTTGAAAAAGAAGTTGCATCTCACTGCTAGCCATACACAAACCCTCCTCTCGAAAACTTTTTAAGTATTGCCTGTTAAATTTTTTATTTGATTGTTTCCCACTGGATTTCAGCTGATTACACACTAACCATTGCTGCCTCCTATTAAAGTTTGCTTTCATTCTCTTAATAAAATTGTATTTTGAAAGGCAGACTGCTGAGACCTCAAAATGTAATGACTTGAGGTGAGCACCACAGATTTCATGTTGACCAAAAACTAAAAAACTAAATTATGGAGTTGCAACCTGAGGTCTCATGAAGCAGAACAGCAAGGTGCTGGCATTGAGCAGTGCTATAACTTCACCTCTGAAATATTTGTTTCGGGGGTTTGTTTGGCAAACTCGAAACAGTGCAGCTGCAGAGGATGGAAGAAATCCAGCCAAGCTGTAATCAACAGATAGACTTAACTACCATGCAAAACAGAACACAGCACAATTTGGTCACTAGATTTGGTCACAGTTCATTCAGCATGCAGTCATGGAAAGCGGCTGGAATGTGTTTACAATTGGATTTATAGTTCCATCTCTCACCTCAATTTTTAAAGTACCTACCAACATCACAGCAGCAATAAGGCCTTCAGCTAGTAGAATTTAGTTCTGTACCTACAATGCAAGTCTGCATTTACAAAACTTTTCTTCTAATTTCACTATTACTAATCTTGAATTTTTCTATTTTCAATTTTGCAGAAATCATGGGCTTTTTGCTCTTCTATTACTGATATCACTCATCTCTTTAAATTGAAATGACAGAAGGGTGAAATCCAGACTCCTTTGAAGTATGGGTTTCCTGTTTTTCCTGCTGGCTCTTCCTTTGAAACTGCAACTTTTTAGTTTGATCATTGATTCATATGCTTCTTTAAGGCAAAATAGAGAAAATCAAAACCTGTGTGTCTTGCTTTCCCTAATGTCTGTCTGAACTTGTGTCCATAAGATATTTCCGAACACTTCACTCCTTCGCCCCTCCAGTATGAAAGTCTGTGCTAATATTTAAAGTCATATGTGCACTCTTTTGCGCAAACCTGCTAAAGACAGAACAAATAAAAAAAAAATATTCACAAAAAAATCCAGTTACTGGAAATATACTGCTTTTGAAAATTTTCTCAAATGAAGTCATGTTCTCCAGTTTCAAGCATCTGTAAAACACACAAAATACTGGACATGGACTACTTCTATTCAGTAGTATAATTATTATGCTATTATTTCAGGGGGTTTTGTATACTACTTTCCAGTTGCTGCTAGCACACCAGATCTTCCTACTTTCTTCAGCTCCAGTGGCTGAGTCTGCAAACGTGTGATCAAATTGTTTGGCTGCAAATGTTTGGTGGGGAAGAATGTAATTCATGCTCCACGACACCCAAGAATTTGTGCGTGGGAGTATCAGCCAGGAAATGCATTTTACATCATGATTGCCTCAAACGTGATGCCCTGTATGATGGCAGACTTTCCTGGCCACACCACCGTGTCACTGCTTCTCCCTTTCTTTGTCCCACTCAAGGCAAGGTGCAGCTGGCAGCCTGCCAACTCCTTTCTCAGTCAGCTGTGTTTGGACACCACAGGCACAGGATCTTTTACAAGAGCACATTCAAAGCACATATGACCAGTAGGCACTGCCACAACCAGTTATATATCTGGGATGGGGTTTCAAGGGAGGAGACCTGTGTTTAAGGCTTGGCAGATACAGAGCATGTGAATAAGTAGTGTGGTTGATGAACCACTTGAATTTGTGGGCAGTGAATAGCAGAAGAGGGCACAAGCTTTTTCAGTGCACAAATTCTCTGTTCCTGAAGGAAATACATAAGATAATATTGTTGAGTCAGAGGGACATCAGCTACTGTGGAGTTTTTGAAGTTGGGTGAGGGTAAGCAATAGGTAACACTAACTATTGCAAGGATTACTGCTGGTTAAGATGAATCATGACACATTTTTAGTCTCTAACTCTGTTTTAATATGAATTGCTACTACACCAACCATTAACTTCGTATCACTGTGATGCATTGCTACCATAATCACAGGACATCCACTTCTGACCAGGCGGTTCAGAAAATACAAAGAACATGCAGCAGCCACAGCTAGAAAAATAACTGCCTCTTTCACTGCACTCGATACAATAAAGAATACAATCCTCTTTATAACACTTTTCATACCTCCAGCAAACTGAGAGCATAAGATGCTGAAAATAATGTATTTTTTCCTATAGGAAGAATGCCGTCATTTTACAGTCCACCCGGAGTTAAAAGCTTTATAAGTAAATTGGTGTCATTGAGACACACATCAAGGAAAAATACCAGCAAAGCTCAGGCAGGGTAACAACAAAGAGTGCGGAGGTAGCTTTTCCAGAGAATAACAGGAATGTGATTTCCCATGTGATCAGATACACACACCTTGGATGCACATACACAAAAATCCCCAAGGCAGTTCTTACAAACAGGATCACCTTTAAAGAGTTCTCTTTGTCCATTATTTATTGTTCGTTTCTTTGTCTGGTAAGTAAAATATACTCCATTGTCATTATCAAAATGAAGAATGAGAGCAAACTTCCCAATGTTGCAAAAGTCCATTTTATGCCATCCCATGTTCCTATTGTCCTCCCCACCCCCAGTGCTCACTTTGCTCCATTGCATGGGATTTACACAGATAATTGTACAGAAGTATCAGTTCAGCCTGACAAACTCTGCTATTAAAAATACAGAAATACTGACAGATATTAACTGGCAAAAATAGCTCAAAGAAACCCTTTCATAAGTGCTTTTTTTTCTACAAAAAGAGAAGAAGCCTAAATGTATGACCTATTTCTTCTGTAGTGGCAGAATCCAAAAGTAGAAGGAAGAGATAGCACTGATGACAACAGCAGAAGCAAAAACAATCAAAGGCTTTAAAATAAATTGATAAAATGAACAAAAGCGTCTAGCTGGGTCAACGTAATAGTCAATCTGTGTTTTAAGGCAAGTTAAATATTAAACTGCTGAACTGTTAATCATAGTGTGCAATTTATTATTTAATCACCTACAGTACTAAAGGGAAAAAACTGGAATATATGTCCCTAGGTTTTAGAAAGACATCCAGAAAAAAATAAATTAATACAACTGATGCCTATACAGACAACATGATAAGAGCTATAATAAAGGTTGGAATGAGTGAAAATAAAGATAAGTGCAACAGAAAAGGAAGACTTGAGACAACTTTTGTTGATGGGTGCAATGCCTTACAACTCTGTGAGTGTTCTTATGTGGAATTAGTAAACATATCTGGTTAACATATTATCTTGGATTCCCAGGGAGCTCTTGGCATGATTCCTCCAAATGCTTTCTAAAGGTATTAAACAGAACATGGGAAAAGCAATAGGTAGAAAGCTGGGAATAAAGGTCAGTCACAGCAGATCCGTTATCCCATTGAAGAGAGGGTAACTACAGTAGCTGTGCTTAGTAGTTCCTGAACTGTTCATTATCATCCTAAATTATCTACAGAAGGGTGTGAATGATGATATTACATCAGATATAAAATTTTGCTGAAAGTATAACATTACTGAGGAAAGCAAAAACTGAGTTGAGAGAAGATGGACTTCATGGTACCAATTCACTAGACAGTACAACAGCAAATAAAACTGAATTTTGATAAATGTTAAACATTTCAAATATGAACCTCCCCTCCCCAGTTTCACATGCCCTGTAAGTAGCTGCAGAGTTACTGCTGCTGCTCAAGATAAACTAGAGGTGCTAGATGAGATTCTGTGAAAATGTCTGCTCAAATCTCAGACAGAAAATAATGAATTATTAAGAAAGAAATAGAAAACAAACTACAAGACAGAAGCACACCCACATAGCAAATTCCAAGCCCTCACTGCAAGAAGGACTTTGAGGTGCTGGAGTGTGTATAAAGAAGGGCAATGGAGCTGGTGAAAGATCTGGAGCACAAGTCTTATGAGAAGCAGCTGAGGCTTTAGCCTGGAGAAAAGGACACTCAGAGGGGACTTCATTGCTCTCTACAACTACCTGAAAAGAGGTTGTGGCCACATGGGGGTTGGTCTCTTCTCCCAGGCAACAAACGAGCAAATGGCCTCAAGGTGCACCAAGGGAGATTTAGATTGGGTATTAGGAAAAATTTCTTCACAGAAGGGGTTGTCAAGCATTGACAAGGCTGCCCAGAGAAGTGCTGAGTCATTACCCCTGGAGGTATTTAAAAGATGTTTAGATGTGGCACTTAGGCACATGGTTTAGTGGCAGTGCAAGTGGTCAGTAGTTGGACTTAATGATCTTAGAGGTCTTTTCCAGTCTGAACAATTCTATGATTCTAACCCACAGTCACCATGACATAGTGGCTGTTTATTATATTTTTGCTTATTTTAATTTCATGTTAGTGGTTATATTTGATGATGTAAATAATTCTACCATTTCAAGAGCCAAATATTTCACATCTCTAATAAGCTTAAAAGCTATTAAAAGGTTAAGTTTTCCAGTTTATCTGAAGTATTACCATGAAGTATTACCAGAAAGTAATTAAGAAGCAAACTGTCAAAAACAAGTGTAAACTACTTGCAATAATTTCTGCATGCTTAACTGACGTGAATAGTCTTTTTATTGGTTGGATTTTTTTACATTAATTTGAGCTCCAGCTTTAGTGAGAACAGTAATTTTTTTATCAGTCATAAAAATTAAATTCTATTGACACTAGATATTTTCTATTTTGTGGATCCAAGTGTTCTGAAGCCAAATGAGGTCTTCCAGCTACACAACCACAGTAGACATGGCTCTTGTAACCCACCCTGCCACTCAAACAATGAAAATCTTGAAAAGTTTTCAAATTTGAGTAGAAGGCAAGAGCAGAATGCAACCAGTGAAACTGGAAAAAGGAAGAAACACTGGAGGGAGAACATCTGGATGGAGAAGAACACATGAATTAGATCAAACCAGCAGCCACAACCAAATGAGGATCAGAGAATATTCTATGCAGTAAAACTGAAGCATGAACCATGGAGATTAAAAAAAAAAGACAAGAGGAGATGAAAAAAAAAAAGGAAGAAAGAGAGGAAACAGTATATTCAAAAAATGAGAGAATGCCTAGGAAATATTAATCTGTCCAAGATGAAATGGCAAGCAATGTCCTTTGTACAGTAATTGATCTTGAACCATCACTCCTGTGTGATCAGCGGTATTTCTCTATGGAAAAATGTGCTATGGAAAACTTAAAACTCTCCTAAGGTCAATAACTGAAAGAATCAAGAGAAGGCTTTACATTATTCTTCTGGTCATCAAATACTACATGTGACATGTAAATATTGAAACATTTATGTTTACTTGACTATAAATAGGTGCAGCAGCTGTTGGCAAGATGAAATAGAATTTCAAGTGCTTTTGTTCAATTAAGTTGTCCAAATTTAAAATCTCTCTTCCACCTACTTACACTTTCCATTACTACATAATACAGTTCTTTGGCAAACAAGGAAGTAGAAATCTAATGAAGTCTCTAGACAGTTATTTAGCTGTTTTAAATTAATTATGCCACTGTGAATTGGAAATTAGTAAATGTTCTTCCTCTTAAACCCCCAAAACTTGATATGATCCCAAAGGTTCAGAAGGAGGCTGACAAACAGTAAGAAAAGCACAAAAATTCCTAGTAAATTTAGTAGAAATGAGATAAAATATTTTATTAAGAAGGTCATTATAACTTAATTTATGCAATTAACTACTGAGCTGTATTTCTAAAAGTTATCAGAATTCTCCCTAAAAGAGCATATATTTTCTAGGAGTCTTCATTTGTACTTTTGTCCTTAGCTAGCTCAAAAAATATGTTTCATTGTTATTAACAAAGACATTAACATAATAATCTCTGACTATGCTGCTATTAGTGTGGAGATGTACAATGCAAGCAGACAGGATGGAGAACAGAAAATATTTTTGAATTGGCAGGATTTAGGATCCAAAGCCTGTTATTTTGAAAAGCTGATCCATCAGTAGGAAGTTAATACTGGCTTTACCTATGTTTGCCTTATGCTGAAATATTGCTTCCATATTCTGAGTGATGGCATCAAGGAAAAGATTTTCATACAATACCTGGAAGGAGCTACCCACTTTAGGAACACCAGGTTCCTTAGAAGAACAATGTGGAGAATTTTCAAAGAAAAGTAAGAAACAAAAATTGCCCAGTTTGGGGCTTGATTCTAAAAACTGATTATAAAGCTTTCCAGACTTTATAAATCATTTGGAAGAAGCCAGTATCAGTTTTGAATAGCACATCTTATATAGAGCTTTATGATAAAGATGTGTACTTAGAGGTAACTTCCTGGGTAAAGATTTCAAGTATGAAATTTAGATTTCTTAAAGCCTATTTTGAATTAATATGCTATTGACAACAGCAAATAGGTTGGTCACAGAAACACTGTTACAGAACATGTATACTTTGTCTAACAATACCTGTAATATCATTTTATTCTTACTACTGTACGGAAAGTTATGCTACATGGCAGCAAATTCCATACTTGTCATCTTTACCTATTACTCCAAAATGGACATTTATAAATTAAACAGATGCAATTCATTTATATTTCACACATAAAATAAAAGTTTACAAAATTACTTAATTGCTAGGATAAAAAAAAATGAACTATTTTATATGGAATCTTGTAAAATAATTGCTACCTTAAGACAATAAGGGAGGAGAAATTTTATGCTTAGCTTGATGGAACAGGTTGTAATGGTTTGACCTATCTGCTATGTGAAGGAAGCTATTTGCCACTGATAACATAAGCTCTTTGCATCAATACTACAAATTCTCTATCTTCCCTGTAAGTGTAAATAACTGTTCATTTTTTAATTGGCTACCACACTACTAAATACATCAGTAGAAATGACTACTCCTTGATAGAAAATTGGAAATGAGTACTGATGCAGCCTACCACCTAGCTATAAACAAGAAAATAAAATGGCCAAACCAGGAACATATTAATCATGTTCAAGAGTGACTACATAAATGTTCAAACAGTACTGGCACATATGTAGAACAACAGCTTACTCCAGGCTCAACCTGCTGGTCTATCTGCTCCTGGGAAACACTCCTGACATATGCAGTCTACACAGGGTCATAGATTACACTACACTGGAAAAAGCTTCAGTGGGAAAACATGAAACCATTAAATCTGATTTATCTTGTCACAGCTGAATTGTAGAGGCAGTACACCTCTGTTCACCATGTCCAAAATCTCTCTGAAGGCTTTAGGCAAATAAAATAACCTCTTCACTTGAACATTTACCACTGTGCTCCTGAAAACTTAACAGTGGCTAGAAGTCCACAGATTGCCACACACAGGTAAGTACCACGTATGCTACACATAATTAAAGGAAACCTAATCCATACATTTTTTGCATGAGTATCACAACATTAATACTATTGGTACTAAAGTAGTGTCAATAAATTTTGACATTTTCCATTATGAAGCAGAATTTTGTTTTTATTTCTTTTAGTTCATCTGAAATTGAAGTCATTATTATATTTAAATGTTATAGGACCTGACAAGTTCAGATCAAATTTACCCAGTAGAAGAAAGTAAGGAAGTTATTTACACTAGATTTGACGAAGGTTCATGAAGCTTGCCTATTGAACAAAGTGTGCCTGAGTTTCTGTTAGGCATATGAAAAATGAGTGTCTTGGTGTCCCTGGCTTCCCAGTGTGAGGATTATAGTATGTGTGCAGGCAGTATAAATTACTTTTATTGGCTTTTTTGGGGTTTTTTTTGGTAAGTTAAGCTGGTGCATTCTACTCTTCCACAAATTTTGATTAATGCAAAGACTGCAAAGATAAGCATGACCTTTCCATTCCCTTCTTTCTTCCTTTTCATAAGAGACTCTTTTCTCTGCTAGCAAACTCTGGAAGTGCCTCCCTTTTGCTTGCAGCTGTCTGGCAGTGTCTCCCAGATGGCAATTGTTTAGAACATCTTGTCTGGCTCCTGCTCTTTGCTGCTACCTTACTGCATATGTATGTGGAAAAGGCAGAAATAACTTAAAGCTGAACAATTTTTCAAGTATGGTTTCACAAACTCAAATAAAAACCCTAATATTTTTCTTCTAACTCTTTCAAGCAAGTGCTGTGTATTATCAAGGTCATCATTAGTATAGGAGCTGCTGGAGAGAGATTTTACTACAAAACAAAGGAGGAAAAACTGGAAGAAACATAAACAGATGATGTGCTAATGAGTCCTCCCGTCTTATTGCACTGCATCAATGAACACAGTTTACATGGCTGATGGTGGGCATCTAGTTATAAACTAGTTACACCAACTAAGTGAAAAGACTATTGGCAAGAACTGAAGTTGAAAAACACAGGAGGGCATCTATGTCAAGGTACAGTCTTGTTTAATAACTTTAAAAATTAGATTTAGTCATAGATATTTCTTACTTCAGTGTAATTCTTGATGGCCAAGAGCAGTAGCAGACTACTTCAAGAAACTGCCTAAACGATTTGGAACAAGGCAGTCTGAATTCAAAGGTTGTGCATTCTGGAGCTGGCTACAGTACTATGGCTCTGCTAGAGCAACTATCTAATAATGAAGTGCCTCCAGCCAAATTCAACTGGCTTTCCAGTTATAAGCAAATTAAATAGGCAACACTCAGGAGTAAAGGTACTGTAAAGGAACACAAGAACAGTGGCTAAACCTATTATCTACTCTTAATGTGCTTTCTGGGACACCTAGATAGAAATTATTCATGGGCTGACTTCACAATAAAATGAGTGTTTGTGAATAACACACATTTCATTATGAAAAGACTGAAAAACTGATACTGTTCTTCCTCCTTTAGGAGACAACAGCATGATTTACTATTAGCATGCTGAAAGCTAGGGAATAGAGAAATCAAGTGTTTGCCCAAAGGACACCAAAGAAATCACCAAAGAACCAAATATAGGATTAGTCTCTTGGCAATTTGAACTGATACCTTTAAATCAGCTCATTTACCTTTTTTGTTTCTTACTAAGGATTAAAAGCACTCCAGTCTCTGGTCTGGTCAGTCTGGTACATTTCACGTCATTAATTACCACTTCAAAAAATAAAAACACAATGTAGAAAAACAGAGCAGATTTTCCACATTAAGAGTAATTGGCACTATCAGTGAAGAGTCAGCACTTACCCTGTAATGGTCAGTTCAACAAACATATATCTAAATGCCAAACCACAAGCCATTACACTCAGTTAATTGCCTCTTTTCAGGTTGAGATCATGCTTATATTTATGACTGAATTAAACTTCCACATTAAAAATAACTTAGACAATTTCTGTTACTTAAAATTTTACAGATCAATTGTAGACTGAAACACAAATGTTTTTAAGTACATATTGAAAAGCGAACAATATAACAGCAACGGTAGATTGCTTTGTGTCCGGCTATTCTGCACCAAGCTCTACTCTGCTCCATTGAAATAACTTCAAATCTGGTATAGTTTAGCGGAGTCCACCTATCATCTCCACTTTATTTTCTTGATAGAGATTTACTGCAGCAAGCCAAAATCTTACAAATCTTCAACCGAAAAATATTTTCCGTTTATGAAAAATTTGCAGGGATTTATTGACTGGCAGTTAACAGGTTCCAACTTGTAACCATTTTTTACTGGAAATTGCTGTCTCCAGATGAAAGGTTTACAGTGAAAGCAAATGTTGCTGTCAGACCTTCTTCTGCTTTATGTTTTTCCACTATCCATAAAGCAGACTAATTCATTCCTACTTAAATGGTATTGGACTTGTATTCCCTATGCAAAGCAAAGTTAAAACCTGCACAACAAAATATTACTTTTTTTTTAAAATCATGTATGGTAGTGTCAATAATGTCACTTCCTTCTTACTAGTTCTGTGTTTTATTAAAGAACAAGTTGACTGAAGAAGTCAGGTGTTTTCACCCTGGAGAATAGAAGGCTCAGAGTGGGACCTCACCAAAGTTTTCCAGTACTTAAAGGATGGAGATTTGTAGGGGACAGATACCAGCTCTCAGCAAAAGGGCTTTCAAGCCTAAATCACAAACCTTGGAAAGCAAACATCTCGTGACTCGGGAGAGCACAACTTTGCCTCGTGACTTG
>JAWWLV010000121.1:46354801-46377233 GCA_035041135.1 Platyrinchus mystaceus
GTGTAACTCCCTATTAACATAGATCGTCCCCTTCATTATAATGTCCAGCCCCTGATGCCTTTAAAAATGTGTTCTAGATTCCAATAAAACATTCCAGTTTTACCCCATAACTGGGATCGTGTTAGTCTCTTTTCTAGACCGCCACTGAGATTCTCTTCACAAGGAGCCACACTGAGAAGATAATGGGAAGTGGATAAGGCAGAGGATAAGGCACAGAGAGAGGTTTCCTCCTGGTATAAGAAAGAATTTTTTTACAGTGAGAACAATCAATCTCGACAGGAATGTGGTGGAGTCCCCATCCCTGGAGCAGTCCAAGATGAGACAGGACAGAGTGCTAGATAATCTCATTCAGGCTCACTTTCCCATGAAAGGTTGGACCACATGATCTTTTGAGATCCCTTCTAACCTGGGCTGTTCTGTGATTCAGTGAATCTGTCTACTTACCTCTTAAATCACAATTTGCATGCCTTCCTTGCATGAGTAGTTCACAGCATTGGTAGAGGAGGTATGCAAATGATCCTTACATTTTTCTGGACAGAGTACAATACACTCTTAAAATACATGATCCAAGGTCTACTTTATATTGTTCTTACAGGTATGGGGCTGATATCAGAATGAGAAGGAGATGACAACTTTCAGTGCAAACTAAGACATTATTTATTTCTGCATGACAAAACTTCATAGCTTCACAAGAGCTTTGAAATGAAACCTTACAGGGGAGTTTTCAAAGACAGCCAAGTAAGACCCTGCCACATTGGTTGAAAATGGACAGAAGATACTGGAAACTCAAATTATGGTGACAACAGATCACAGAAATTAAGGGCTTTTCCACAGGAAATTCTACATTGTCTTCTCTAGAACTGGAACAAAAAGCCACATGCCTAAATATTTTATAAAACAGAACATTTTCAGAACTTTGTCATGTGAATGGCTCTGGCTCACCATCTGTCAGGTTCTCTGCTATCTGGCAATTCTGAGCATTATCCAAAGAAAGCATTTAGGGCTATTTGCTTTCTGAAGATTTGCATTCAGCCAGCTCAAGATAGCTGACTTTGGACTAGGATCAATACACATAAGACATTTTTGTCATTATGGAGAGTGTTTTTCCATCCATGCAGTCTGAGAGGATAAAACCCAGATTAAGTTAAATTACTGCGGTGTTCTGGTTACATATGTTAGTAGTTTGTGTGTTTGTTAAATTTTAATTGAATATGAACATAAGGAACCAGGGGACCAGGTTTTGTTTAGTATAAGGTTTTTTTCTCTTCCCCATTTTGCAACAACCAGGTAATCTGAATGACAGCCTTTCCCAATACTGTAGTTCTGGTTTGACAAATAGATGTTAAAGCTTCCATATCAAATAAACACAGAACAGCAATCTTTCAAACTCAGATACAGATAGGTGAGTGTTTTGTAGCTGACAACTAAGAAATACAGTAGCACACTTAAATCTCTGGCAACCCCCACGTTATCTTCAGGAAGGAAACATGACACTGTTTAAATTACATAAAATTAGAAATATTTGGTGATCTTTTTCACACAACAAATCGAAAGGTTGTGAACTGGCTACTTGCAAATATCACATTATGTATTGATTGTGACTTGAGGAATGAGGAGCTATTTTAAACATGTTGATTTGCTTTCTGCTGGAATTCTACAATGATCATACTTTGATTTCTAATATAACAGAAAACCACATTTAAAAAAAAAATAATTAAAAAAACACCACCAACAAACAAACAAAACCCAAACTAAAACAGAAATTCCATTTCCAAAAGTCTGAAATGGAGCCAGAAAAAAGTATTTTTTTATCTTAGAGATGAAAACAAAACAAATTACCTGGGTCTTCTATAGATAAGTTCTTCGTCAACCACTGAACAATGTCTGAACCTAGAAACAAAACAACAGGCATTTTTATATTAGTAAGTTTTCTCTTCCTCTTCTGAGGCAAATCATATTCTTCTTCCATGGAAGAGATCTACATTTTTTGTTCAGATTGTCTAGAAAAAAACCTGTAACAGTTTTATTTTATTTTAGCTTTGCTTTAGCAGAGAAACATAGCACTCATTCTTTCTTTAGGCTAAGATTTATAAAAAGTAATAAAAGTGCACTAAGTGTATGATAATAGTCTGCATTTTTAAAATTATGTATATGATAATGGTCTGCATTTTAAAAATTACACTGCTGCAAAATTTACATAGAAAAACAAACACTTTATGAAGTTAATACTAAGTTTTTCACCCCTTAAAAATTAGTTATCAGTAAAAGCATATTCAGTTACCCACACATGCACTACCAATGTATCAAACTCCACCTTATGGTTAAGGTCTTGGCAGAATTCATTTTTCCCTTCATGCTTAAGCTCTTTCCTCCCTGCTCCCATCTCTCTTCTTCCATATCCCTTCATTTACTGCCTATTCCTTTTCTATCTAATTTACTGTGTTGTTTTAAGGTCCAGTGCTATTGCTCACTTCTTAACAGCTTTCATACCAAATTTCTTGCTGCTTTTTGCACTGAGTACCCTTCCAAGCTCACCTCCTAATTCCTAGCCCATCTGCTCTTCTTGGGCATGCACTTCTATTACACTTTGCACTTTATGTCACAAGCCTTGTTTTTCAGATTGAAAGCTATGGTTGAACTTCACCCATTGAGAACATGAATTACAAAATAAATTATGAAGCAGTGCTGCAGATGAAGAAAAAAAAAACCTACATTCATGATTTAACAACATTAAATAATGAAAATGGCTTAAAGGGAAAATGTAGCGAAGCACTGTTGGGGTGTTACATGCATGTTTTTTGTGTTTCATGATAGCTCCAGTTCAGACAAGCAATGTAATAGAGAGACATGTCATGTAATATTTCCTTATAGAACCAATATTTATGGTGCTCAGCCATTCCTCAGCAAACATAATAATGAAATTCTTTTATAAACCTTAAATTTAAAACAATCAAAAAAATCTACACAACTTACACAAAATAAAGTAAATCAAAACAATGAAATCTCTTGAATGTACAATAATACATAGCATTAGAATGTGAAGCGTATTTCCCCTGTCTCTCCCTAGATTCAAATTTCTTCCTGTACTTTACATAGTGCATTTCCTTTGGTTTTCTTAAGGCAATGAAAATAATATTTTTAAAAGGCGTTTCAGAGAAGAAAGGAAATTTACTTCTCCTTGCTTTCCTAATTTTAAAGAACATGGTTCTGTAGCTTTTTTTAATTACACGTAGTGAATAGATTTATCATGTATTTTACAAATCCTTGTTGATAATATCATAACTTTCTATGAGTGTATGCATTCCTAAATTGATTACATAGCAGTGAAAATCTGTGTAGATTTTACAACTATCTCCAGAGCAGACATTTTCATTACTATGTTACATGTCTAAATTTTGACAGTTATTAAACCCCAGTGGCATCATTTTTCCTAGCATTTACATGGCTTTATTTCTTAAATGAGGCAGTTTACCTTTGCATGCTGTTGGGGGTATACGAAATGTTGCAGACACATATTCCTACCTCAAATGTTCTAATTTTATTCTATTTTTATGTATTTTTATAAATACAATTTCAGTCCCTTATTTATGCCTATGAACTTTACAAGGCTGACACTGATGGAAGAATTTTAGCTTAGTGTAAGACAAAACTTCATAGACTTAATGACACAGTTCCAAGCCAAGGTATATTTTTATGTCAGCTGACTAGAGAAGTTAGTGAGCCCTAAATATTTCCCTAAATCTTCAAAGATGAGAGAAAAAATTAGAAAGACATCATGACACTTCTAAATACTGATTCTTAACTTTGTCTTCCTTCAAATCTCTCAGATACCATATGGGAAGAAATTTTCAATTCTATTTATCTCACCTTCAAACACTTCTTTCCTTCTTGTCGATTTTGAAAACTGTCCTACAGTGACATGCCATATTCCTCAGTCCTCAGCTCCTGGCATCACATTTGCATACATGGTCTACACATCAGAAATTTTGCCTCCAGATGTTACATGTCTTTTGGCTATCATAAATAATAGTGGGAAGTGGGGTTTCATAACAACTGCACCACCTGATTCTGAAAGTTCATTGCTGCTCTATTCACATTTTACACTGAAGCCACTCCCCTGGCACCTGAAAGTCTGAACAGCACCTTAAGCTAGCTATTGTATTCAAACACTGATGTTTTCAGATGCATGACTTGAATGCCAAAAGCCCAGATGAAGAAGTATCAACATGAACACTCTCCTTTTTGTGTGAAAGCTCTTCAAGTAAAAGTTGAAATAATTGGTCATAACACAAGTGAAAAATTTATCAGTTCATATTTCTTTGGGAGATCTTGGTGCCAACACTAGTCCTAAAAGAATAAGACAGGTACTATATTGTAAAACTTGCTGGGTGTTTTTTTAGCTACTACTTTTAACGTCTTATCAACAAGATTGTTTCATTCTATCATTCCTCTGCCCTTTTCTAAGATTTATAACTTATGCAAACGTGCTTCTAAAAGCAAAACCATTACTCTATTTTATAATCTCAGGGGAAGAAAAGCAAGGCACCAATACAGATGAAAACAGGAAAATTATTTCCTGTGAGTCCTAGCTTTGAAAAACCAGGTGGTCATTTTTCATATACCACACTTCACATCTATAAGAATTATGATACAAGACTATAAACTTCATTATTTGTAAACAAGAACTAACACTTATAGGATGAAAACTCTTTAACTTTCAAACCTGAATCTTATTGCCAGAAATCCATCAAAAAGACAATCTCGTCAGATGATATAAAATGCACAGAGCCACTACCTCTGTATTGGACTCTTCTGTAAAGGAAAACTTCAGCAATCCAAAATAGAAAATGTTGGCTGTGTCAGACACTTAGTTTTTGTATACTGTTTAATGTGTGACAACAAAGCCCCAGTAATAACATTTTCAAGGCAGATTCTCAAGGTAAGTTCTCCAGATCTCCCTGCCTCACTTTCAGTAAGCAGCTAAAAGGCAAGCTGGCTATTAGACCTGTAGGGTGCAGAAGTCAAATTGCCAACTGAATTTTGAAATCCCAGAAGAAGCTTCAATTGTCATACCAATTTTTAAATCAAATAGCATTAAACAAGGCAAAGTGATAACTTGTAATAATAAATTAAATCCAGCACAAGCAGAAAACCTTTGAAAAAGGGGTTTTTTTAGACACAGAGACTGAAAGCCAACGAGATTCCTTAAATGTCAGCACCTATCCAGATAAAGGCAGTAAAATTCGCAAGATCTTACTCAAGTCCAAAAATAAAGCAGACTTTCAATTTCTTTAAAGAAACAGGCAAAAATATGTCTACTTTCATTCACAAACAAATAAGACTCAAGCATGTTCTTTGTAAAATGTACTTGCTGAAAACTCCACAAATGATTAATTTTAAATGAAATGGTCCAAAACAGCAGTTGCTGAAGCCATCACAGCATCTTAAGAAAATGTTTTTGAGGAAAGCATGCTCTCTGAAATCTGCAATGCTAATTTCTAAGTCAAAGTCATAAAGACCAGGGCAATGCTAAGGTTAGCTTTCAAGAAGAAATGTCTTATTTTAAACAAGTCCTTATAGAGTACATTTCCCAAAGGTGTTGGTTTTGATCTATAGAAAATTTCATGGGAATTATAGATCTAAATTTTGCTATGTATAGATGCAATGAGCCATGTAAGCTTTGATCTGACAAAAAAAACCAAACCAAAACAAAACAAAAAAAAAAAACCCAAACAAACAAAAAAACCCACCAGGTAGTACTGCAAAAGAAAAACAAAAGTTAAAAATGCTCTATCTTTTTCAAAATTCAAAAACAAATTTAACTGAAGAAGACACAGTTACAAGAAAGTATATTTTATTAATCAGAATCACAAACCATGAGACCACTGAGAAACTTAACCCAATGATTTCTTACTTCATAAAGAGACAGGTTCAACCTCGCAAAAAAATTAGTCTGTTACTGTTAATATCTTGTTTTAGTAACTAAAACCTATTCTTTTTACTTTTAGACCTCAGAATATTTACAGATGAAGAAAGAAAGTGACACAGTAAGATCCTCTGTGTTACTGATACCGTGAGAGAGGATTTTGCTGTTGACAATCAAGACTTTTGCCATCTGAACTCTCCATAGCAACACAAGCCATTGTGATGTTTGCCCTGCACTATGAAAGCTGGACAGCTGGGTCTATTGGGTGCATGCTTGTTACCTGAAAAACAGCAATGGATCATCGGAGTGCTCCCTTGGGGGAGCCTCTTGCTCGGCTGGCTCACCTTCAGCCCTTCACCACCACCTGGCCTTGAGAATCTCGAGAACTTTTTGCAGGGCAGCTCACAGTGCAGAAAACTTAATAACGTGACTCTAGAAAGTATCAGTGTCTAAATTTAAGACAACAAGACTATTAGTTAAATTACTAAGGAAATAGTACTGCATTTCCCTTGTTTATCTGACATATATATATATATATATATTGGAAGAGGAGGCAACTGTGTCATTTTAACCTGAGTGTTCTACACCACCACTTTGTCACATTACTTCATGGTGATACAGATATTGGAAACACAGAAACCAGATCAGATGAGCGGGGAGACTGCAAAGGCCAGTGGCCTATTAGGTTCTCAGCACTAGCTGGTTTTGCACAAAAATTGCTCTCTAATTGGGAGTAGGACTCTGTGAGAAAGGGCTTTCACTGGTAATTGGGACAAGATGATCTGCATTCTCCCTGAAGTTTTCATGATCACAAACCATAGCATATATTGCCACTGTCATATCAGCATGGATGTTTTACAATTTCTTTTCTTTCTCTGAGAAGCACAATTTGTGTATTAATTCAGCATGCATATATCTGAAAGAAATCAAGTACCACATAGTTCCAGGCAGAAAGGCAAAGGGAAGAAAAACAACAGCTATATTATATTTGGGTAAAAGTATGGAAAAATGTATTTGTATCCATACTGTATTATTCAGCTTAATTTTTCCCTATGTCTATTAGAGCTGAGTAAAGAGAAGCTTTGCATCACTTGATAGTGGTGTGCACAGAAAGGTGAAAGAGAGTTGTGGGGACTCTTCTCTTAGGCTGAGGTTACAGAATTGTTTGAAGGAACAGTGGGTTATTTCCCTATAAATTATGGCTTTAGTCAGTACTAAACTGTACTGGATTTCACTTTAACACAAAAAGTATTTAGAGGTGCTTTGATTGCCCAGTTCTTAGTTTCATAAGTAAGTCGGTAACAAGTGTTTAGTTGTAAAAATGGGACAAAAGGGAAATAACACAAAGAAGATGTGTAACTAAATTTGGATTTGTCTGATATTTTTTTTAAATTCTTTCAATCATGTATTTTTATTTAATAGGGATTTTTCTATTCTTTTGAATTAATGTGAATTACATTTATAGATTTAATTTGGTACAATTGTTTATCTTCAAAGGCAACAGAGATGAAACTGTGACAATTTGAATACACTGCTGATTGTATTTACATATTTAACCTTCTGACCTTTACTATTTAAATGGGTTGACTTCTGAAATAAAAACATAATTGATCAGAGTGCAGTTTGATTAAGGAAATTTACATCTCATCTTTTCAACACATTTCTGCCACTTGCTTCTTAAAATTACTGATGAGAACAAATTCATAAACTTACTCTTTTGACTTATTACAATTGGAGGTGGACCATGCATTTGTTTGAGTGCCCTTGCACCTCAAGGAAGCTTGTACCCAGCTGCAGGTTTAAAAATCTCTTCTGAACAATACTAACTGTTCAGGAAACATGACATATTTTAATGAAATTATTCAAGCTCGAAAGTAATTATGGTTTTCTAGTTTTAAAACAATATAAACTGCAATATACTTTTTTTTCACCAAGGTGAAAGTGGATATAGAAATTTGCAGAAATAAACCCCTCAAATAAATCATCCTACTGCTTTTGAGTTGGGCTCTTTCATTCTGTGCTGTAACCAGTGCTCATAAATACTCAAACCTAGAAGGGCAGAAAGGATCCATAATTCTGGCTAGCCTAAGCTTGTGAAGAACAATGTATTGCTTGATACTTTGAAGACTTTCTGCTTCAGAGAGGAAAATTCATCTACTTTCATATTATGAAAGAGCTAATAAAAAATGTAAAAATCTCTTCCACTTCCACACCTATATGAAATCACTCACTGATGCTGACCAACAAATTACAGTAATGTAAATCCTGCAGTCATAGCCTGTCTCATAACCAAGCTTCAGAGCAGAAATCTGGTTCATAAAGACTAAAGGGATAATTAAACATGGCTGTGTATCTGTGCCCACTCTTTATTCTAAAAGTGCCAATCTACACAGGTCCCTGTCTTCTCCAGCAAAAGGAACTGAAACATTTATCTTTAAAGCTTCCCAAAAGACATCCTCTACTTAGATTTCCTCCATAGCCACAAGTGACTCTTTTACAGATGACATTAGCTGTGCATAATTGGCAACACATCAGTAACCACAGATGAGACCCCTGTAATCCAAAGGTTCTTGTATTAAGCACTAGAGTTTAGCATCTTGCTGAAGAACATTGCTCCATGCTAAACATTTGCAAGACAAGAGTGATGCTGTTTATAAAAATTAATGTATGAAAACTCAGTACAGCCTTTCTACTGCAAAGGAATTTTTACACTTCTCTTCAAAATTATGTAAAGCCTTGTGATCTTGCTGAGCTATAATAAAATATCAGTGTGCATGTGACATGCAAAATCTTAACAACTTCCTCTATGTAAAAAGTATTTGTGGGGGAAAAAGCCCAGAGAGCATAAGCAGAGTTTTGAATACCATAAGATTTCCCTGAGGAAATTTCATTTATGAGAAATCTTACCCTGAAAAAAAAACAAAAAACCCTCAAACAAAATGGGAAAAAAAATGATGTTATTTTGTCAAGCAAAACTTCTAAAGTCTGAGATAAACAAGGAGACCAAAAGACTTATCAGTGAGACCAACTTGATTTCCTGTTCATCAGAAATCTCAAGTAATGGTAAAAGAAGATAAGTGACTTCCAGTTTTCTTCATCATTATGTCCCATTCTTCCTCTCAACCAATTCCCCTCTTTACCCTCCAAACACATGCAGACACATTTAGGTTCTATTAAGAGAGAAACAGCCAAGGATTCAGCAGCTCATCTTGTTCTCCATCCATCACTACGTTTGGGAACTCAAGCTAAATCACATCCTTCAGAACGGTTTTGGATCCAATACCAAGTAGAGAGCAGGAACACTCCAGGCATGTGTCCATGCTCTTTCCAACACCCACGTTTACTCTGTAAATCAATAGGCAACTAAGCTGTTCTGCAATATCAACACCCCGCCTGTAGGTGAGTGCCTAGTCACCAGCCTACAGAACAGGTTTTTTTCTTTTTGCAGTGACAATGTAATTTCTTTATAAAAAGAATGAGAAACTGCACACAGAATAGAACAGTCTCTACTGTCTGCTGATTATGTTCTCTAAATCATGAGACAAGATAGTCCAAATTTCTGCTTAGACACAGGCAGTTTTAGGTATTTGAATCTGAGTGTCTCCACCTCAGTCTTTAAGCACTCTGATTGGGCCCCCTTTTGATTCCTTTTGCTGGAACTGTATCTCTTTTGTGCTAAATAGTCTGGGAGATAACAGAAGAAAATAAAGAAATTACTACCCCGATGGACACCCATGTGGGGAGTTGAGCACCTGGAGTCCCCTCCCTACTGCTGTGAAGGCTGATTAATGCAAAGTAGAACAGCACTGGCAAGTGCATCCTGGTGCAGCGCACAGCACTGTATGAACACGAGAGCAGCCTCTCTCAAGCAAAGCCGAGAAAGAAATGGATAAGTGACTCCAATACCAAGTTTGACCTCTGGTTCCTGAAATAACGTGTAAAAGGGAAACAGTAACATCACTGTTGTCTTAACTCTCTTGAACTCTCACTCTGAAAAATTCATCCAAGATTATTTCAGGAAAACTGACAACATATTCTTGTGGGAAAAATTTGCTATTTTCCATAAATAGTTCACCTACTTTCATTTTAGATCTACTAGATATTTCACTGTATCTTCCTGACAGACAAAATAGGTAGACTGGTAAGCATAATATGTTCTTTCTCCCATACACATACCAGCAAGTGTTTGCACATAACACTTTGATAACCTTTACAACACAGTAAAAGCTGCCTGAGATTGTCTCTGCCACAATACATATTTTTGCTTTCTTATTTTTTTACATCAGCCATTTGAAAATAGTGTGTAAAACCAAATGCCCTCCAAGTTCAACAAAAAACCTTTATGAAACTCCTCATCATGGTTCAAGCAATTATGGTTTTTTTCATATTTCCACTTTAATATCACTAAGAAATACAATATTTTCCTTCTGAAATGCTTCTTCTAATTCTTGCCATACTGCCCCCCGAAGACACCCACACACAGATGGTAATGGAAGGAAGTGAGGCAGCAATGCAATTTCTGCTAGACACTTTACATTCATGGAGGATTTTCGAAGGGGAAAATCCTGAAGTACTAATTCTAATAATTCAGGAATAAATATATTGTAATACAAGACTTGACTTGTGATTTTTACTCCATGAAGAAAGTCAGTGGAGACACAATGACTTACAGTTTTGACATTTGCCCAGCAACAATGTCAACGCACTTCCTCAAAGTGTTCCTACTCAATAATAGTTAATTTATACTGTTGGTTTGAAAATGGTTTTTTCCACTGTTGCTATTTCAAAACACTCTTTTAGTGACTCATGCTCTTGCTGTTCTCTTCACTTAAGGTTCTGAAAACTGATGTCCAAAAAAAATCCCCTTTGATAAGTGCAGATTTCCTGAATAAACCAAGCTGTTTAATTTAGTTGTTTTGACTACAATACACCCTTCAGAAAGATTTAGTGATGCTAAGTACAACAGCATAACGTGATGCTCTGCAGAAGCTCCTGAACCAAAAGTTTCCCAAGAATTTGCTATTACCCAGCCATTCTCACACAGACATAAACATCTTTAATGGAAAAACCCATCTCAATAAAAAAATTCTACAACACAGCAGTTGCACAGAGATATAACCCAGCATGGGGACACGGGCTATAACAGAAAGCCCCAAAACATGAATTTCATTACAAAATGCCAAGAAATTGCAAAATAAAAATACTTTGTTTGGCCAAAGTAGTCATCTGGGGTTTTTAGATTTTTGTTCCCATTGTTCCATGGCCTCTAGTACAGGCCAGTTATTTTTCAGCTAATAGTAATAAATACAAAATATAAGATACAAGAAAGTTTGTTGATGCTGAGTAGAAACTTTCAACTTTAATCCTAATAGTCAAGTGTTACACCAGAAATGTCAGTAACTATGATCAGAACTTCACTCAAGGCTTTTTTTTTTTCTATTTGAAATATGTAATGTTTTAATATTCAATAGACCACAAAAAGTTCAAATGAATTTCTATTTTTGATTAAGCTGTGCTGGATGTTTTTGTGCTTTTTCTTCCAGATCCATGATTATTTTAATACTGCTATGTCTTAGAGTTTACACTTCAAAGATCTGCTGCAGGGCTACATTTTCAAAAGGGAAAAGAAATTAAGTTATTCCAATTGTAAGTGCCTATACTTTGGAGCATTACTCTGACTGAAAATCTAATCCCATTCAGCTTTTACCGAAATATGGGATTGTTTCAAGACTTTATTATGCTCAGTTGCTTGGCATAACAAAAATCACATCATATAGTATGGAATGAACTGTGTTAGAAATAAAACTGACCTTTGCTCCAATCTCTGTACTTCTACCAAATTCAGCATATTTTGAATTTGCAGTCTTTCATCACTATTAAGAGATTATGAATTAATTTATTCTAAACGTCAATAATTGTTCTACACGACTATCTGAAGCACATATGACTTGGTCAGTTCCCAAAGACATAAAAATCTCATGGTTCTTCTCATGGTAGTACTTTACATATGCACCTCAAGCCCCTTGCCACAATAAAGGCAAAATGTTTTAGCTGTTGAGGATAATTCCCAAGTATTCATTGAAATATAAGTTCTGTTGACATTTGAAATTCTCTAATATGATTTATCCATCAATGGAGATTTATCTAAAATTGAGATAGACATGAATTACCATTTTAATACACAATCAACAGCTCTTGGGTTAAAAATAAACATACCATCCATATAGTACCATATTTCTATCTAAAATTTTGAAAATTGAAGTATGGTACATGCTCATATAAGTGAGTATATATGCCAGTCATTTCATGGATTATGCTCCCATCAATCACAATAAATTTAGCAAACCAAGGAGTAAAACTTGAAGACGATAAATTCCTATGTGCTTCACTTTACTAAGTTCATTCCCTCACTGCTGTGTTTTCCTACGGACATTCACATCAGCATTTGTAAGTTATTAATTGCAGCCCCGCAGCCAATATTAGCTTTTTGTCTATGATGTTTTTATAGGAATTCAAAAGCAACCTTTCTGCTTTGACAAGTAACTTGGTACCACATTAATCAAATATGTCTTAGAAATAAAGTACTTCGCTTTACATCAGTATCAGGCAATGACCATAGAGACATCACTAATGTCTCCATTTTAGGAATGTCTCTTGGAATTTGGACAAAAAAACAGTCTCTGTAAAGAAGTCCTTTTTTCTTTCATCCCTACGCTCACATTCATTATGTCCAGAGCTACCATTTGATACACTGGCTCATTGATAATCCACTGGATCATGGGAAGCACTTGTAAGTTTACGTGAAAAAGTTGGAGAGAGCAATTTTCAGCCATCCATTATCAAGTAGAAGAATTATAAAAAAGGCATTATTCTGAACAATGCTGGACCACTAGTCCGTGATGTGACCTTTTTTATTTATTTCACCAGTAAATATAATAGTTCCCCATGCTGTGCAGTGGATTTGAGGGGCTAGAGAAGAGAGAAGCATTTTAAAAAGATCAACCTGTAAGTATTAGTGTAATAAATAATAGTACATGTCCTGGAGTCTGGATTCTATTCATCCTTTTATTTTACTGTACATTTCAATGTTTTATTTCTTTTGGATAAAACAGCTGAGAACTGATGGTGTCTTACTGTGAACACAGGATGGATCTTTTATAACTTAAACTCTTGAGTACAAAAGCTCTTTGTGAACACGAGGATGTAGCTCATTATTTTTTTCTTTTTTTCACAAAAAGTGGAGAAAAATTAAGTTCATACAGTTGCCTAGGAGTAGGCAGTGACGCGAATACTACTTTTAGCACTTGTTGCGTCTTTGCTGTTTACATTGTCAGAGTAAGAATAAATAGTATCAAGATGTAAAATCACCCCCGGTGAGGGAACATGTATACACAGCCATTCACACACCTATCCAAACCAGTTCTGTCCCGCTTCTTCCCAGCTCCTGTACACAACCATTTATTTGAATTTTGGTCTCTCCATGAGAATCCGTACATATTTTATGTAAAATTGTTGATGGCCACCATTTCTTCCTCAACAACTGATTGTAGACTCAGGAACAGATAATATACCCTCTCTTGAAAAAAAAAAAAAAAAAAGGATCAGTAAAGAAATATAAAGCAAATAGATATTCGGTACAAGGACTTCTGTTTATTAGTGGAAAAGCAGGCAAGCTGTATGTTGAGGCCCAGGAGAGAATAAAGATATGTCAGTGAAATCAATATATCCTGTTTGATCTGGCACCAGCAATTAATATGATTCTCGTGCTACCTTATTGTTAGATAAGAAGAAATTGGTGGAAAGCAGCAAAGGTTGCTTGTGCTGGACTAACAAATAGACTGATTATGGCAGTAGGCTTGATAGCCTAGGAACGGCGTCACTCTCCTCTCCAAAATAGAGGGGAAAGGGAGTAGTGATAATATGATTGGTGAGAGGTTTCCTTGATGCAAAGCAGGATGGACATAGGTCATATAGGAGGGAAGACTTAAGTAGTTTACCTCTTCCAATTTCTGCTTTGCTTTGCATGAGGAAGGTTTATACTAAGAAACCAAGTATATACTAAGCTGTTTTAGTTCTCCTTTCTATTACGCTGTTCTAACTGACCCTGCATAAAACTGGGCTCCTGTCTAATACCAATAAACAAATAAATGCCAGCCATAGCACTGTTTTCAACAAATACTGTCCAATGGATGGGAATACAGGGTCATGCTTACACATAACCTTCTCAGTTTCCTCATAGATTCCCTGTTGCTGCCTTTACTGCTGCCAAACTGAAGTGTTGATCCCTTCCACAAGCTCAGCAGAGTCCATTGCATGGCATTCAAAGCAACAATTTGCAACAGTATGAAAGTAAATTTTTTGGGCTAGCAAATGCTTCCACTGGTCTGCTTTGTGCCACATCAACATGCTGGTCTAAAGCAGAAGAGGACCAGTCTATTTGTTATGCAGCACACAATCACAGAGCAATTCAAAGCAGTCAGGAAATGTCAGAAGACTTTGTTCATCTCGAATTCACTACACTCATCTTCTGTTGACTTTGCAGAGAGTATTTCTTTGACCATCACCATTTCTGGAACACAAGCATTCTGTGGTTTTAAGTAATTGCTGTTGGAATATATTTCTTTGCTTCCAATTTTTGGGGTTTTTGTTTTTTGGGGGGTTTTTGGGGGTTTTTTTGGGGTTTTTGGTTTGTTTGGTTTGTGTTTTTTTTTTTTCAAGAAAGTGATTGCGTACTGGTTTAGGCGAGTATATAAAAATTACCTATAGATTCAAGTTTAAAACTGATGTCCATGTTTCTTACCAATATAATGAGGTTCCCTTCCCATGTTATGTTTCTAGAAATTACCGTCACTCAAGGAAAGAAAGTAACAAGTTTTCACTACTGTTAATATACTTTAAATTTCAGCATTTTTTCCTTCTCACATGTTTAAAATTACCATTTAACGTGCATTATGAAAGATATCCTTGCTAGTTAGTGTTTTCTTCTTTTTAGCAAGTAAGCTAGCAAAGGCAGACAAGTTCTTTATCAAGCAAGAATACATGTGCACTGAGAAAATAGAGGAAAATTACAGCTTGGAGTTCTTAAAATGAAGCACCCACAAGTAACTACTGCTACATATAAAGCAAACACAATCATGTAATCCTTTAGTGCTGCCTAAATTTGCTGTACTCTGAACTTAGTAGAGATGATGATCACCAAACCAAGCATATCAGCGAAGGCAGATCTGGCAGAGGTGGAAGTTATTCTGCTATTTCATGTTTCAGAGATCATTCAGTAGTTTTAGTATGGGCAGCATCTTATACTAATTGCTATTCAAACATATTGGAATGGCAAGTCCCTCTGCTAAGTACCCTACAATCAGCATTTCTGATGTGACAGTTTAACTAATTAATGAAGATTTTCTGTGTTGATCATATTCTGTGGTTGCTCAATAAAGCCCCTGACTTCTGTTATTCTCTGAGCTTCCCCAGTCAAAAGTGCATCCTAGAAAAGATGCTTCACTAGTCATAACAGAACTCATGAGACACCAGTTTCTTACTTTGCAGCAAATTCTGAGGTTCTCAAACTTCATTTTGATATAAAGGGGAATCTCAACACCAAACATCAAAGCTTTGCACAAACTGAAAAATTAAAAAATATTTTCCTTTAATGCTATCAAAATGTGTGATTCAACAGGGGCAAAACCTTTTTTTTCGGCATAAAACAAACAGAATTTTTCAGCTTCATCTTTCTGACTCAGATGACAGCTTCTAAGACTAAGGAAGTATAATATTAAAACAATAAAACAAAAATGCAGTATTTCAGTACTTGCTAATAAGGACAATGTCAAAAAAATTCTCTTGAAAGAGTGTGGCTGTGAAAACATTTCCCAGCAGAAAACTCATTTGCCACATATAGCATCAGAAAGGCTCTTAATGGATAATTCTTCTAAATTAAGTAGATGTAGAAGGCTTGTACGGAACTAAGATGGATGCACCTCATTATGCTATGATTCTATAATCTCTTTGACAAGACCAGAGGACAGTGCCATAGGATCTGCTGCAGTGAGCACTCATAGAAAGTCAACTGGTAGTTTTAGGTAATAGAGACAAAATAAGAAGAGAATAAAGGGCAATCTCATCTGCCTTTTTCTCTTAAGGTGTTACGTGGTCAATGATTATCAAAATGAGTAGAAATTTATATTAAAATGTATATCTTTAATAACATGCCATTTTCATTTTAACAGAAACTAAATTCACAGATATTCTTATTGTGCAATATAAACACCATAACTATAGCAGTGATAGCTCCGCTTATCTCATATCTTGTCTCTCTGTTGATGATGAGTCATCTCTCCTCCTACTATGTAGTAAAGAAAACAGATGAGCCTTGAAAAGCTAACACTTTTTGCAATTTTATATAGCAAATACCATTTGGAAAATATATTTGAAAAATCACACCTCCTGTAAATACTATATCAGTTTCCAGACAGTGAGTTACGTACAGTGGGGATGAAAACATTTGGAAAGGATCTGGAATTTAGTTTCTATAAGTTTTTTGGGGTTTTTTTGAAAATAAGAGTAAGAGTGAATTAGTATTTTGGTAGTTTTGATCATGTCCTTTTAAGCTTTAATTTCAAGTATATTTTTAACTCTGGAGCTATGCTTAGAAGTAATTTCTATTTATTGACAGTAAAATCAAAGGGAATATTATAAAACCATTCTCTGTCTCAGTGCAATGGAAAAATCCAAAGTAACTCCATTATGGTCACTGAAAATGTTTCAAAAGTTTCAGGAAGTGGTTGACAAAAGTGCTGAAATATGGCTCAAATTCTCAGCCATGACATATGCTGAGATTTACAGCAAACAAACCTCAATTTTAAGTTCCCAAAGAAACCTAAAGTCTATTTCTTTACTCTTTCTAAGGTCAGTATCCACACAAAATTGTAGTGAAACTATAACCATCTAGAGGTATTTACTTCTAACATAAAAAAACTTCTCTAAACAATACAGTAGATTTTTATACTCAATTGCACCTTAGCTACCCCTTGACAGGTGAAAGGGATATGTAAAAACTCTTCATATTGTTTAGGAAGGTGTCATGATTGTCTCAAGTAGCTTCCTGGGCTATGTGAACTGAAGCAGCTGTGATCTAAAATGGACATCTCACAACTCTATGTATAAAGATGAAACATTCAGGCTATTTTGCCATGAAACATGTTTGTTTTACCAGAGGCATTAGTAACATGATATTATTTCCTCCCTTCATCAAAAACAATTCCTTTGTTTGATGCCTTCACAAGGAAACTTAGACTACTAGTAACTCAATTCACATATGTAAAAATCAGAACTGTCTAGCAGCTGTGCTCCCTCCTCTCTTTGTGCAGGGAAGCTGAGGGAGGACAGGTCTCTGGGGCAGCAGACAGGGAGTGTCTTAGGTGCCAGTTAGGTAACTATGCTGAAAACAATGCAAAAAGAAAGATAAGTGGGTATGTACAAACAAGTAGGACAAGGTTACTGAGGGACATACTATTTGAAGGACCTGTGTTTGTCTTGATTTTGACTGATGTGGTCACCTGCATCAAGATTGGTTACCTATATGTGGCACAAGGGAAATGATTTGACAGAAGTATGATCACTGATCAAAAAATCTTTTCAGCAAGGGAAACAACGATGCTCAGTTTGTCACAGAGATGTACTATTTAAAGTGAGTGTTTTCTTCTAAAAATGAACTTACAAATTGACCAGCAAAGAATTACAGAAAATAATTTAATTGAATTACAATTAGCACCATAGTATGTGAAAAACTCTAGCAACATTGAGTCACCTAGTACTACTGGGGCAAAATGAATAGACAGTTCACTTCTTAGCTATGGTAGGGATCAGAGAGGCTAAATGGATAGCCTGCTGCCACAAAGAGAGAATGGGTAGCCAATGATAAAAAATCCAAGAGACTTATGTCCAAGCCTCACTTATAAGCAATAGGTTATGCTAGTTTGCCTTAGACAGCACTAGTTTTTTGGGGGGTTTTTTGGTGCATTTACAAGAGCAATGCAAGATATTAAATAAATGCAATTAAAGAATGAGAGGTAATTTTTTATTTTACTTCACATGGGAAGATTCAGCCTTAAAAATTTACTGATTTTTAGAGTGCTGAACTAGCTATCGCAAATACTTCTCTGTAAGTATCAGTATTGCAAGATAGTGTTTCTCAAGTGAAAATGCCCTTTCGTTATGTATTATCTCACACTAACACCTTTTTCTCTCTCTTACTGCTTAAATATATCACTCGTTAAATAAATTAAAAAAAAAAACAACAAACCATTTCTGGGTTTGTTTTGTTAAGGAAGCATTTTGAGTAGTAATGTTTGACTTATTTTGATTGAAAACAGAACCTGTATTGATGAAACAGAGCTGACTAGCTTGTACCCACTAGTCCTCATTTACTGATGTCAAATACTCTCTTAATATATAAAATTTTGATTCTACTTAGTGCAAAAGTTACTGTAATTGCATAGTTGCACCAGGTTTTCCTGTTTTGGTGTTGCTTAAGCAGCTGAAGGGGGAATATAAACTGAACACTTGAGCAATGAGAAGAGCTTAACTTCCTTTCTCTCTGTTTTTTTTCTGCTGTAATCATATATCACCCTAAGTATCTGCCAGATACAAAGGTCATGAAAAAAATATAGCATGTATATAATATTGATCACTCTTTCCCAGTACTTTCATTCCTATCACATCCTTTACATTTTTCAAAGCACTAAATACACTCACTCTGCTGTATTCTACAGAAATTGGTTTGCAAAAACAGGTTGATTTTCCAGTTACAATTGGTCATTAGAGGACAATTTGTGCAATTTGATGCTAGGCTTGACACTGTTCAAAAACACCCACAACTGGAAACTGTAGAGAAGAGCCTTGCAGATAAAGAGTAAACAGCTTTGGAAACCCAAGGCAAAATCCCAGATTCTTATGGGTGTACACACATTTTATTAGATTCCAGACACCACTAACTGGGCCTCTAACCCAGCCAGAGAGGGAGTCCATTTTATACAAGAGCACACAGTACAGCACTAGTTGAGAGTACTTTGGGGATTCCAAGTCCTGCCCTTTAGCCCTGGAAGCTCCACTAATTACCCACGTGCAGGTCCCCAGCTCCTGGCAGAAACAGGAGCAGGCACAGGACTCCCATCTCTTCAAACACAGCAGCATCCTTGGTTTTGTCTGACTTTGCTGGGTGCTGTCTCGTGTTGTCCATTAGTAGTTTCAGACTGTTTACCTATGATCATAAAAAACTAGACTGCTTTTCAATAGGTGCTGAGATGCACACTTTGTGTATCAGTGCTGAGGTATATGTTCAGTTCAGTGATTTATTTAGATTCTGAGTAAAGAAAGACCTAGTCAAATCTGTACAGATTTTACTAAATTTTTCTTTCTGTAAAAGGTATTGTTTTATGTATAATTATGAATATAAATGAATCTATTCATTTTATTAGTACTACAGTTACAGGGTTCATTTAACAATAGAAAAATCTCATACTGGAAATATTAATACTCAGCAAAAAAAATCATTTTTGGATTTGAAGCAAAATATGTTTTATTTCTTTTCTTTTATTCTTCTTTCTTACCAAGTCAATACTAATCAAAGAAGAAGAAGAACATGTGTTATTTTTTAAATTATGGCAGCAAGTAGAATGATTTCCTTCCCAAAATAATAGAAAAGTTAGTTCCAAATGTTTCCAATGCTGATACAAATCTTTATTAGATCTGAGACACAGGGCTATAATCTCCTCTTTATTTGACAGATATGTTGATTTGAGAATAGTTTCAACTGACTGAAGACACCTACTGCAAATAATACAACTAATATAGTCCATTTTTCTTTTTGCTATATATTCTGTCTGTTTATATGTTTGCTGTAGCTAATGAAAAACTTAAGAACAGTTGCTTGTAATCTATGCAGTCTCCCTTTTTCTTTCTTTTTTCTATTTTTCTGTAAATTAAATGTCCTTTTTGGATCACCCATTATAGGAACCAGCAATTAAATTGAGTAATTCCCTTGCTAAATCAAAAATGACACTTCATTTTTTTTAAAAAAAATAATTATCAGCAACTGTACCTGGTGTCTTTTACAGACTAACGTAAATTGTCATTCACTAAATGATGTTTTATTTAATTCTTTTATTCCTAGACTTCTACATCTGTTGCTATATCTACCTGCACATCAGGAGTTCATTTTTGAGTACAGATAATACAGGCAGTTTCTATCTTGGCTTGACTAGTAATAAACTGAGCATAGAGACTCAGCACACATGGATGTCTAAGTTTGATGGAGTGGACTGAATAGCCAGACTCCAAGAGATGCGCCAGAAGAACATTCCAAATACACTGAACCAGAGATTTTATCTCGTCTTTTGTAACAAAGGATTCAAGAACATTTGACACAAACTCCTTAAACTGGAGTCTACTTTTCAGAAGAACAATTTGATTAGATCTAAAATAGATGCAATATATAAAGGTCTAAATTGCCATTTCACTCTCTAACCTCAATATTTATTTTGCTTTCTGTTCTGTTCTAAAACAAGTATAATTGGAAGGAAATTTAAATTTTCAAACTTTTCAGCTTTCAAGCAGTAAGTTTTCAGTGGAAATCAGAGTCACAGAGTATTCAATTAGAATATTATATTTTAAAACACAAGTTCAGGTGCAAATGGATAACCGTATGCATGTGTTCTCTTCCAAAGCAATTTAAGGAGACAGGTAATTCTTATAAAATAGTAAGATTACCACAGAGAATAAAGACAATGTCTACACACACACACCCCTCATCCTGGATAGCCATAATTCAAGTAGCCTTATTTAGGACATCAAAGCCCTTCAAAACTCACATCACTCAAAAGTTAAGATACACTTTCCCTATAAAATTCTGCTTCTTCCACAACTCATGACTCATTCCACGTTTAATAATTTACATACACTGATGAAGGCTTTTCCTATTTTCTGATGTCTAAATGAATAACCACCAAATAATCCAAACAGAAACTGTTACCAAAAACATTCAATGTCTTTGATCAAGACATTTTAACCTTTTAACTAGCAGAGCCTGCTAATGCTGTTCCCTCTCTCATTAAAAAGCTTTAACGGTGCTTCCCTCCTCCCAACTCACTTCCTGTTCAGCAGTTTGTTGCAATCCTTCCCTGTAACTGAGAGCTCACAAGTCCTTTTCCCCATACTAAAATGCAGATGGTCCTCCATTTCTCTGTTGGGACTTTCCAAATAGTATGCTAACTTCAATTTATCTCTCAATTTATTTTATCTCTCAATTTACCTTGGTTCTACTAAAATACATTTTGAAACAGCATTTGATGTTCAGCTTATTCTCAGTTTTAGTATTTCACTAAAAATGCTTTACCCCAGCCTACTACAAAAGCTTGTGTTTCATAGCTTATCAGCTGCCCTGATAGAGGTCTTCCTCTGCCTAATGTGCAATTCCATTTTAATATAACTGTGTCCATATAAAGTTCTTCAAATGCTTTTTTTAATTTTACATCCCATCATTAATTATTAGAAATAACAGGCTTAAGCATAATCAAAGTGTAATTATATCAGACTTAATCCAAAACCAACTAGGTGACAGGTAGGATTGAACATGACATATCATGCCTTAGAATAATAGGAGAAGAGTTTTACTAATTGAGATCAAATCACAGAATTCCTTTAACTCATTGCAGAGGTAATTTATAAGCAGTGTCCTAGATCTCAGCTACTTCATATGAAATTAAACAATATATTAGACCATCTAATTCAGGCATACATTACAGAGCTCAGGACAACCACTGCTGAATTGTACCTGCTCTGTAGTTCAACAGCATACCACTGCTTGCTGCAGCTGTGTTCCCTGTCCCTTGCATGGCTGCCCAAAACAGTTATGAGCTACGACCAAAACACAAAGATGCACTGCCCACTTGTTGGACGGTTTTTGTTTGATTGTTTTTTTGCTTTTTAAGTATGAACAAATGTATTTTTAAGACCTAGAGAAAAAAAGTGAGACAAGCTGCACTCTTCTATTTACTGTCAGCAACCATCCAAGAAGAGTGAATTTCTACTACGACCAGTTTTGCATGCATTTTCTGGGAAACAGACTCAATTACTGGCCTTTAAATGGTTCCCAGTTTGGGGACATCCTGCCTACCAGAAGCTTCCATGTAAACATGACATAAAATCAAGATTAGCTTCGAATCCTGCTTGAGCAACATAATGTTCTTTAACAGAACCTTATTTTCTACTTATTTCGAGTCCAGAGCAACCAACCCATTGCACAAGCAGAACAGATGGGGTCCATCTGCAAGTGCTGACCATAGTAACTATGTCATCATGGCTTGTCATTTTAGAACCCACAATAAATTTTTTAGATGATACATCGACAATCTGAAAAGATGTAGATACCAAGCAAGGTCTAAATATTTCTGTAAAACTGTATTTGACCCCAGGCACAAAAGTCAAAGAGATGAGTCACTCCACCTCCAC
>JAWWLV010000121.1:46388237-46405596 GCA_035041135.1 Platyrinchus mystaceus
CAAACTGAGAGAAACAACAAAAATTTCTATAATTATTCAAAGGATCTGGGATATCTCCTCCAGATCAGATTACAGCACTCATTTAAAACTGCTTTCCCTTTGAGCATCCCCTTACATAAGGTAGAGTTAAAACTTTAAAACAGCATGAATTCACTTTGACTCTTACCAGAAAAGACACTGGGGATCTTGGAAAGAAAACTTTTCACTGTACGAATAGGAATCCCATTTTTCTCATCTTGCATGCGGGCTATGACATCTTCCATCTGAACAGAGAGAGAGGAAAAAAAAGAAAGAAAGAATAAAGAAATCTGGAATTATTTCCTAAAATTAAGCTGCAATAAATCCTAGATCAATCTCTCAGAATGACAACTCCACTCTTGCTATTTCTTTTTTAACTTATATTCCATATTTTTATTGAACAGGCTACAAACAGCAAGTAATTTTTTCATGCACAAGAGTAAAAAAATGTATGTACTCAAAGTCTCTTGAGAAAGAAATAGCAATGCAGAACAACTTAACTAAAGTTATATTCAGGTAAAGTAGGTAAAAGAAGTTGTCAAAAATCGTTGGCAGATATAAAACTTCATGTTTTGATTGTATAAATGGTATCATACCCCACATAAAAGCAAAATAGACACATACAGACTTCTAGGGGACTGGTACAGTTCTCAAATAGAGTGTTCAAAACAAAAATAGAGCTTTTAAATTCAAAGCAAAAATTCCTTCTTTTCTTTTGAGAAGGGGAAAAAAATACAGCATGAGGCAATTTTGCATCCCTGGAGACAGCAGAACCAGGATTGCAAGATTTCTTTCCAGGTAATGAAGTGGTTATAAAAATATTTAAAATTGATTTGCTGATTTTTTGGTATATATTCTTATATTAGCTCAGTTTTTCCAACTCAATTTTTAGGCTAATTTGGACCGTATATTTTATAAACTATGCCCAACCCAAAGGTTCGCTTTCCTGTAAACTATGAATAGCAAGCCATTTTACTGGAAAACAGAACAAATATTTGAAGTCCTTGGCTTATTTCCTTTCAATCATTTCATAATTGAAGTTTACACATTTTACACCTTCATTCTTTCTTTCTTTGAATATCTAACTTCTCAAAATATTCAATGAAATTGTAATAAAATTAATTACAACTATTTTTCCTTTTCAATTAAATCACCAAGATACTCCATATGAAAAACTCTGTGTGATAGGGCATTTTATACTCTTTTATAAGTCAGAGCTTAAAAAAGTTTTCTCTCACCTGTATACCCTAATAGGTTCCCAAAGAATTCATTTCAAGTTTATGGCTGGGGTGGGTTGTGGAAGCAGACTAACAGACAAAATTCTGTCAGGCACCTTTTTTCCATTGAAATCAGATGACCCACATTAGCAAACAGCAAAGCAGCATTGGGTGCAGCTGTGCATTAACTGGCCCAATAAAGCTGCTGTATAGAGCCAGGAAACAGAACAGCATTTGGGGTTACCCACAGTGTGTGTAGGAAAAAGAACATAAATCCATTAAAATAATAAATCAATGATAAAGGTATATTTTGCATTTTAATAAAGATTACTACAAACAAAGGGCACAAACCTGGAACATAGTATTAGAGGTATAGAGATGTAGTTACCGCTTGCTCAAGAACAAGAGTGCAAATATTTAATGCCCATCATTGTTAGTGCTGTCAGTAATCAGTCTTTTGTGGGTACATGGAAGGAATTGTTAAGTGACATTTAATTATGCTTCCCTAAACTTGCTTCATGGACAGGATTTATCCTAAACTGTATAAAATCTAACTGATTGGAACTGCAGCTCTGGGAAAATTCTCTGGTTTTAATTAACAAAGTGAGCTCTAGGGTGTCTGCATTACAAAATTACACCTTCCCCATCACGTCAAACTCATATTATTCTTCTGTAGAAGGAGTAAATACCGTCTGTGCAAAAGGCAGCTCACACTCCAGACAGCATCATTATGAACTACCTGGTTAACTCAGTGAAAAAAGATTACTTCCTAAGTGAGTGGGAATGTTCTGAAACAACACAAAACACAAAAGCACACAGCTAACTAGTTACAGTTGTCCTGGGATTCTGCATGTTACATGTTAGACTACAAAATTCTTATTTGTCCTGTCCCTTTTTGCACAGAAATTTAAGAAGTCACTTGTGGTTTGTTGTTGTCTTAAATCTTAAATGTAAGAACTCAAGAAAACAAAGGGCAATTTTTAAAAAACAGTTTCATTAAAGATTCAAAACTACCTAATCTAACATATGCAGGTGCACACTTTAACTTTCAATATATTTACTGGCTATTTCTGTTTTAGCTGCTTTAAATTCAGCATTCAGAAGAGATTTAAATTAATCTCTTCCACTGACAAACATCTCAATTATATTTGGGAAGCAGCAGTGAAGGCAGTTCTCAGTCATTCATCAAAAATGACCTAAGACAATGAAAAGGACAGAACTGTTTAATTAGAATGATGAAAGAAAATCTTAATCTAATTTTGCTCAAGAAGCCTAATCTGGGAAACACACGCTGCTGCCTGATATAATAATTTTCCTTCCTGATGTATCACTGTTTTCTTGTGAGTCACCTGACCTGAGGCTCAAAAGTAAAATATAGGCTTCTTCATTTTACCTCAGAATTAGACTTTCACAGTTCTTTTCATATGTTGTTACCTGGCTAAACCTGACTGTCTCTGATCTTGCAATGGAATCTTTTTTCAGCTCTAAACATTCTCAAAGAACTCAGAGATAAAAAATCCACAAATTGCCTCCTAATCATTCTACAAATTAAACTCAATATGCTTAAAAAAGGAAGTTGTATAAGCACATCTATTAGCTTTTTGGTCATCATTATATATCATTAACAGGGAAAGTGTAGTTAGGAAGACATTCCCAGTGCATCACAGATTCTACAGCCTTTCTAAATAAAAGTATTCTTCAAAATATATGCAACTTATTTACCAGTGAGGCAATTCTAACCCTCACAAAAACTCAGTAGCCTTCTGATGCACTGGCAACTCAGAAAAAACTTAAAATATTAATATTTAAAACTTCATTTGTCTCTCTGTGAAAATAGTTTGAAGCTTCATCTTGACATGTAAGGACTCTGTGAAATCTATTTCAAAGACTAACTCTATGACAACAGTGACAAAGCATCTTATAATGAAGCAAAAAGAAAGAAGATAGCAATATCCTGTAATAGAAAAGCTACAGCTTACAGGAGTAATTGAATAATAGCAACTCACTCTGCTCCAAACACATTGAGAACTAGGCATGCAGACATGCATGACTTTGCCCAGGAGCAGAATCCATAGAGAACTAACCTGCCCACAAAGTCATTAGTATCTGACCATGAGGAAAAGAGATTAAAAGTTATCAAATGGGAAGTAAAGGTGATGGTTCTCATTGATGTGTGTTGCTAAAAGTCCATTAAAGGACTATGTTTATTAGGATTTTCTTCTTTAATAGGACCATAAGAGGCTTCTGCCATATGTGGTATGATTCACCTCTTCTCTCTTTAATCATCACTACACAAAGGGACTTGTCTTTCTCCATTGGCAGCAGAGGTCTTGACTGCAAACCAAGATCAGTATCCTTTAACTACTTATAGCTAGGTGAAATGAATAAAACTCCTAGGAGAAGAATTTTTATAGTTCCTTAGATTACAGTGCCATGTGGTTTGAGGGGAGAGACCCTGATCTTTAAATTTCTATATCTAAATATGAATTTAATTGCTAACCATCTGCATATCTTGCAATAATAATCAACTTTCACCATAATACAGCATCACTGCATTTGAAGAAATGGGGGGGGGGGAGGGGGACAGTATTAGTTCAAACACAAGAAAAGTCAAAAGTGCAAAAGGTTTGCAAGTCCAGGACAAGAATTTTTGTCTTCACGTGAAATTGAGCCTAGATCAGCTCCACATAAAGATGATCACTAGATACAAGGATTCCAATAGTAGAAAAAGTAATTGGTCTGGGATTAAGTTCAAGAGATACCTAGTAAAAACTTGAAGCTTTGACCTACTTAGACATATACAGATATATCATTTTGATTTCTGTTCCTAAAAAAAATAATTCAGTGACAGGGAATTAAGAGTATATCCAGGGACACTAGAATTAAACTGAGCTTAATTTTGTACTCAGTATCGTACCTCAGAACAGGGCATTGCTCTTACGTTGAGTGTTCTGGGGTCCACCCACCCTACAACTTCCTTAATTTTGCTAAAATCTTTTTTATTCCTTTCACACAAATGCAGGGGTGGAATAACCTGAACTAGGTAACTACAAACCTCATCCAACTTGTTAAGAAGTAAAAAGAGTTACAGTATGTAAAGATTTTGTACACACTATGCAACAAGTTTCCTTAGAGACTTTTTTCCCCTCCTTACTTCCTTAGACATTTTTCCCTCGCCACTTTATTAGTTATTAGTGCAGCTGGCAAGAAGGTTGCAGGAGGTTTCCTTAGCCAGCCACCCATACAGAGATACATCAAGCAACATGTGCTGAACAAAATTTGCAGGGTAGGAGAAAGATGCAATGTTCCTTACGAGTGGCCCTTTTTTTTCTGTTTTCCAACACATGCTAATTATGCAGAAGATTAGGTAGGTAGATTGATTGATAGATATATAGATCGATAGATAGACAGATAGATTCTCACCTTGTTAGTATTACATTGGTAATTAGCTACCTCTGTATCTGCTCTTCCTTTCAGCAGTGCTCCTCTCTTGAGCCCCATTGTACTACTTATGGTCTGACTCGCATGCTGTCAATTATACTACAGATTTTCTGTTAAGATCTTCATATTTACATGAATGGCTAAACTATCTCATCAAAGTTTCAGTTTAGGAGCCTCAGTCTTCCCATGTGAGCTGCTCTTTGCCCAGACTACACATGCCAACAATTGCTGAAATATCCTTCTTTAATCATCACGGTGCCACCTGAGAGTTGCCCAAATCAGTGCACCAGGAGTCTTTGTTCAGCTAGTTAGGCTGCATCACTGAGAAGAAAAGAGCACAAAATACAGGAACTACAAATCCCAGGAGGCTGCACTGACAAGCACAGATACAGGCAAACTGATTGCCTGATCAAATATTTCACTCACCAAAGTAAAACAAATAATCTCAGTTTAGGAGTGCTGACAACCATTTTTCTAAATTAAGTGTACGGAGAAGAGATATCTCTGTATCAAAGATTTTAGCATTTTCCTTTTAATGCAGAATTGGGTTATTTCAACTCTTCATTCCTACTTGGGATGAAAACCAAGCTTAAAACATTCAGAAGCCCAGAAAAGCACATTTAGATTTTTGACTAAAGTACAGCACTAACAGTTGGGCTTGAAACATGCAAGATTAACCAAACTATTAATGACAGTCATGGACAAATTCTCTGAGCTTGTTGAAAAAAAAAAAAAAAAAAAAAAGCACTCAGAAGTTCCTATAAGAGAGCAATATTGCGTCTCTGGTCTACCAATACAGGAAACTGCCCTAAGTACTCTCTGATGAACATTAAATTAGAGAATAACTTAATTAAAAGAATACAAGAATGACTGGTCTCATTCTTTTCAGAGCCTCTCTTTGCTGAAATAATTATTTGACATCATAAAATCAAATGACAAACCAACACAAAAGATTCCAATCATATTAAATAGATGCTGTGGAGATAGTTTTAAGAGCCTAATTTTCTGCATATACCTATGATGCTGGCACCTCTGCTCATGTTCCTTTCCTTCCATAGTATGAAGACACTGGTATGAGCAAACAGTTCAGATTCTGGCCTTAAACAGAATACCTGTGGAGAGCCAAGGATGTTCTGTAGCCAAGGATGTAGCACAAGAGTCTATATTGAAGCATTACCTGTCATCAGTCTTATTGTATTGTCTCATTTGTATTTGTCAATCTAAATTTCTACTTAAGGTTCAAATTTATTTGCCCTCTTTATCCATACTGTGTCAGATACAACTAATAGGTAATGTTCCAGATTGGCTGTAAAACAAGTATGGTACTATATACACTAACAGCCTGTACTTACATTAAATGAGTGGAGGGCAAACCTTTGTCATTTATTAAGAATAATTTAGGCTATTTTTAATTCATTTGCCATTTTTGTGCAATTATTTTTGAGTTTTTCCTAATTAAAGGAACAGTCCCACTGGGCTTCTCCCTACCATCAACCCTGTATATTCATCACTGAGCTTGCATCAATATGATAGGCTCTGCACACTTTGCTGATTTAGAACTGGCTTTGAATTATAATTTTAAGCATGTTCTTGTCTTATTCATGTAAATAAAATGCCAAATCAACAAACCCAGCATTTTATTTTAAACATGCTTGTAGTTTAATACAATTCATACAAGTAGCCCTTGTGTTTTCATTCCTACACCTATCTTAATAAAGATGGGTAACTTAAAAGCATACTTTGAAGTCTTGTCATTAACCTGTAATGGTGTGGCCTGCTTGGAAGCTACAGCTGTCAGTGGTTCCTAGGTAAAGATCAAATAAAGGTTAATCCCCATCAAATAAAAACTGTACAATATTGAATGGAAAATCTTGGAGATATCATTCTGTAGATAGCAACTGATACCAATAATTAATTGTATTTTCTCTCAAGGACTGCTAATGTTGAGCTAGTGATTTGATGCACCAAAATGTCACCAGATATGACTTTTTTTTCTCTGTCTTATATACTGGATAAACAGAAGATCTCCCAGTTACCATTTATTTCTATCTCCACTCTGCAGTTAGTTCTTATTGTGCCTTCTTTGGATAAGTTGAACTGAAAATATTTTAATATCGCATTTCACCAAAAAAAAAAAAAAAAGGAAAAAGTTCTTTATTCTAATTCAGAAAAATAGTGCAAGTTGGCATCTGTCAATATATATTTTGAGAATTTAGCACATCATAACTCTGCCAACAAATCTGTAACACTGCATGAGCTATTGCTCCCACTTTTTCAATTAGATAAATTTTTGTTTCACCTAAGATCCCTACACCTAGATACAGAGGACATACATCCCGTTCACTGAATGCATATTGATGCTATGCAGCTGGACTGTGATCAGTTGTGAAGTAGTTTCTAAAAACTGCTCAACAGACATTACAGAAAAAAACATATAACTTTAGAGGAATTTATCATACTGATTCATCTTTGAAATTTAGAAAAGATTATAGAAAATGCTATAACAACTCTACAAAAAGTCAAGTAGTTGGCAATTCCAGCTCCCTGGCCCTCATGAAAATGCAATTTCAAAAAACAAAAAACCTATTAAGGGAAAAAAAGTTATATTTTTTTTAAAATTAACCACTTGAAAAATAATTCAAATATGCTTTAAAATTGTTTCATACTATTAATACTTCATAATTTATTTTTACTCTGCCCTTTCCAAGCCAAGACGCATTTTCTATATTTAGGAAATGTCACAATCAGACACAGAAAATATAAAAGTGTATGCACTGATCCAAAAATTGCTACTTTAAATGAATGGTTTTCATGTTTAAATTATAGATAACATTTCAGTTTATTATCTGGTGTTTTTTGGAACATACACACTATTATTATAATCAATTAAAAATACAAATTCCTCAAAACTTGAATGCTAGGGTTGCACAATTAAACCAGGGAAAGCTTATCGAAAGGAGTTAAAAAAAAAAACCCAGGTGGTGAAATTTCAAAACCACTGAAGTCAATGATAATTTTGGAAATTGCATTGCTGCTTTCAGTAAAATTATTATTTCCATCACAGGTGTGAAACATTGATTGGAATGACAGAGTAAAGGGAAGCATCACTATGGGTACTTGAGAAGGAAACACAGCTTGAAGAAGGTGGTCTTGGTGAAAGAGTAATTTTATTAGCAGCAGGATTTCTGTAAGAATACTGTATTACAAAAAATATATATTTTTTAAAGCAACTAAACCTATAAATAATTTTTATTATTCTGTCAGGCCATGAGTTAAACATCTAAGCTGTGCTATCAGCTCAGACTGTTTCTTAGGCAGAATGCATATTTTTAAAATACAGTCTCTCAAAGCCAAGATATTTTCAAAGTTGTACTGATCATTCATGATATGATAGTCCTGACATTAAAAATGGAGTCTCCTGTATATTTTAGAAACAGAGAAGCTCATCTGGAAAACTGACCTTCAAGAACCCACATGGACCTTTCAAAACAGTATTACAAAATGGTCAAAATGTTTGGATTTTTTTCCAAAAAGGAGAAAAGTAAAATGTCAAAAGTCAACAGGAAAAAGAAAAAAAAGAAAAAGAAAAAGAAAAAAAAAAAAAGAGGAAGAGGAAGGGGAAGGGGAAGAAAGAAGAAGAAGAAGAAAGAAGAAGAAGAAGAACAACGACATAGCAGAGTCTAGTAGCCTGGTCAGTACACAGGCTGAAATGAAAAGAAATAGACAAATGCAGACATTTTTTGTAGGAGATGCAAAGTAAGGAATTAAGATAGCTTATACCTATGTAAATCAGAAACACATTTGCCTTCACAGGAAACACTCACAAAAAAATTAGCTATAGCAGAGACGTGATATATTCATCTACCTAAAACAAAGTGACATTCCCCAGTGGAATACTTACATTGACTCCAAAATATTGTCATTTAATTCTAAAGTCTTTAAAACCAGATGTTTTTTAAATTGGTACATCTTTCTTATTTGTGTCATCTGTTACTAATGGTTTTAAATCTAAATTCTGGTTGGAATCTCTTATCTTTTCTCAACAGATGATCTTAAACATTACAAAGCCACATCACAGCAGCAGATCATTTTAGAAGCAGCTACTGCCAACAAAGGAGGGGGCCTTTTTAAAAAAGTTCAATATCATTATCCTTCAAATATTGAAGGAGGAAAAAGTAATTATAAGAAATTTTTCAAATTACATTGACAGAAATAACATTTCAGGGCAAAAAATAATAAGAACATTGAATAATAATTTACAAAAATGACTATGAGTATATTTTGAGGCATCATAGAATCACGACTAGCTTGGTTTGGAATGAACTTCCAAAGATCATCTAGTCCAAATCCCCTGATATGAGCGGAGACACTTTCAACTAATGCAGGGTGCTCAGAGCCCTATCCAACCTGACTTTAGATGTTTCGAGGGATGGAGCATCCACCACCTCTCTGGGTAACCTGTGCAGTGTTTCACCAATATAAGGAAGAAGATAAAGCCTAAGTCATTTGGTGATTTCTGCATTGCTCTCTGCCCTATGGTGGGGGAAGACTGAAGGAGGCAAGCTGGTCTTCTACTTCTTCAGCATCTAGAGAACAGAGACAATTTATAAAAACTAGGTTTCTAGTTCTCTTGGTCCTCTAAATTGCTTCAAGGTATTAAACCACATTAAATACAGAAGCATAACTGCAATGATAAAAACAGATTTTTACCACTGACTTTTAAGTTATGCTCTTATAAAAAAGTTGTTCTTAATTGCATTACAGTATGCTAAGCTTTCAGTAACAATTCTATTTGGCATTTAAAAAAAGAGGCTGCTGATGTTTATGGTAATGTAGCGTTGTATGACAGATTGGTTTCACAGTAGTCTGTTCACCCTCTGTTACACAACTTACAGTTGTAAAAACAAGTATTTTATTTTACCTAATCTGAATAGATAGAAAATAGACAGTTGTGTATGTCCTGGGTTTGTCAGTTCTTAAAGCATGTCAAATTCACCTATTTTCACTTTAAGAACAATGTAAAAGAAAACAAAGGAAGTACTGAACTACTGATCTGCCAAGTGAATAATACAATGAATAGTTAAAGTCCACCGAAAATGCAATCATGGTACATTCCCTATGCAAAAAAAAAAAAAAAAAAAATCAAGAAGAGTACTGAAAAAAATGACACAGAGCATTTAAAACATTTCCCATAAAAAATTTAGCTACCAGCATTCCAATAACACCAGTCTGTTTTCCATCCTTATTAAAAATCTTATCATCATCTCCCCTTTGAGCCAGCAGAAGCTCCAGGCCTGATCATCTTTTTATTCCTCTTGAGAACATCACACACAATGTAGTAATTTTCATACTAAAACACAAACATATCTCATATAGCTCTTGCTAGCAGCAATTCAGGAACTGTAATGCAAACTATAGGTTTATGTAAGACAAGCAAAGCAGACAAATATTAGCCTGTCCTTCAGTGAAAAAAACTATGCTTTTCTCCATGTCAAGCCACATTTCTTCATCTCTCATAGACTATACAGGTTATTCAAGCTTCTCATCAGAACATTAGAAAATTTAAGAAAAATAGGTCATAGGTCTTCTTATCCAGCAAGGAGAAATAAAAAATAAGTTCTACATGCATTTAAAAACCAAAAATTTTGTGGTGAGTTTATGTGGAAGGTAAACGTTCTTTTTTTTCTGCATTGTGTTTTACAGTTTTGAAACATATTTTAATGTGAATGCAGGAAAAAAACACAACCAAACAAAATGTATTTGCTATGAAACAAAATTTTAAAAAATATTTTGTGTCAAACAACTTTTTTCATTTGTAAAAAGGTATTTGTCATCTATCAGTGAGGCATATAATTAATTAAAAGAGTAATTTGCAAAGGATGTAGAAATTGTCATTATCTGATTTATAATTTCTCGGCATCCCCAGAGTTATTCCACTATAGAATTCTAGCTATATAAGCCTGACTCTAAGACAAATTTAAAATCTTATTTTCCTCAGATTAAATGTTTCTATGGCATTCACAAAATCCTGGCATTCCCATAAAAATTACTTATAGCAAAAATAACTTGATTAACAAAATGTAGCACATTGCTTCCTTTAGCAGTTATTTGGAAGAAGAGAGAGTTTTGATAAGGCATTTTGATTCTACACAATGAATGGACAAAATGGAAATGAAAGTTTCTTGTTTAAAAATGAAAGCTAAGTTAGCCATATTCTTCAGGCAGGCTTTCCCAGGAGCTTTCTTGAAAGGAATCCTTGACAAAGCACAGTAGCACCAATACACACCTAATTCCATTGCACACAGTTACCTCATAACACACACAGATTGACCTCTTGGCTTCATCTCTTCTAAGTAAAGTTACCTGATTTCCTTCTCCACCTATCAAAAAAGGACATAGTTTTTTCTCACTCCCAATCTACATTGCTGTACTTTCACAAGGATCCTCTGCAATGTAGTGACTCAGGAGCAATTTCCCTAAAGCCTTATTTATCAAAGCACTTAGACAGCTGGTAAACTTCAAGGTGAAAATTTTCTAAGAAAATGGAAGTAACTAAATACCTAAGTCTCATTAAAAAACAGTGGACTGACATATCAAAAGACCATGGGTGACACAGTGAAGAATGTGTACGTTCCAGTGTTTTGTGAAATAGGAGCCCATTTCAATGTGACATTTCCTAGTTTATATTTTGGCTGGTTGCAGTATAATTAGGAAAAATAGATCACATTTTGTGATACTTCCTTTCAATTGTATGTAGCAATTACATCAGCTCTAGCACACCACTGGACTTGTTCTGAGGGAATTAAGGAAATTTAAAATGGACTGTCTCTGTCTCGTTTAATTTTTTCTCTGCCTTTAAAAACAAGAATTTTTCTTATGAATGCATTTTATATTTTTACAGAAAATCCAACCATACTTTTGTTTCCTTGGGGATAAAGAAAGCAAAAAAGGTTATTTTGCCATCAAACCACTAGAGCTTTTGAATTCTCAAGATTTATAACTTTAAAGCAAATTAGGTCTGAATGTTCTGTACTTGTCCAATTTAGTCATAGTTTGACATTTAAAGTATTTACATTTCATTTTCCTTTGTAGTCATTTTCCTTTTGATTAGAAATAGTCTATGTCTTTATTGTCAAACCATGTTTGTGCCACAAAAGAAAGTAGAGCAGCAGTCACTAAAAGATTTGGAATATGTGAGCTCTGAAAATTGTGCAAAATTACTACAAAACCATTTCTTTAGTTTATCTGATACATGATTGGGAAAGGAGATATTCTTTTGTTACAAAAGAGTTTGGGTTTATATTTATATTATATAAACATACAATGTGTGCAATGAGATAAGGACAATATTAAAATCAGACATATTGTAACTTAAGAAACAAAAAGTGAAAATGGATTTAAATGAATTAAAAAAAAATAAAAATCAGGATTAAAGCCCAGAAATCCATTTGTGAAATTATTTCTTAATCTGGAAAAATATTAGGCAAAACTCTTCAGGAAAGAATTGAAAAATGTTATTTTTGGCCAAATTTTATTTTGCCAGAAAAACAGGCTAATTTTAGTTATTTGGTATGGTGAGCAGAATATATGACATAATGCATATTGGAAGTCTGTATACCATACACACCTTTCTGTCAGCCATAGGGCTGAACAAGATGCCTCAATTCAGTCTCAAACCTCACAGCTAAAATGTACTTGGTTAATTTGAAGAGTTGGAAAAGTCAAAACCTTTGTACTAGATCTAGTTGGATCAAACTGATAGCTTTAATGTAAGTCTTAGAAACTCTATATAACAATTTTCATGGAAAGTTACTTTCAGAACAAAAAAGCTTAGTTGCATTAAAGCCATTTCTCACTTGAAAAATCACAAGTCTTTGGAAAGAGCCTTTTTTTCATCACTGGTTTATTTGTTTTACCAGTTTATAGGAGGGAAAGTAACAAGGTTTAACAACCAAAACATTACTTGAGGAAATCCTGTATCTGTGCTAGGGAGCATTTAGAATGACCCGTCTCACACTACAAATATATTGCATTTGAATAATTGCTAGAAGAAATGAGACTCTTACAAAAAAAAAAAAAAAAAGTTCCTATGGAGAACGATTATGCTGCAAGAGATCTCCACACTAATAAATTAAAATATAATAAATAGAGGTAGTTTGTAAGTACCTACATCTTCCAAGCAGAAACCACAGATTCCTACCTTGGCTGAAAAGAAGTAATACATTACACAACTAGTCTTTGCCCAGGAAAAATTAAGTGGCTGCAGATGTTGAGTACAAATACAGTAAACCCTAACTCTATTCTGATTAATTGTTGCAAATAAGGTGGGAGAAAAATAAAATACTTAAACATATCTACAGTGATAAGATTCCTCTGATATTTGGTAAAATTGAACAAGTTGCATTTAGCAGAGGAATCACTTAACTAGGACTAAAAAATCCTTGGTTTTCTTCACTTTGCTACCAATTGACATTTGGCAAGTCACTGCAATCTCCAGTGGTTGAGACATATGAGCCACAGTTAAGGAAAAAAACATTAAATAAATTACTTTCTAAACACTTTTGACTTGTTGGAGCATTGTAATGCTAGATAAATTTAAGGCATTCAGATTTTTCACAGACTTCAGTTTCTTTCAGTTCCAGAAAGCTACAGAGTAATGACATTTTTTCCCACCCTATATCTTCTCAGAGGCATGAATCAAATCCTCGTGTAGTCAGTGAAGACAATTCCCTTGATATTTTAGGGAGTAAATACTAGTATCTCTAGGCACTGGGCTTCTAAATATTAACTACTTCATGACTGCCCTCCTTTTCTATGAAAAGTTAAACTATTTATAAAGTTCCAGAGCTCAAATTTAAGAGGTTACATGCCATCTACAAAACCACAAAACTGAATTTCTGTATGGTTCTCCCTGACAACTAACTTAACATCTTGGATGTTGATGTCTTGAATGCATTTAATATACTAAACTTCACTGAGAAGTTCATTATTCTGAAGGAGCATGTTTAGAGACATATTTGTTTACTGTATGCCTCTTTGTTCCATCATTACCTTATCACATCTTGTTGCTCTACATCATGTTGCAAGAAAAACATGAGAAATAACTCATACACTGTAATTTTTTCAAACAGCTTTTATGTGTTAGACAAAGCAGAAAGGGAGGAGGAAATCATAAGGAGGACAAAGGAAAGATTCATATTCATATTCTTTTTATCTCCTTTGAAATGGTGCAGATTTGCATTTTTGTTTACGGACATCATACATTCTTTTGCCAAGATTTATTTCTTGGTACAAAATGCTACTTAAAGATAACTAAACAGGATCTTCAAACTCTAATACTGAAAAATGCAGTTACAAAAATATTCACTGTCTCATAACATTTAGCAACACCTGAAATTCTGCATCCCTAATAGATAGCTTAACATGTACTCTTAAAACCTATTAAAAAAAAAATCTTTATTTAAAGATATGAAATTCCCTTTTGGGCATAAGTTCTCAAAGTGGTGTCTAGGGAAGTCTGGTGTCAAGGACCCCAGATCTGATTGTTACAATAAAAATTACAAACTCTGACAAACCCAGCCAATACATTTCAATCATTCCTTGCTCTGAAGTAGTTTTCACCATATAGTGACCATGGTGCTTCTAGTATTATCTGAAATACATTATATATCTATGTTCATAAGAACTACTCTTGCAAATTGAGAGTTAATATAAAAAGATGTTGACCAAAGAGGCTAGAGATGATGAAAATTCTGAGAAAAATCTGCTGAGATTAGACTGAAGACAACAGTGACTTCTAAGCTAGTATAAATGGGTAAAATTAATAAAAGTATTTACTGGAATAACCTCTGAATGCTATTTATCAAGTGTAGATAGTCATGATATCAGTACATCCATGATACACTCCGTTCAAGAACACTGTCTTGGACATATTAACACATAGGGTATACCTGTTGAATCCAGCCTAATGCAAACTGAATTGATGAGACTTTTGCATTAGTGTCATGGTTTCAGCTAGGGTAGAGGTAATTTCTTCTCAGTAGCTGTTATCATGCTGTTCTGGTTTTTTGTTAAGTCATGTTTATCCTCAGTCAAAGACTTTTTTCTTGTCTCAGGCTCTGCCAGTGAGAAGGTATGCAAAGGAACTGGGAGGGAGCATAGCCAGGACAGGTGATCCAAACTGACCAAGTTGGATCATGCCAAGTATATAAACTGGGAGAAGGTACCTGGAAGGGCAGCCGATATGGGTGCAGGAATGGAGATCTGGCATCAGTCAGTGGATGGTGAGCAATCGCATTGTGCAGCACTTGTTTTTCCCTTTTTATCATTATTATTATTACTATTATCATCATCATTTACCATTATTATTCTATTTTACTTTATTTTCAATTATTAAACTGTTATTTCTCAACCTACAAGTTTTGATTCTCCACTCCATTCCACTGGGGTGGGGGGGAGAAGAGGGGAGGCTGCGGAAGCGGCTGCGTGGTGCACTATTTCCAGCTGGGCTTAAACCACAACAGTCGGGATGAAATAAGGTTCCATTCTGACTTGGTTTTGCTCTTGGTAACATTCTGAGAAGTGAATTTAAACCTTGGCATCGCTTTAGAAATTAGTTCTAAAACTTCACTGAAAGTCAAGTAAATGATATCTCTTTGAACCTTACTAAAAAGAGCAGACATGCTGATCATTTGTCTTTCTGCTCTCATCAATATTTATTGCATTCTTGGGTGACTGTTCTGAAATTATTAGCAATATTAGCCAAACTTAATTAATCTGAAACCTATCACTTTTTATTTCTTACTCAATTCATTAAATTTAGTACAATGAAACTAAAGGTCCATTTCTCAAATCAAGTATACCTCTACAACAAGTAGCGTTCAATAAATTACCTTTAAGGCCAAATGCAAGGAACTGGAAATTATTTCTCTATTGTGGGAAATTTGCTTTTAATCCTGCTTTGTACAACTTTCCAGTCTCTGCCCAAAAGAATGTGCTTTACCATTGTATACCACTCCTGCTTAGCACTAAACAACAGTTAGAGGGGAGGATAGGTTCGGGGCTACATGCTGGTCTCTACTTATTTTAAAGCTGATCAAACATTATAACAATAGCCTTGCTTAACTTATCTTACAGAAACAGCAGCACCATATTTTACATCATACATTCCTACAGTACTTCAACTGACATTCATTCCAAAGTAGTAGTCCATTCTCCATATACCAGTAGTTGTGGACATGTCTCAGTGGTGCTAATGAACATAAGGGTTCATGAAACGCTGCATTTTGGATCAGCAGGAATAGGTCTTCTGTGCAGACAGCATATTTGAAAATTTTCCACCCAAACCAGGTCATATAGAATTCTGTTCTCTACATAGCATCAGTTTTGTGCAATCTTTTCACATGGAAAAAAATGCAGGCCCACTTTTGCAGAATAGATCTTTATTTCAGTACTTTTATACAGTGTGTATATATACATATACACACACACAGAGATGTACATACAGATGCATCTGTCATTTTTATTCTGTATTGTATAAAAAATGATCTTGAAAACTTGATGCAAAAAGAGTTCCTTGGGGATATTGGAATATTGTTTTTAGCCTTCTTATCAAGCTATAGGCTTAAAATTCCAGAATTTTTGTTATATTTATGAATCCACACAGTAATCACTTGCACATTTAACTGTACTTTCCAATCAAAGTACATACAAGAAATGCTCAGACACAGAAAGCCCACTAGAAACAATTAGAAGATCAATTTGTACCTTGTCCTAAAAGTGAGGTGGTAATGATTTGCTTTATTTCCTTCTTTTATTTTTTTTTTAATGTCAGTTACACTTATTATCCCATCATAGCATCCCCACATAGTCCTCTAAAGCATCTAAAGGACTTGTAAAAACCAACTGGAAAGTGTGAATCAGAATTTGTTCAACATCATACATTGCAAAATGAGTTGCTACTATGAAGGAACCAGCAAAAATTACAGTTTTTAATTTCAGAATCTAGACTTTATTCTAGGGTCTAAGTCATTCCTATGACTACATATTCCAAACCAGATCATAAAACTGTAATTGCTTACCCAAAGCTCAAAAGCAGCACAGTGCATATTCTTTGATAGTGCTCAGAGACACAGAAATAGAAAGATAAACTAGATGCCAACAGATAGAAGAACATGTGGTAACTCCCATAGATTGTTACTACTGAATATTGTCCTCAAATCAGTAACCCTAGAAGATTACTGCAGCAGAACATCCCACACATACCCACAGCAAGTTGTTTTGTCAGACTGGTAAAGCAGTAAGACACATTTTCTAAATCTATAGAAATCCATTCTGGAATTCATTTGAAATACAGGGCTGAGCTCTCTCTGGCCTTGCCCTGAAGCCTGACTGAGGGTACAGCACCAGGATGGTCCCACCTCAGTCCCTTTGGAGTTCATATATAGGCAAGTAGGGCAGTACAGTACACCAAGGGCTGCTCGAGGCAGCATCAAACTGCTTCTGCTGCATTTTCTCTTGCCCTGCCAAGCACGTACATAAAGCAATAATTAGTTCTTAGCCTCACTAGTGCTCTCTTAATGTCATCTCAGATGGTGTCAAATCCATGACTCCAGCACTAAAAATCAGATTAATATAATTCATAAGTGATTAACATGAAGTTTACTTGATTAGCATGAACTTTA
>JAWWLV010000121.1:46405696-46439476 GCA_035041135.1 Platyrinchus mystaceus
CATCAGTTGCAGTTTTTAAAAATGCATAAGCAACAGTATAGTATTTTAAAAACATTATTCAAATTTAGATCATGCTTCCTCATCCTTGATATCTTCAAAATTTCACTGCAAAGAGGTTGGCAGGTGTGACTGCTTCTGAGAGCCTTGATAACCATTTAATGCCTCAGTTAGGATGAAACGCGACAGAGGAGTGTCTTTTGTGCTAAGTGAAAACAGTTCATACATGGAAGAAGATAGAAAATGAGGTAGGAAGAAAATGAGGTAGTGGTTTTACAGTGAATTCAAATAATAATGAAGTGACTCAACAACAAAAAGATATAAACAATTTTTGAAAAGAGACTTCAGAACTGTGCATGCTGACAAATAGCGCACAAACAGAAAACATGTGTTTAATATTAATTTCCAAGAACTTTATCTTATGCTCATCCTTTCTCCACCCCCGTCAGAATCTTCAAGAACCAGATTATTGATCTTTAAAAGCTATTTTAAGTAACAATATTTAAAATATTTTTAAATGTATAATTTTATTTGTCTTTATCCAGTAATTATATTTTAAATTACTGAAGTTGAAAAATCTCTAAAACAGAACATTTTTGTTGCAAGCCACTGTCCATATTTTTTCCAGATATAGCAATATCATTATTTCAAGCTGTTTCTGACTAAATGGGGGAAAAGCATTTTTGCTATAAACTAAGACCAACAGGTATGTGAAAGGATGATCACCAACTAAGTGAGGAAGCAGTGAACCAGCTTGGCAAGCAAAAATTGTGTGGGGTTTATTAGACACCAGAGTCATTGTAATCAGCAACACAGGACTAAAAAGAGCTCACCTCAAGCATATCCACATAATTAGGGATGTGCCTACAGGACAGTATTTTGATGAAACCTCTCTTACCTTTCCTAAGAAAGGAGCACAACAGAGTACCTCTCTGCAATGCCTGTACACCAATGCAAATTGCAAGAGGAACAAGCAGGAGGAACCAGAGCTGTGCTGGCAGTTGCAAGGCTACAACTTACTGGGATGTTGGAGCTCTTGGTGGGATAGCTCATACAGCGAGAGTACTGCAATGGGTGGACAAGGGCTTTTTGGGAAGGACAGGATGGAATGGGAGGAAGTGTTGCCAGTGATGTGAGAGAGAAATGAGAATGTGAGGAGCTCTTCTCTAGATGGATGTGGAGCCAGCGAAGAAAATACTCATCAGGATTACTGGTCAAAACAACACTGGTGATGCTATGGTGTCTCTGGTACAGACCAGGTGATCAGGAAGCAGATTATCTGTCTCCAGACAAATGGAAAAAGCCTCATATTCACAGGCCCTGGTCCTCATGGGGATTTAACGACTCTGAGATCTGTGGGAAGTGTAACACAAGAGGGCACAAACAATTCAGGAGGTTTCTGGAGGGTGTTGATAGCAACTTCTTGGCAGAGGTGATTGATAACCTAACAAGGGCAAGTGCCCTTTTGAGTTTCACATCCTCTCAAGAAAAAAAACTGCTTAGGGGCAGGCTTGGCAGCAGTGACCAAAAGCTGGTGGTGTTCATGAATAAGGATCTGTTTCTCTGACAAAAACTCAGATGTAAAAAGGAAGCAAACAAGAGGAGGGAGCAGAGTCAGGTCATTTAAGAATATGCACAAATGGGCAGGATTAGACTGTCCAGCTGGAGTGAATCTGGTAAGGAACATGAGGGCAACAAGGGTTTCTAGAGGTTTGGCAGAAGCAAAAGACAAGGAAAAATGTGATCCTCCTACTGATGGGGCAAGAACCCAAGGTGTTCTATGCTTTCTTTTCTTCAACCTTTCCTGAAAAGTAATTAAAAAAAAAAAAAAAAAAGACTTTTTTTAATGTAAGGCTGATTGAACACTGAAACAGGTTGCTCAGGGAGCTTGTAAAGCCTCCAACCTTGGAGATATTCAAAACCTGACCAGGCCCAATCCCAAGCAACCTGCTCTAGTTACCCCCATTTCGTCACTGCTTTGAGCAGTATGGTTGAACTAGATGATCTCCAGAGGTCTCTTCCTGCCTTGAATGTTCTGTGATTTCACCAGGCACTTGATTAGACTACTGTTTAATAGTATTCCCATGGTTATGTGATTCACCAGCAGGAGGACACATAAGTAGCCCAGGATTCAACAATACATGTCAAATTGCCATTGTACTGTTTCAATTCTTATCTCTCCCCCTTCCCCTTGCCCATAAGTAACAGAGTCATAGCGTTTTGTCATAGAGACTTTTGTTAGTCATTATTTTTTATATTTTATAGGGAAATAGAATGATATTATATACAAACCAGGTTTGCCATTCAGCCTTTTCTGGTGGTTCACGAAGCTGAATGACACTCCTATTTTTAAGCATCACGTACAATATCCTTTCTTGCTAGTAGGTACTTCTGAATGAATATCTGTATACATCAAGGAATGACAATAAAATGAGAGCTAAGGGATTAACAATGCCTGAATATAAGATCAGTATGCTCTGAACACAAGCTTTTATGAAAGGTAGGCTCCAAATCCTGCAAAACAATGAGGGCCTTCACCTTTCATGGTCTCCCTGAGACAATCAAGGTGCTCTACACTTAACTGGTTTCCCTACTGACAAATGAGGGCTTTCAAGCAACTAACAGGTGAAAGCTTTACAACCACTTACAAATGAATTTTATAATATTATCATACATGGAATGGAAAATTTAATTATCTTATTCTGTTGGTATAATCAACAAGGAAATATTTCATATGCAAACATAAGGTATGTAGTTTTTTGGATAATGCTCATAAACATTTTAAAGACACTCATCTAATGAGTATTTTAAAATGTTTTTACTAAAATAGGTCTTTCTGGTGGAAATAATCTTTTTTCAGCCCAAATAGTAAGCAAGAAACAAAAGCCAATATCAGCCTAGATATAAACTACATAAACAAATCTAGAGTGTATTAAAATTCAAATATAATAATGAAGCTGCTGCTTTACTTCACAAATTGATGCCTTAACTATACAATGGTTTTAATCTGTGCACTGATGTATTTATTTTTTACTGCTGAATATGTGCTCATCTGTACCTGATCAGCATGGATTTTTTTTTCTAAGAAAAATAGTTTTCTCAAGGAAATTATAAAGTTCCCTTCCCCTCAGCCTCTTTTATTCAGAGTTCACATATATTTAATTTCAAGTTAAAGGCTGAAAAAGTGAGGGGACAATATACTAAAGTGACAGCATTCTGAGTGTAGCATAATCTATCACTAAATATACTGTCTACATTTCTAGAAGGGTCTCAGATGCACTTCAACAACATTATTTAATTTTCATACTCTTGTATATTTACAAGGCAAACATAAGAAAACCTGATCACCTCACAACACGCATTTTCTCTTTCCTCACAGTAACCTTTAATGGGAAAATTATGTATTGATTTTACACATAAGCCACTGAAAAGAGAGAACATACCTGTGCAAAATTACACAAGCAAATACAAGTAGGCCCTGCCTGTGCTCTGCAGTAAAGAGAAGCCAAGTAGCCAGATGAACACAAAGGCAACAACCTGACACAGCCAGACTTGCAGCTTTTTTGGCACAGGATTAGGTCTGTGTTCAGCCCCAAAGCAGTGTGGGCACAACTAACTCACATTCACCTACAAAGGAAAATACACCTCTGCTATTAGTAACTTGGTAAAGGTTGTGAAATAAATACAAAAACAGCAAGAAATTTAATACATGCTTCACAAGGATAGACTATAAGCAAGTCAAGCATCTTTCCCTTCTTGCGGTGTCTGTCAGTACTTGTGAACCTCATACCATATGTTGAAGTAACATAATTGTTGGGATAATAGCACATGAACTGCAAAGATTGAAACAATAAACTTAAATTAAAAAAAAAAAAAAACAAACATGCCATAAGTTAAAAGATAAAGAATAAAACAAAATGTAGAAAACATCTCCATTTTTATATTTTTCAACATTCTTCCACTCTTACTGGACAAGAGATATCTTTAACATCAGGCTCAACAGCTCAAGTGCCAAAAGGACTTTTTTTGATTTAATAATCCTTCTCCCAAAATGTACAAACAAATGTCACACACACAAGAAAAAAAAAGGATTCCATTTCAAATTGATTCTAGTTGATACCCTAATTTTCAGGTACAAAGATCCCCAGGCCATTACTTGCTCAGTAGTTTCAACATGAGTAGGATCATGGCTTTGTGGACAAAGTTACAAAACTACAATACATTTATTTGTGAACTCTGGTTGCAGTGTTGCTGTGATTAAGCCCTTACAACCACTTTTCAGGACTAATGAAGATAATTTCATCTTTGTAATGCAAATAAGATGCTGACAGTGTAATAAATTCAGCTGGCCATAGGTCACCATTCCATTTTGTATCAAGCCAAAGATTGGATCATTGCAATAGAACACGTGAAATAAATGGGATATGAAGGATTTTCTCATTAAAGGGAAATTATTTTCTCATTGACAATTGAGTTTATTACATATCTGATGAAGTGGATTTTGGAATGCTTCATTTAGTATGGTCCCTGTTTCTGTTCCTCTCCAAGAACATGAAGAGATTCTTCTTTGCTTATTTTTCATTTGTCTACTTCTTATTTGATTTTTTTTATTTGTTTATATCAACTCTTATCTAATGTTCCATGTTATGACTTTATTTTTAAAAGAGTATTTGAGGGACAAAACTATGTCCTTGAATATTTTCTCTGAAAACTATATAAGGAAGTTTTCTGTGAACTCAACCTACATTATTTGTATTTTATTACTTTCTGTCACTTCAGACTTCCTTTACTGTTGCCTAAAGCTATAAGATTGTGAAACTCTTGCTGTACCTCCTTGAGTAAAATACTGCTCAAGTCTTCTCCTGTTTGCCCTGGCTTTGAATCTCCAAATCTGAATTTTGCTTTTTTCTGCATATATTGTAATTGGGGTTTTATGCATATATTATGCTTGTAGCTTATTAGCTAAAAAAAGGTTTCTTATTTTGAGGCTCAATATTCAGCACATTAGGTAAGCTATATGAACAAGTGATATAGTTAAATAACAGTGCAAAGAATAAAATAAAATCCCCTAAGAAATGGTTTCCTTATACTGCAACACATGTTACCATGGAATTAATTTTTATTTCAGTCATAATAAAGAATTTTTCCCAAGGCATTTCAGGGCTTATAAAATTCTTAAATTCTTTCGTACTGGAAATATATAAACAGAGCATCTTACCTAATAGTATGCAAATTTTTTTAAAATTCAATTTGAGTTCATAATCAACTATTTTGATCAATTAAATGTAACTGTTCCAAGCAATATATAAGAGTGATAGCAACGGATATGAATGACAGGAATATCCATATTCCAACAGATGAATGATTGCTTAGTTAGAAAGTTAAACAAGACGATCAATTCCTAACATAACATATAGCAATTCTTCCAAGTTGCTGATTTCATGTTTCACAGCTATGGTTTATTAGATACAGACAGGATTTTTTTTTTTTTAATTGCCTAATGCAATTCAACTCTAATAGTGCTTGTATCTGGTCTTTGCAATAGTTCATATTCAAAAGTGTGCCATTAACTGTCTGAGCATCATACATCCTCAAATTCAGCTAAGATCCCAGCCCTTTTGAGCCAAAGTAACAGCAAATAGAACTCAGCTCTGCCCTTCAGAATTCAGTTTGTGACATTGCCAGGCTCCCACACACTAAGTGTTCCCCATGTCATCGATTGTTCGGGTAGAGACTAAAACTGACACCCTCAAATCAAGTAGAATAATTTGTTTGTAAACTACACATAAATGTCTTCCAAGCAGCATCTTGAAACTAAGTAAGCTACCAGTAGACAGATGGTTGAGCTCTATTCCAACTCAATTATTTATGATTTTGTAGTTATGTGGACTGATTTCTACAGTTTCTGCTAGGTGTCTGAAAAAAAATAGTTCTACTATTGACAGATGATGAGCCAGCTAATGAAGACTGTGGAGTGCACATAGTGAAAGATGTACTGCTTCAGAATGAGAGGGGACAAAATTTCCTGAGTAAAATAGCATTAAAAAATTTTTAGTGGTTTCTTTTCCATTACTATTATTAGTGTAGGGCTCATTATTTCCTGAGTACAAAGAACTCACTAGTACTGTAACGAATCCTCTCAGGAAACCATCATTTCAGTTCAGGCCTTGAGCTAAAAGTTTTCCAATTTCTCTGTGCTAATAAAGGCCTTTTTATAAATGATTGAAGACATTGTTGCCACTTCTTCCACCACTGAAACATGTCACCAGCTTCTTTTATGCAAATTATTGAAAAGACAATCTTTAAAAAATAGAGGAGCATAAAAGAGAGGGAAAGGAAATGCTGAGTTGGTACAGCTGGACAAAAAAAATCATACACTTAACACATTTCACAAAAACTGCAAATACATATTCAAAATGCTTTCAGATAGTTTGTGCTCATTTACGCAATGATAATCTCAATATGATCATTTCAAAAGACTAAACCAATAAGTGCATACAGTATTTTAAAGTAAGACTCACAAAGACATTTAATATTTTCAACAGACATTTTATAATTTAATATTTTTCTAGAGTAAAATAAATATTCTTCATGATGTATAATTTCAAAGAAACCCATACTTAAGTCAAGATGCAGTTATCAGGCAATGAGTTTTCATAAACTCAATGAAAATTTTACCTCTTATCTAGAGATGAGAACTTGTTCCTATTAATAATTTCCCACTTCCTGTTCCTTCTATTGAAACAAGGGTTCTTTTTTTGTTTTATTTTAAACTTTTTTTAAAAATTTTAATTCTATTGTATTTAAATTTAGATACTAGATACTAATATAAATATTAAATATTAGATAATTTATATATTATATAAAGTCACAATATAAGTTTATTTTAATTTAATTCAGAATTATGGAGATGGGAGAGAATAATATCTTATTTCAAGTTAAATGTTGGTTTGTACTGGTAAAATTGTTTTAGAGAATTCTGAATTTCAACCAGTTACAATCACTTAATGTGATGAAGGTAATTTATAACTTTTGCAGCAACATAATGTCTCCATAACAAAAATGAAATATTGTAGCAGGACAACAAGCTGTGTGAGTAATTCTGTATACTGAAAGCCTGACTATTGCAAATTCTCTTCAATGGTTTTTCCAAAAAGACACCATTCAAATGTTAAGGATCCTGAATTCTACCTCTTCAACAGCCAGATATCAGGACATCCTGCCTTCCTCTGTCTCACAAGGTCAGTCGAGGTACTTCAGAGCTTTTAAAAGAATAAGGTTGCCAGTGTTGTAGCTGCAAGCATCATAGGCACCACTGATATCAATGGAAAAATAATATTTCACTTCTGACTGAGAACTGATTTGGCAGGTAGCTGAACCACAACTGTGTGTAAGAATCAGAAAGTTAGTTATTAGAGCTACCATTGAGGGAGACCATTTATATTATTTTATCTATGTAGAAGTTTTATAAAACCAGAGAGACTGTTTTTCTTATGCCACACTTTCCCTATTACTGATGCTTTTCACATCCTTAGCTGCGCCGTATCACTTTAATGCTGTATGGGCTAATGTAACGGCAGAAAGCTCAGTCAGTGATAACTGGCAGAAAAAACTGGTGGGGAAAAAACCTGCATTCCTAGGGACCATTTTGTCCCAAATAACTAGACATTGTACAGAGAGCTAGCACCCAATCCATTTAAACTATTGATTCTATCCAAGCTAGTTATTTGAACATAAAAGGAGGATCTATCAGCAGAAAGACTGGAGGTATCCTCTCGTGTTAATTTGTTTGTAATTCTGAATTTTAATAGCTTTTTATTAGCCCTTTTTCTCTAACTCACCTAAAATACCAAAACACATTTTTCCTCTATCATAGGACTATTCAGCTTTAATATTGAATTTACTACACCCAGGAAAAATCTCAGCAGTAAAAGCAGATTGAGTGAGAGAGTGCTATATCTAGGTATGAGTCCTTTCATAATCTACTAAAGAAAATCCAAAGCACAGTGTCATTTGTAATTTGACATACAACAAATTTTTCGATGTCAAACTCTCAAAAGAACAGACTAATAGATAACACCTTGCTATGGCTATGAAAATAGAAACATACTAATACAACTGCTTATCAGAATTCCCACTGCCACTATGTCTACATGGTAGTGAACATTTTACTGGCACTTGCATTTTCTGTGCGAACGAGACTGAAAGAAACAGGAGTTTAGTCAGGGAGACAATGTGATAAAGAGACTTCAAGTGTAAGCTAGTTTCAATGCTGTGTCATCTGTCTACTTTTACAATTACCTATGAATATATTATATATTTATATACACATTTAGATTTATATGGACATAGTTTATTCACCATAGCCAGGTATGGTTATATATACATGATTATATACAGCATCAAAAAATAACTAAAGTATTTTATAATATTTGTACTAATATAATTGAAATATGACAACCCTTTTAAGCATAGTTTATCCATAAGAACTGAAACTGGATGAGATTGCTTAGCTTCTAGTAAAGAATTTAATAGTTACAAAATCCAAAGAAAGACAATTGCTTTACCTCAGCATTAGTTAAAGTAAAAAAACCAGTATCTGTTTCAAAGATAGCATATGAATGCATTTCTTTCTGGAGACACATTATACATCCTGATTAAATCCTAAATCTATGTACATCAGACTTTGAATTACTCCACAAGGTCTTCCCTTACTATGCTCTCAATGAGCCAAGTTGCTGTGAGAAAAATTGTGCAAGAGCTCGTGACAACACATTCTGTAATGATGCACATGTTCATACTGCGTGGGTGTTGCAGATGGAGTGACGCACTTCACTTGTAGGAGAGAAGTAGCAATAAGTTTATTGATATAAAACAGCAAACAAAGCTGGATAGTAAAAGCCTCAGTGGTTTAACAGGATTCGATAGCAAAGTACACTTGATTATTTACTCTAGAATACAGAGTCAGACAAAACTGTCAGAGAGACCCTCCTGTTGAGTCATGAGGCTCAGAAAGAACCTTCTTGCTCTCTAAAACTCCTTTCTGAGGGGAGTGGAAGGTGTTCTAGATCCGGACATAGTCCCAGACTTAGTCAACGGTTTATGTCTAAAGGACTATATGTGCACAATCGTTCCATTATATCACTTAGAAAAGATTTCAAAGTTTCAGCACACTTATTCCCAATTTTCTTACTAAGTATCTGACGTGATAATGATTCTCTCACCCTCAAGGAGTAACTTTGAGAGGCTTCTCAATTCAAGGGAATATCCTGGCCTGCAGCCTGCTGCCAGGCATGAGAGCTCAACAGACCCTGGGCTGTCCACTATTTATGGAGTAAGATTATTGCCTTATAGTCACATTTGCATACCAGTTGTATTTTGCTTGACATGTGCTCAAAAGCTCTCAGCTGTTGAGAAAGACTCACAGCCCCTAACTATTGTGTTGTTATCTATCCTACCAGAGTCCAGCTGTGGGGGCACACCATCAAAATGGGCAACTTAGCAATGTCTTGACTTTTTGAGATTTTCCTCTTATATTCTCAAAATTACTATCACCAAGCACAGAAATTCCTACATTTTTAAACACTGAAAAGCAACAGGAATAGTTCACTTTCTAATTTCTCAATCCCTTCTCATCTTTATGTCACTACCAGAAACCTTTCAAGCCAAGACCTCAGTCCTGCTGCCAGTCCATTTCAAACCACCACAGCTTTCTACTGGAGTGTATACTTGAATTTTATGGAATGATGAAGTACACCACTTCAATAAATGATAACAGAAAACAGAAAACAGTCTTTGCTTTACTATTCCAACTTGGAAATTATTTCTACCATTTATTGTTCTAAAGTGTTACCAGCTTCTTAGTAAATACTGTAACCAGGCATGGCACTTCACATGGATATTTTTTTTATTTTTTTTTTTTTTTTTAAGTTTAAGAGGTTCTAGTTTGCTGACAGATAAATGAGTCATCAGTCTGTCAAATGAAAGAAAGCAAAAACAGCAGGTAAGAAAATCTCTTTTTTCAAGGCTTTTGGAGGTCATGTAATCAGTGGGATTTTAAAAAGAGTGGTATTTTGTTAGGAAAATTAATATGCCTTTTATAAAGCTGCTTCAAGCTCAAGAAACAATTACATGTCACCGTAGCCATGCATGTCTTAAAAACTGCCTACCATGGTAGATGCCTAGGCAGCACTCAGCCAAGGTGCATGCTCAGCTCTACACATTGGTCATCACTTGTCACAGCCTGCAGCAACCCAAGACCTGTGCCCTTACCGAGAAATGTCCTCCTCATGCTTGAGATCACAGCAGTGGTGCCCATGCTCTTCTCACCCTGCTTCTGTTTGAACCCTGAAAGTTTTCTCTGCTTCAGTATCACTCAGCTAAAACTTACACCATGTGAAGCCTGATGGAAACTTCATTGGGTGCAGCAAATGCAGCCAAAGTGGAGAGCACAGGTACTTACCTTCAGCTGGCAGAGCTGTGCATCACTCCCAGCCTGCTGTTTGTGGGCATGACTGAAATAGCAGATTCCTTTTTCGGTGCTATTTTAAAATGAAAAATCACAGAATACAATATGAGCTGACATTCAGCTGCTGTAAAATTACCTCTGCTCTGGGCATCCGTGCCCAGGTGCCAGAGGGCTCCTCTGTGAGAAGAGGTGGGGGCTGCCCCAGTTCAGGTGCAGCTGGTTCCGGACAGCTCCAACCAACCCACTGCAGGGCACAGCTGAGCCTCACAGTCGCCCTGCAGAGTGCCTCAGGGAAAGCGTTTTTCAGAAAGACCAAAAAATGCCTGAAGAGCAAAGAGGAATGAGGAAAAAAGTGTAAGGAACTGCCCTGTGAACACTCAGGCCACTCCAGGAGAAGGGAAGAAGCTGTGCTACCTCTGCTGGGGCAGGATTTCCTGGCAGCCCGCAGAGGAGCCCAGCCAGAAGCAGATACGGCTGTATATTTACATAGCCTTAAACGAAAAAAAAAAAAAGCTGACCTCCACTAAAAAGAAAATAGTACCAGTTTGGGGGCACTTCAGTGGTTCTTGAAATGAGTTCATTAATGTTATTTTGTTATTGCTAATCCATTTAAAACTGTCAGGGGAGAATAACATGTATCGTCTTTCAGAGGCATTTAAAGCCTTAACATTTCTAATTGTGACACTGTCAGTGATAAATGGCTACTTTGTTCCTCTTGTAGATTTGTTGGTGACACAGGATACAAACACGTGCCTCATATCAAAACGGAGAGGAGGGACTGACAACAGACAAACCCTTATATTCAGCCCTTTGTCCTTCCTTTTCTCTTTCTGTTGCACGATGGAAGAGTCTAGAAGACCATTCACATTCACATGGAGTGTTTCTACCCAAAGACAGCACTCAGTAGCAGAGCATCACATTTGAAAAAACCTTACCCACTTGCCTTGTTTGCTTTGTTTTTATGGTCAAATGGTTCCCGCAAGATTTTTTTTTAAGCTCAGACTGAGCCAGTGTGTGGTCAGAGGTCAGAGCAGCGTGGTACCTCATCTATGCATGAAAGCAGCACTGATATTTAACCGAGTTAGAAAACTCACTTAGACTTTTGAAAAAAATTCACAATGGCATTTTGATTCGATGTGATTTGCATGTTAATTCCATCATCTCAGTGACAAAGCAATGATGGTGTCATCTGGAGTATTCTGAGTATTGTGACAAATCTTTAGATATTTATATTATTTTCTATTGTTTTCTCTAGAGTTTCTTCACTGCTACGAACCTACACCAATTAGGCTAATTTAGAATATCATCATGTTTTGGATACAAGATTATCTTAGAGAAAGCAAACTGAAATATTTTAAAGGCATAATAAGTTTGCATTTATATCAGTAGTTTGGGGGCAGGTGGGAAGGGTTACTAGTGATTTAATCACTGTTTGATTTGTTCACAAAATCATCACAGTATCAAGGGCTGGTATGTTACAAATGCACCCAGCCATTGCTTCACTAGAATACAGCAATTGCTGTGCTTATGACAAAAAGGATTAGTGGCAGATTTTATGCTGAAGATGTTGTAGTTGATGAAGGAAAGCCTTTGTCATGGTTTAACTCCTTTAAATTGGTTATCTTAATGATTCCTATCTAATTCAGGATAGACATGATTTTGATATTTATAATGCTTACACACTGCATTTTACATCACCTTTCATCTAGTCATATGAACTGCACATACATCTGTGTGCATACTGTTCAAGTAGATAATGCAGTATTAACCAGTGTGTCCTGCCAAGATTTGGCAGAATGGTGGTATAAATCATAACATTTAAACCTGTAAAAAGTTTAATCTTGTCACACAAAACAAGCACAGAAACTCCTTTTACAAATCTCAAAATGCATGATTGAGAACATTGGCAATGAGCAATGCTTTCCTGCTATAGTTATGTTACTGTTTTTCAGTCCTGCAAAATAGTAGATACTGTGTTTTTCATATTATCTTATGTATAATATACCTTAAGCTTAACACATGCACTCTATACATGGTCTATTAACAAGAAACTATGCATGAAATATTGCAGACTTTATTTTAAGGTAGGTACAAAAGTAATAGAAACTGAAAAGACCATGTTGGAAGTTCCTTTTGAAATTCTACCAAGAACTTGTGTTTTTCATCTTAATATTCCAATGCTGTTCACCCTTATTATGCAAAAAAATAGCATCTTTTCTGGCAAATGTTCTCTTTGTGAATTATTATGAAATGTCACTTACCAAAACACATTTCAAACAAATAAATTACATCTAATTTCTTCCAGATTATACTGTCATCTGAAAGATACTAATATGTGTGAATGAGATTAGAAATTGTCCACTCTGTTTATCAATTTCTCTCTCAGTTTGAGGATTCAGAAATACCATGATCACCTCTGAAAACAATGAAAGAACAGCTAAAATACAAACAGTGAACATTTAAAAATCTCTAAGGCCAGGCTAAGTATAAAGATAAATTGAATGCTGCAAAATTATAATAGGGCTGTTTTTTTTCTTTTACAAACAAGGCATTTATTATTATTTGGGTTTAATCTACTTATACACAATTGCATAACATAATAATCACATTATCATTGTACAGATATAAAAAACTGGTAAAAAACAATAACATAAATGTCATTCAGTCATTAGAAACACCAAACAAAGCCAAAATCAGGGTTGCCAGCACAGCACTGCCTAACTGCCCTCATGTTCTCCCTTTCAGACACTAGCAGGGCATCGTACTATTTTTGCCTCAGCTCAAAAGATGAAAGACTAACTGAAAACAGTGAGGCATAGCTGACAATTCCATAACTTCTTTTCAGCCTACTGTTCTATTGCTTTTGGCAGTACTGAGTTTTTGTCCAACATTCTCTGGACATTTAGGAGTCAGGATTAAAAACCATTTTTCAACAATGAATTTCATAGCTTTTCAAAGCAGAGTCAAAACAGGCTTTTTAATTCAAAAGAAATTTTCAACTTTTTGGAAGTTTGGGCAACACAGTCATAAATGGAGAGATTTCATAAATCAAAACAAAGTAACATTAGTGTATTATTAAAATTGATCAGACTTTTGATGGAAGAAGCTATGTTGCAACTCTTCTTTCAGAAATTATAGTTCATATACATAAACCTAAGCATCAACACATTTCTGCTGCTTCTTTTTTTGCTGTTGATATTAAACAAAATCTGCAATATTCTTAGATGTGTTTACACAGTCTCCTGTGAGTCCAAGAGAAGACAAAGATCTGGGCTGCAGGAAAAGTAATTAAGCCTAACCAGTTTGTGCATAAGCTTAGAAAGTTTCAACACAAGTAACTTGTTTCTTGAAGTTTTTGGATATTAATCTAACAGCCCAATTTGTGCTATCTACTATAAATTATGGAATATAAAATGCATCAGGGAGAAAATATTCAGCTTGTTTTTGTTACCTTTATTGTTTCAATGGAAATGCTTACATATATCAGGCTATCTAGCTCTTACTCATTTCCTAGACAATTTTATTTGTCATCATTTGCTCAAAGAAAACCCAAATGAAAACTCAACAAAAACTATACAAAATACATACGCTGCCATCTTGCACTGGCTGCCAATGTTTGTTTAGTGCAACAGTCCCTTCAGCTTAGGCAGAGAAATCAGAGGAGTAGGCGGCCATCTCCCTCTTCTCCCACTCCAGGGGAAGGGAGGAGGTGGCGAGAAACTTTGTAGCTGAACTGCTTAAAGTAGATCTGTTCAGAGTACAGAAATATGGTAAGAGATGTGCATGTAAAAGCTTTTAGATATTCTGCCTGTGGAGAAATAGGTGACTCCTGCTGCCTCACCTAAAAATGGTCTCAAAGCACTTAACCTAAACTTTATATGCATACCTGCACGCTTTTGCCAAGGCAGAAATGGAATGAGAAGGGAGATGTGCCAGCAGTTGCTAATGAGTGTTGCATTCATTAAAGACAGAGGGGAGTTGTCTGTTTGCCATTGTAAACATAAAAATAGAAACAAAGCAGGCTCCTTGGAGACCTATCTGTTTTATTAATTGGCACTAAAGCAGTAAAAGTAACACGTAACAACTCATCTCTGACATACAAAAGGACATATAGTCTGATGGGGCCATAAAGCATAGTATTCTGGATTTATTCAAAATCATAAAAATGCATTTTAAAATTCACTATGATCTCCTTAATTCACCATAACGTAGATAATTTGAATATGTTTTATTCACCTACAATTACCCTGAAAAAGAGATTTGTTTCTGCTGACTCTTTTCCCCTCCTCTTTTTTTCTCTTTCATTCTGGAGTATAAAGAGTCCCTCACATTCTCTTGTAATATTTACCTTTAGCCAGAGACTCATGCTATGGTTTGGAGCTCTTTTACTGAACTGAGGTATTATTAGGCCTTATCAACAAAGTGAGTGTTGCAGACAGGAATTGATACTTGGATCTAAGTTAATCTCCTGTAAAAATTGAGGACAAATTGTATGGTTACTTTGGAAGGAAGAAAAAGAGGCTGTTCCACTAAGAAAAAACAACTCCCATGTGAAGAGGATTTGGTGAGATAAGCATTACAGAAGCACTCACTCAGAGCAGTCCAAGCTGCCATTGACTCCACAATCCCACTGACAGAGAAGTTCACAAGCTATTTCTTGCATTATACTCTTCCTTGTGAGTAATGAGAATTAACCACTGCTAGCCAAAAGCACTACAAGCAGCTGCAGTCAATACTGGAGGTCAAGAGGTGCCACTACCTAGTTACATTATTGCCCATAGTTTTCATCCCAAATGTGAGGCATCCCTGCATAAAAAATACAAGTGCAGTTCCCTCAGTTGTGTTAGAAAGTTTTCGGGGTTTTTGTTCAGAAATTTTACATATCACAACAGTACAGTAAACGACACAGCCATACTGACTTGAATCTGCAGGTAGCCTGGAGCAGTACTTCTAAGTGTGTGGACTAATCACCCAGCTCACATTAATTGCTGTTCTCACGAACCTGATGATCACCCTTCTCAAGGACACATAAGAGTTCACCATTTTTACTGTATGACTATTACCCTAATGCAATAATCCAAGTACCATTTTGTTTTCCTTTCCCCCTGACTGACAGAACCTGCTCTTCCTCTTTTTCATAAAAAGGAAACCACATTCCCTGTACTCCTCTTTGCAAATCACTTTTACAGGGCGAAGACAACAGAAGCTTTCTACAAACATCTGCCTTATCACAGTGCAGTTAGGAAGCTGGAGCTGGCTGAGTACATAGCAGTATCCAAATAGAGATCACAGCAGAATCCTCCCCTCTATTAAAGGAAAAGAAAGAAAGAAAAAAAAAAAAAAGCCAGGAAAAAAGCCAGGAAAACTCAGGAACATTTTGAAACAGGAGAAGTATTTGGTATGTCTTGGAGGGGATATGAGGCATAGGAAAAAATAACACAAGATAATGAAGAACAGAATATCTTGAAAAAGGCATTTCACATGCACAACATGGAACACCTCAAACTTGCTACGCACTACTGAGTGGCTCATGAGTTTTAACAGCAGCAGTCTCCTAATAGAAATTATGAAAATTAGAAAAATAATTACAGTAGGATAGAAATTACAGAAGAGTCAGGTAACACGTCCATCCTTCAGTCTCTTTAGAAAGTTCTCTCTGCAACACTTTGGTCTTTACTTACAAGCCGTTTGAGGCAACAGAACCATGAAGGAAAAAGGAACAGTGAAGAATGGGGTGGGGGCCTGGCTTAGAAATACCAATGAAAGAGAACCTTAACAGCTTGGAAAGAAATTCCCTGAATTACCTGCTTTTTTCTTTTCAGTAGCAGCTCAGTAACATAAAGAAAAACATAAAGTACCATAAAGAAAAAGCCCAACAGTGCACATAGCTCTCTAATCGCATCTGATCATTTTTCTTAGAAAAAAAGGAAATTCCCCCACTAACTCTTTATGGGTTTGGGTTTTGGGGTTTTTTTTTTGGTCACATCATGAAAGAATGCAACTAAGTTTTCAAATGCTAGTATCCATGGTCATTTTAAGAAAAATTACAGCATATTATGAGTAACAGGAATTACAGTTACATGAATAGTTTTAAAAGCAAAGGCAATACACTCCTCTTTTGAAAGTACATTTGTTTTAACTGTGGTCAAAAGCATATGCAGAGTATCTCTAAGAACTGAAGTTAATATTTTTTTTAAGAAAAAAATGCCCAAAACTCCCAAACAGCTACACACATTTAACATGTGTCAGCAAAGGAAGTGAAAGATTATATTCTAAATAAACTCATACACAATATTCATATCAAACAGGAGCAGGCAACTGAACAATCCATCATCTTGTTGCCAGACATATCATTTTTCTGCTTCCCTTGGAGAAAGTAACTATGCACTATTTCCTGCCAATTGTATATTCATGAGATTTTTTTTTTTGATACTTCAAAGTGTGAAGACTTCCATACTTTTATTTCCTAACTTTCATTAGAAAATATTTCTGAAAGCCTGTAACACTTGTGTAGTACTAGTTTCCCATCTAATTCCCTTAGATTACTCAAGAATTTTGTGAAATAACATGTAGGCAGTAAAGCAAACTACAAATTTAAAGAGAAAGTATGAAGTAACAGTTAAGTTACTTAACACTCTGGACCTAATTCACAGAGAGTACCTTTTAAGTAAACTTTTTACTTATATAAGCAGCATTTCTCAGAAGTAAGATTTCTGCTCCGTGAGCTGTCAGTCTGAATCAGGTTACATATAGTGTGCTGACTATGTAACACAAGTTTGGGCTTAAGGAAAAGAAGATAGGTCCAAAATGAAATAACGTTACTGCTGTTATGCCAACTGAGGTATATTCCATAGAGGAACTGCCTGATGTAAAGGCAGGAAGAAAAAAGTTGCCATTTTATGGAACTTCTTCTTCTTTAAGGACTTAGTTTTAGCAGGCAGGAGCAACTCTGTGCAGCCAGCTTGTATTACCTCAGATCCTGTGATGTAGTAACACATCAACCACAGAGTTTTTGGCTTAGAGCTGGCTCAGTGTCCAGCTCATGTTTGCTTCATTTTTCTTTGGTTGGGTGAGTGGAGCTTTTTTGAAATGGGAGAAACTAATTTTTAAATAAGGGTTTCAATAAAAAAAAAACAACAAACAGTCTTAGAGTTCACCTCAGGGATGATATACCAATATGCTAAGGCACTGCAAATCACTTCTCCCCTAAAGGGATTTGCAAAGTACGGAAATAGATTCTTTCTATGACAACTCCCACTTGGCTTATAGACCCTAAAGTCTATGTAGAAGACATCTGTAGCCTTTCCTTCATCCACTCAGCAGATCACCCTGTCACAGAAGTCAAGCAGGACCTGCATTTCATAAATCTCTGTTGTCTGCACCTGATCCCCTGGTTCTCCTGCATGTGCCACATGATGGCACTCAGGATGACCTGCTCCATGACCTTTCTGGCACTGAGGTCGGGCTGACAGGCCTGCACTTCCCTGGATCCTCTTTCCAACCCTGCTGGTGGATAGGTGTCACATTTACTAACTTCCAGTCAAATGGCACCTCCTCAGTTAGCCAGGACTGCTGGTAAACGATGGAAAGTGGTTTGGTGAGCACATTCAGCAGCTCCCTGTGTACCCTTGGGTGGATCCCATCCTGTCCCATAGACTTGTGCATGTCCAAGTGGTGTAGCAGGCCACTAGCCTTTCCCCCCTGGATTGTGGGCGCCTCATTCTTCTCCCTGTCCCTGTCTTCCAGCTCAGGAGGCCTAGTACGCCCAGAACAACTGGTCTTGCTATTAAAAACTGAGGCAAAGACAGCATTAAGTACCTCTGCCTTTGTCACTGTGTTTCCTCATATATCCAGTAAAGGATGGAGATTTTCCTTAGCCCTGCTTTTCTTGCTTATGTATTTATAAGAACCTTTTTTTATGGTCAGAGGACAGCCTACTCCTGCATCTTTAAGATTTCCTTCTTGAAGAACATCCAGCTCTCCTGGATTCCTTTGCCCTTCAGGACTGCCCTCCAAGGGACTCTCTCAACCAATCTCCTAAACAGGCCAAAGTCTGCCCTCTGGACGTCCAAGTTCTGCTGACCCCGCTCCTTACTTTCAAGAATTGAAAACCATAATTTCATGATCCTTGTGCCCAAGATGGCCTCCAACCATCACATCACATTGCCCACCTCTGTTCACAGACAACAGGTCCGGCAGTGTGTCCTCCCTAGTTGTCTCACTCATCAACCATGTCAGGAAGTTATCTTCCCCACACTCCAAGAATGCCCTTGACTGTTTGCTCTCTGCTGTGTGCTTTTTCCAGCAGACATCTGGTTAGCTGAAGTTCCACAAGAGAACAAGGGCCAGCAATTGTGAGACTTCTCCCAGCTGTTTACAGAATATTTCATCTGCCTCTTTACCCTGGTTGGGTGGTCTAGATCAGACCTTATTGGCCTTCCTCCTGAGTCTTACCCATAAGCACTTAACTATATCATCATAAAGCTCTAGACAATCAAAATATTCCTTAACATACAGAGTTAGCCCACCACCTCTCTTTTCCATGCCTATGCTTGAGACAGCAGACCAAAGGACCTTGCTAGCACACTGTACCTGCACTAGTACTTCACAGTTGCTCACTTGTATGATGACACAGGAACAACACCACTGAGATCAGAAGGGACTTCTGGAGACCATCTAGTCCAACACACTGCTCAAAACAGTCAATTACAGTGCAATTAAATGTGAACAGCTTGTAAAACTGCAAAACCTCAATCTTCTATTCAGTAATTTTAGGTGTTTGCAAGTAGTAGCATTAAAAATTCTGTGGTGTTGTCTAAAGTTAATAGCTTAAATCCTTTTGTTATTCCTGCATGTGTTTGAGTTATTATCTCCTGGAGCATTATGAACTTACAGTTAAAACTGTTACATTTTTGTAGAAAAAACTATGATATTTTGTAACCAGCAAATAGTTTTGCTTGGTTTAAATAATAGTTCCTTTTAATTAGAGGGAGAAATGTATGTTATAGCAAAGCACAACACATCATTTGAGCTTTTACCTTTACCTTTTTCACTGATTAAAGAAAAACTTAATTAAACAATGGTAAACATTCTAAAAATACACAGTAGAGTGAAAAATATGTTTACTGATGAACACTAAGCAACAAAACATTAAACAAATGTTAATGAATGTAAGAAAGCTTTGGGTTTATGCCTGTGGGAGCTGGAGCTCTAAAAAAAAAAATCACACTTTGACAAATATTTTTTACTTCTTGTATAGCTGTTTATCCTAAAAAGAATACTTTTTTTAAAACTCACTTCAAACTACAAAATTATGTTAGGTGTTGACATAGCTGGAATTGATTTTCTTTTCTGTCCACATCCAATCCCATACCACAGCACTGGTTCAGTGTAAAAAAGATAATGCGGACTGTACCACTAACATTTTTTATGTATTGCTATTTCCCTGATGCTGAAGAGGGTGAAGAACTTTAACCATCTCACTGATAGATCAATCTTGCTGCTGTTCTGCTTGAATACTCTGAGAAGGTTATCACAGGAACTTACCTAGAATAACATTATATGAAGTAAAAGTTTGTAAAATATCAGTTGGGAAGTACTTCTTGAAGCAGGCAAGCTAGAATTTACTTCAAGGAAACACAGGGAGGAAAAACACTTGTTCATTTACCTCCCACTTCTGCAAATACTTAACATAAAAGATATCCAGTTGATTAAGAAAACAGTGCATACAAAATGCTGGTGGTTTATCTGTTGTTTCCTTTTTTTCTGCATATTTAATAAAGACTTCTGGTCTCCTTTCTTGTAATTTGTTTGACACTGAAACTCTTCGTTACTTGGGTGATTACACAAATTTTCTTTTCTATGCCTTGAAACCTAGGGAAAAAAAAGTATTGACTGGCTATGAAAAGCATACTGATGCTGTATACTCAGAAAAAAAATCAAGGTCTTAAATTTTCCCTTCCTGTAAGACTTCAGAGCTTATAGAAAATTCCAGGGTATATCCCATAAGCAAACACAGCAGAAACTAGTAACTGCAATGAGACAGATCTTGAAACAGCATTTCAGCAAACTTAAACTCCTTCCATGCTTGCAATCTGACACCATGCATGAAAAAATCTTTGTGTATCACTGTGTAATCTACACACACTGGCAACAGATCAGAAACTCTTAGTCTGCAGTTGTGCACTAAACCCTCTCTGTCTCAAAAAGTTTGTGCTAGCAATCATTTTCTATTGTGTGTTGTCCTTCCCAAGAAAAGTTCCCTGCTAAGTCACTGTCAATGACACCTATGGAGAAACTTCTACACTAATGTCTTTGAACTCCTTTCAGTAGTGCTGTAATAACAAAAATTATTAACTGTTTCTTCCGACTGACATGGGGAAATAGAACTCCAGGAGGTTTATACGCTACTGAGAATATGCAAGTGTTGCACAAGACCAGAAGCCAGTTTATTTATACAAACACAGGGGTGTTTGTTCATGTCCAGTTTAATCCTAAGAAAAAGATTCAGTAGGCCCATCAATTGCTTTAGGTTTAATTGGACTGATGTTCAAACATCTTTACCAACATTGTAGTGCAGATCTTGATGTTAAGCTTTGCCAATATTCTGATAGTTGGTTTTCTAAAATGTGGTTAATGAAAAGACAGAACTCTGTGTTACAGTACTGTTCTTAAATATAAACACAGCCATTCACTTTTCCTCTGTCAGTAAGACGACTGAAAACTGCAGTGTTTACAGGTCTCTTCAGTTTCTTGACAAGAAATGAACTTTATTTCTTTTTCTTTCCCCCAAAGTTCAATATTCTTTCTAGAATGCTATGTTTCACCTTGCCTTAATTAAAATTTCATGAGTGGAACGTGTCTACAAACGTGTCAACAAAAGTTGCACTCAATCACCTTTATGTTTTCATTACACTTATCTGAACTTTTAATGCTATCTCTATACATCTAAGGACAACTATTGACTTGGAAAATACATTTCTTACTTGTCAAGAGCTAAAAATCTGCTGCATTTAGTGTTTTTGAGAAGACAGTATCCACCATTGTGGATATGTATCTCTTCCTGTTCTTGTCCAAGACAACAGCAATCACAGCAAAAAGAAAGTAATCAGGCATATACCTATGCAAACATGTCATGGAAGTTAATACATTTTCAAATACTGTGAGTGATACTTTTTGTTTCTAGTTAAATGATTAAATCTACTACTCAAGAAAGCCTGTGATATGACATTCTTAATTAGCTTTTCTTCATGTAGAAATATTAATCATTAGATAATCTAGTTTTCAAAATGTATTTGGAATAAAGACTACTAAATGAGGGACACATTCTGTTTAAAAGAACTCAATGCACGTTTCAAACTCGCCTAAGCAAGACAAAATTACAGAACCATGGCAGTTTTGAGATGGTACCAAAGCAAAAAACTCAGTGACACAGCATCAAAGGAAGAGATGTTATGATGTTAATGAGGAGTGGATAAGCCCAGACAAAACAGTGTATAAAAAGCTAAAGATGATGCCGGGAATCTGAGTGTCCAAATGTTAACTGAGCATACTGAGCATTAAACAAGTTCTTTCAAACAAGCACTCATTCTGAAACTTATTAAAAGGGGAACAAGATCTGTCACCATTAACCAGCCAGAGAAACGTAGCAACACCTTGCTGTGAATGAAAGACCCCAATATAAACTAATTTGAAATTTGGAGACAAAAGGGGTTGTGAATCAGAAACACTTGAGGAACTTACACTGTGAGAGGTAAATGAAGAAAAAATATCCATAGTGAAAGCAACAGGCAGAATAAAAAGAACCAACATTTGAAAGGTATGAGTAGATTACACTTTTCCAAAATAGAGGGGAAAGTATTTCAATAACTGAAATATTTTGACAAAGTCTGGATTAATGCTGCATGGCTTGAGAAGAAAAGTAACAATGGAAATATTGTGCAAGAAGGCATGGACAGATTCACTCATTCTGAACTGAAGATGTTTGACTTTAGTCTGAGGTCTCCAGAAGCCAATAAAATTTAGAAAATAAAAGCTTAGAAGACAAATCTGTTTGCTAGTGAAACTTGCAGCTGCATAAGTAGGTTAGACAAAGAGATTTCGTTTGGACACAAGAAGATTTAGTTTGAAACAGAAAACCAGATTATCAATTTGGCATACTAATTGTAGCTAAAATCATACACAAACAAAATTATTCTGTGACTATCACTGAAGAAGAGGATCAAGAATGATGGTCTATAGCTCTACAGACAGACGGGGATGAAGGAGGAAGACCATATAAAGGAAGAAAGATGAGTCATGAGCTAAATATAACAATTATTACAGAGAAGATGGCTTAATTTTTAAAGTGAATGTTAGCTTCAGAGTCAAAGGTATGTCCCAGTCCTGCACTTCAGCCAGTGGGAAACCATGAGAGACTTTACTGGTAGCAGAGAACAGAAGTGACATTTCAGTCTGAGGGGAAGAGTGGAGGAACTACTTTAGACTGCTACTCTGAACTTTGACAGCAAGGGAGAGAGGTTGTAGCTGGTTTCCGAAAGACATCAAGGTTATGAAGTTAATATCACATATTTGACAGTTTTGTGCCCTTTCATCCAGCCTTATTAGTTTCTACATCCAAGGGCCAATTTTAGCCCATTCTACCCAATGGTAAATTGTCTGAACATTATATTCTTGCAAAGTCTATGAGAACCAGTGGCTAAAGGAAGAAACTAATTTGAGAAGAAGGCATAGCTTAGCTATTATTCATTCCCTGTGCTGGCAACTCAGTACTCATAAAGCTCTAGACATTGAAGAAAATTTTCTCATCAATAAGAATAACATATGGAGGTGACATGCCATATAAGGATGGAGGATGGCAGTTCCTACAGTTTTTTTCTCTGGCTACCATGTTTGAACAGAATGTTTTAATAAACACATGTACTGCTAGAGAATCATGCAAGTTTAGTACCTTACAGCTGATAAGAACAAACTAAACAGAATTGCTCCTTTTGCATGGCCAAGGGGAAGATCAGAAAAGTTTGAGTTCAAAGTTAGTAGAAAAAAATTCTCCAAAGAGAAGCCAATAAAATACATTCAATTCTAAAAGTTTGTTTCTTTTAGTCAAAATGCCAGGATGGTAATTTATTAACTCTTGAACACTGCAAGAATTTTAAAAATAGAAGCAACTCATACTGTTTAGCTTTTACGTAAAATACATGTAAACAAGATAGAAGCTGGTTTTTTGTGGGGTTTTTTTTGAAATTTACTGGCACCACAATCAAAAGTAACTATATTAGAGTTTGCAGATAGTTAGACTGAGGACTTTAATGGGTTATATTCCAAGACTAAGGAACTAGATGCACAATTAAATTGTGAAGCTGACACATACTTAAAATGTCTGGTGCAGGCTGCTAATAAAGGTGTGTATGCACCAAAATACTGATACAGCTTCTCTTTTTTTCCTTTTTAATGAAACTTCTGAAGTGCCACATCAATCCTCTGCCACAGGATAGCTGAGGTCCACCACTGCTCATTAAAAGAAATTGTTCAGCATGAAGTCAGAAGCCATATTGAGGAGGAAACAGGCAGTAAACACAGTAGGACAAGAGCTGGCTGGGGAAAGAAGGCTGTCAAGTAGCTTGTTGCCAACAAGAGGACAAGCAAAAAGTCTGGCAGACGGTTGTGCAGCAGGGGCCTCTGTAGAAACCGTGTGAATGGGTACAAAAAGGTGTACTCTCACCATGACAACTTCTCTCTGCATGTGGTCAGCTCCCAGAGAGTTTAAAACCTGAGAATATCACTGGCATTAAAGTGAATGAGTCCATACTCTTATACTAAATGGTTCTTGGGAATTGAAATCGTACCTGTTCCATTTATATCTCTAAGCTTTTAAGTTCAGAAGCGATGACTAAGATGCCATCCATTTCTCCTAGTCCTAGTGAAGGACTTCTCTTGTGCATTCAAAAAATATCCGTGTCCCTGTGAACCTGCCACAAGCTGAAATGGAAGGAATCTACTGTTGAGAGATAAAGAAACTCAAATTTCATTTTTTTAAAAATTATGTCATGTGCATAGGCTATGATTCAGAATTTCAAAATCTTTTTTAAAGGAAGGAAGCCAAAGGGATTTCAGAGCTGAAAAAGACAATAATAAACCTATTCCAAACTGTTTGGAAACCATGTATTGTTTTCTGAATGGCTCTGTTGGTATTATCATCTCATTTTATATGCATATTTCTGTCCTAGGTCTTAAGACCATGAGCCTAATTAAACATACATTTGATGAAATGCATTTCATAAGAACTCATCCTAACCTTAATCTGTCACAAGAAACTGGATTCTATCATACCATTTTTTGCTCATAATTAAAGTACAGGCTATATATTTTTTAATTCTACTTAAGAATTATTTGAGAACATTAAAAGAATGGATTACTATAAAAGAAAGATTTTTTTTTAATTACTTCACTTTCTGACATTACTTAAGATATACATTTGAATTATAGTTATTATTTTGAGAGGTAAAACATTAATGCAATTATTACAAGAATCCTGAACAGACTATGATTGAGATGAGGCAGTAAATTATATGCATATGTACACATATTATACACAAATCATTCTCAACATGTTATACACAAATTATTCTGATCAAAAAAGATGGAGTCAAAGCATAAAAAAAGTATTTTGAAAAGTCAAGAACTAGAAAAGCAACCAAAATGCTTATTGGAACTCAACCAGTGCCCAATACAGACAGTTCAGCTTTGTTGAAATAATACTGTTTGTAAGATTAGTACAAAAGGCTCATTTAATATCATGAAGTCGTTGTAGATATCAAGAGTTGATTCAATATTACATGCCATTCAAACTTTGGAGGATGTGGTCTTTCTGTGCTCACTTGATTTCTTACCAAAATTTTAAGTATTATTTTTGATTTCCAATGATTATAGTATGTCTTGCTTTTCTACAGAATTGGCTACCCAAACAAACAGAAGAAAACAGCTAAAACACCTTCAAATTAAAGTGAAAGTTTAGAGAATCTAAAACATCTTTTTTTAAAAATATAAATATAAATACATATAAATATATATATAAATATATATATAAATATATAAAACATTATATATACACACATATATATATACAAGCTTCCTATGGAAGCTGACTTGCCAGCCCTGAAGGTATTTAAAGACATGTAGACGTGACACTTAAGGACACAGTTTAATGGTGAACTTGGTAGCATTAGGTTAACAGTTGATGATTTCAAGGGTCCTTTCCAGCATTCTATAATTCTGTGATATTCGAGTACTTTTTGATGTAATTGCAAACATGAATAAGCACATTTATAAACCATAATGAAACTTAAGAGCATTTTTTTTAACAAGTCAGCTGTAGGATGTTCCAGTTACATAATCATGGATCATCCGAATATTCAGACGGGAAGTGTGAGTATATACTAATACTGTATTTTCTAACTGGTACCTGATATTGAAAAAATATTTGTAAGGCATTATGCAAAGTAACTACTCATAAAGACCTTCCTTATATTCTACAGATTTTAAAATTCAAGTAACCCACATTAGTATTACATTTTTATGGCAAAATAGGCAGCATTTTTTCAGAAAAAGCTGCAGTAACTCACTGCAACCAGATACAGTCCACTTCTTTGTTAACTAATGCACAAGTTAAAAAAAAACTTGCTAAAGTGATGAATAAGTAAAGCAGATTTCAATTTGTATGAGTCATAGCATCTTTGGTTTGCTGCCATAAAACTGGGTTTCATAAATTCACATCTGTGAAGATTCTTCCAACATGTGAGCACAGCTGTCCCTCATATCCAACTTCCTCCACATTTTCTGAGCATCCTTTTTTGTCTGGCAAAATCAAGCCTCCAATTAGTATTGTACAAGTTATTTTGTCACACAGCTAGCATCTTTGTCTTCCACTAAACATCTGTTAGAAAAGCTGAGTATTTGTGTGCAAATTATATTTCCTTTCAAACATAATCTTTTAAGATTATGTTAATAGGTAAACTCCTCAAACTCAATGTGGGTGGTAATAAATTGCCTAAAGAACAAGTGAGTTCAATTTATCAATGGCTAACACTTCTACAGAATTTACTTCAAAGGCAGTTTTACCTATCAGACAATGTACGAGGCTCTATTAATACAAAATCTACTGAAATAGTTCACATACTTTCTAAATCTATCATGACCAGTTTTTGGTTTTGTTTTTCTTATGACAATCAGGAAGACTGTGGTAATTCTTAAAATCCACTCTGTCTAATTTACTTTGCTATTGATGAATTGCCAAAAGTATTTACTTGTTTATTATATAAATGCCAGTGTAAAAATTAACTCCAGCCTAGAATTTGTTAAATATTTTGAGCATTTATCTCCCTGACACATAATTTGTGATCCAACAAAGTTTTATTTCCTGGTTTTAATTAATCCTTAATAAATCTTAGGCACGTCACAGCCCATGTATCTTTGCATTTCCTGCAACAGGTTATTGCAGATTCTTTTCATTAATTATTATATGATTATTTCCACTGTTATTTCTTTCCCATAAAAAATGTATTTTTCATTCTGCTGCCACTTGAGGAATTTTAAAGTAAAATGCATGTCTACGATAGACAACACTACAGTTTTACATCACTACAAGTACTTCTCTATTCTTAATCTCTGTTGACTTGTTAAATTCTTTGAACGAAGCAATGAATAAAAACTTCCAGAATCTAATCTGTAAAAATCAGCAGTTTCATTTTGTTGATTTTTTGGGCTTTGTTTTTCAGAAAGGAGAAAAATTCTGACACCTTCAGGTCTTATTATTCCAAATAGTAAATGAAAGGAGTTTTCAACAGAAGGTACTGGAGTAGATGAGAGCTTATTCTGAATCTCTTTCTCATTCTAAGGTAAGCATGAGATATATTCTAGGCAAACGGGTTCAGTAGATTTTTGTTTTAACACCAGCATTCTAGAAAGCAGATTTTTAACACTATCTTTATACTTAAGTTTGTTTTCACACTAAACAGCCTAAGGAAACAAAAATGCTACTATTTCTTATCATGGGCCAAGAGAAAGTCAAGATTTATCCTATGGCAAGGATTACTGCTTCTAATATGTTTCATTTTGACAGCAAAGTCTGAACAACGGAAACAAAATACCATTTGGTCTGTACTCCCTATAACCAAAAAACTCTGCTATTTTGTAATCCATGAGCACAACTTCTCATTATGATAAAGAACTAGTGGAAAACTACAAAAGCTTTGGCAAAATTTAACAGTAGGCTGATAGCAAGTAATTAATTCCATACATTTAAGCACACTTGCCATCAATCTTTGAATCTTTTTTAGCTTTAAATATAATCTTTCTGAGATAAGGGGAAAAACTGCAAAGGATATTCATGTTTGAGATTAACCATGGATTTATCTTGAGGTATAATTATTTAGACTGTACAATCGACTAACAGTTGACCAGGCAGAATATCAGTCTGCATCACCTGCTAGCCTCAGTTTTAGGATGTGTTTCAGGGTTAAATGTCTTAATGACTATAGAACCTATCTTATTAAAAACATGACCAGAAGCTGCTACCCATGCAATCACAAAATGAACATACAGAAAGAGTAACTGTAAATTCAAGAATTATACTTGTTAACATGTGTGACTCTGAACTGGTTTAAACTTTGTCTCTAAGTACAGCTCCACATCCTGAGGAGTGTGAACCACTTTTCTCCATCTTATGGATTCCACAATGTACTTACATAGGCAAATAGCAATTATTTATTAACTGTTTCACTGCTCATTGCTTTAGTAAAAACATCTGATTCTGGGACTGAAGAAGCAGCAGCATTCACAGCAAAAATTGAGTAGGCAGTCTTGTAACTTCTTACCTATTTTGAGCTTTAGATTACTGACACTATGGTGTCATAATTGTATAGGGTTATTTTGGAGATAGAAATATCATCACAATCGATTGGGATTAAAATGTGCCCCATATATTCCTCCTCACTTCAGTGAAACGTAAGGGATGTATTGTACAGGAAGTTAAACAATATCAGAGACAGTAAAAATAAATTACTGAATCTAAATCCATAATATGTAAATAGAAGATTTTGAACTATTCTGCTACATCTCACAAATCTCCACTTTGGGTGAAGAACATTAGTTGAACCAGTCACTCACACACTGCAGGCCAAGGGGCAAGCACTTCACGGCTTTGCATCTGCATCTCACCTTTGTTTAACTCCATGTACTCATTTCCACCTGATGCAGAACATAAGAACAGTTGTCTGGAAAAACGCAGGTCAGAATGAGAAAGCTAAATAATGTAGAGAGGTTAAATATATTTCAGTCAGCAGAACTGACTAATTCATCTACAATATTTTAAGAGTCAGCTAAAGCAATGTCTTTGATACTTCAGGGAAGACCAATGAAATCACAAAGGATTTGTGAAATGCAAACAATACTTTCCTTTAAAGTCAGAGAGAGCAACATATAGGCAGATTTACAGGCTAGATGGTCTGATTGTGGCACTCAGGAAAATATTGGGCAATGTTAAACAACTTTAGAAGTACATAACAAGATAACATGATGTTCAGTGTGGGGTTTGTAAGAACACCCTCCCTCTGCACCCATCACCACCTCACTCCCCAATAATTAAACTAATTTATATTTCCTCATTTCATTTTATATAAGGCGACTTAATAAACTAGGGAGAAATAACAGATAGCAGGTTTAAATAAGTTTTTGGTGTTGCTTATGCAACTGTGTTTTGATTTTGAGAAAGTAACATCTTAGGAATGAACTAGGTATGAAAATAACAAGAAGGGTTAGGAAAGAGTAGTTAAGCATTGGAACAAGAGTGTCAAGAGAGTCTGCAAAGCATCTCCAAGATGAAGGTTTTAGCAAAAAATCTATCAGGATTGGCCTAGGATTATACTTGATCTTGCTTCCACATTTTTAGGAGGGACTAGATCTCTTGAAATCCCCTTTGGTATCCATTTTTATGATACCACAATATCTCATAAACAAGTAGGGAAATCAGAATCAAATTACTGAAGGAAACATATGTAACTATCCAACTATCAAGACTTAGTCCTTGCCAAGCTGGAAGTCTGCCTGGGATCTTCCTGCACAGGACTCTATTGTATTAGCTAATGATATTTTCAGTATTCAAAGGATGATGGAGAAAACATAGTCACACAGCATTTGCAGATAATTTGAAGCTCAAGAACAAGCCCTTCAAAGATCAGAATTAAAACTCCAGTTTACCAAAAACTAAAAATAAAAATCCATGCTCAATCACACTGAATGCAGTGGCGAAGTGCTGCACTATTCAAAAGTAAAAACTCCTTCAAAACATGTAAACACATAATGCAGAAGAAGAAGGTTTAGGAAAAAAAAAGTCATTCCAAACAACCATTGATGTAATTTTAGATTTCCTGGCAATGAGGTGAAAAACGAATCTAAACTAAATTCTGCATTGTTTCAGAAGAAACTGCCTCAAAGAAAAAAATAGTCACTCTTGACATTGTAAGTCATCAAGTGCCATCTGCCTCTGACAAAACAGTTTAGAGGAAATACAAGTCTGATACCATCTCTGGTATCAGGAGTTGCTTTATTATTTGAATGAATCAAATTTTTCAAATTGAACAAAGGTGTTCTTGGAAAATATTTTCATTAAGCCATTTAGCTCTAACACTATCATGCCATTATTCCTCTCAATTGGCTGCTGAAGTTGCCTCTTATCAGGTTTATTATCAGTAAATACTGATATTTAGTGTCAGAACACTATGTACTTGGAATCCTCAACTGAAAGAATAATTTTGTAATTTCTGGGAAGCAATTGATATAGTTTCCAAATTTATTAATGTTCTAAATGACACTGAAAATGCTAATGTACTAAATATAACTTCCAGTTAGAACATACTGCAACTGTACAGAAGCATTCAAGGTAATCTCCGAGAGAATATAAAAGTATGCTATATTAGTCTTTTGAATAATTTAAGATATATGATTTCTCATTCTTCTACAAAAAATATTCCCATAAAATTGTGCAGAGGATTTTCTTCATCTGTACCCTGTTCTGGATGAGTACAAGGCTTTCACAGTTTCCTAAATTCCCCCAAAAATGGAGGTGTCTGAAGGAAATGAACTTCAGTTCATGCAAGACAGCCCTGTTAAACTTCAGCAGATAATGAAGGATTAATAAAAAATATTTCTTCCATATCATAGGTGTGGGTCAAGGGGAAAGGGGATAAAACAGAAAGAAGGAACACTGTCAAACGTTTCCTACTAAGAACACAAATACAGATAAACTAATATATTACCCCTTCTTTCAAGTAACTAAAAATTGTTATTAAATATATGGATAAAACGTGTTCCAAGCTTTTATAATTTTAGTAGTTAGTAAAAAAAAATGATATTTTTCTCTGAACTAAAGCTTTTTAACATTAATCCAATAAACTATGTATAAATATATTCCTAAATGTTTTTAAATTGATTTTAATACATACATCATTGTTATTAATCCTACCAATAGCCCCATTGTCTTCGACTAGGTTAAACTCCTGTTTAAATACACAAATAAAGCCTCGAAGACCATGAATACTCAGGGTTTTTTGGGCTCCATGCTTCCTATGAACATTGAAGATAATAAAGCCGGATGTATAAGTGATGGGCCGGATGTACAACTTCTGTTTGTCATTATTCAAATTCACACACCTCACAAACATTATTCAAGAGGCCTGATGATCAAAAAGCCACTGACGCTGCCAACAGATGTTTTTCATGGACCATAATAGGTGTCTCCAAGTTCCATTACAATTTAAAATGTATAAAATTCAAAGTCCCCAGATGAAAAAAAGAATTAGGTTGATTTTTTTACTGTACACACTTTGAATATTGTCCAAGTAGAACTTAGGATCTTAGATAAATGCACTTTCATATTTCCCAATTAATGTAAGTAGGAACACCACAAAAATGTGAAAATTAAAATATGATAAAGGATGGCAAAATCCTTTATCACCTAAACATCCCACCTTAAATAGTCAAGAAAACTAAAAAAAATGTGTCCACAAATCTGTAGCGGTCCTACTTGCAGTCTCTTACATAGGTAATGCTGTAGCATAAAGCCAAAAAGAAGTTAAGAAACAAAGCTGTGTGCACAATTTCTAGGAGATATAAATTTAAGGAAGCTTCTCAGATTTGATCTACTTCTTAATTCTGTCTGATGAGAGCTAGTTCCTGTTGTTTCACAAAATCATAGTTACAGATTAAGGTATGAGTTATTCCTGTTAAATAAGTCAGTCTTAGTAAGTATGCTCGTACAATTTGTGTTAGCGATGTTAGTTTTCAAAGAAACAAGGCATAATATCCAGTTAAATTACAGTTCCACAAAGAAAACCTTGCACAAATTAATTATGCCAGTTACTGAAAACCCATCACTAGGCATTACATTTTTCCCTTCTTGCCAACATCTCACCTATACTTTAAATTTTAAGCTACTATTTGATTTAAAACACAGTTCTAACTGAGTTCTATTCATGATTTATATTATTTTGTCATTCAGGATAACTATTCATAACTTATTCTAAACAAGTATCAAATTATTGAATTCTTAGAAACACAGTGAAATATATTTCCTAAAAGTTGTCAACTGCAGGTTGTACAGACATAATGTTAAAATCACAGTAGGTACTCAATGTCATTTGACATGGATGAGATAAACTTAAAGACTTGCTCTCTAATTATTATAAATACTGAACAGACTAGCATCTGCACATAAGAAGGATTGATTGTACTTTAACAAAATATGCAAATAGATTAGGAAAATGGAAACAGGAAGCACGGCTATATTTTTACTAGCAACTTTTATGCCAATCATTGCGTCAACTTGCAACTCTACTGTAAAAGATTTGTGTCGCTGCATTCACTAGGAGTATTCTGAAAAGAGCAGGTCCAAATTTGGAGACAGCACAAGTGATTAAATGTTCATGCCCCAGCTGAGCAAACTATCACTTTTGCATTCATGGCTAGGCAATGCTTAGCACAAGAGGTTTGTTGGGGTTTTTTGGGATTTTTGTTTGTTTGGGTTTTTTATAAGGACAAAGAACACCAAATTTGTTCTTTTTCAATCTGAAATTTATTCTACCAGGAATTCCACTTGATCTCAGTATCACAAATAAAACCAAAGTAAAGTGTTCTGGGCTTGTATTTCTTGGTCATTTATGTGCTATCATGAAACTTATCAGGATTACAGTACATAGGAAAACCTGGCAAATGTGTGCCCAACCTAGAGTTGCTGGGGTAAGTAATCTCCAGAATGCAAATGTCAGAGTATTCCTAAAGTAAAAAACCAGCATGCTGTTCTGTCACACACAGCATAACAGTGTAGATCCTGACTGAGGTTTATGGGCACCCTTGCCATCCAAGCAACCAGGAGTTTTAATTCTAAACAGCATACATATCAGACAAGATATAAAACCTTTGAAGGACGAGGGAAGGACAGAGTGGCAGGAAAAGTCTGGATAAAGCAAAAGAAATGCACAATTTAAAGTAAATACAAAATAAGGTTCAATTCTTTCGAATGGCATCAGTAGTCACAATTGATTCAGTGGGAGCAGACTAGAATACCAGTTACATCTGAACTTCAGTTCCATAGACTAAGAGTAATGTCAGCTTTAAATCAATCTCCATATTAGGAAGGACGATGTGATGACCTGCAGAATCTAACTATCCCAGAAAAGCTTCTTACAGAAGTTCCTCCGAAAACTAGGCAAAATATTGGGCGCTTCTTAAACTGATACAGTCCTATATCAGATAATTACAAAAATTCTCAGTAAACTAAAGGAAGAGGAGGAAAAGAAATACCCCAAATGAAGTACGATCTTCAAGGATGAGTATACGGAAACCATAACTGATTTTCCATCATTATACCACTATTTAAAAAAAAAATGGAGCAGTTTCCAAAAGAAATGGTTTGGTTTTAAAACATGCTTACTCTAAGGGGAAAAAGAGAAATAAAAGGAAAGAAAGGAAAAAATCTGAAGAATTCTTTGCAATTTAAAATACCCAGAAGCTGTAAACAGTAAAACAAACCACTGAGATTACCTCATACTAAATGCACAGAAGTGTCTAAAATTCTGGTTGCATTCGACTTTCTTGAATTCTGTGCAATATTTTTGGATGTCATAGTCCATCTAGCTGCCAATTAGTCTTCAGGACAAAACACTTGCTATACAACTGTGACAAACAGGACTTACTTAAGGTAAGGAGCCTCAGCAGGCAAAATCATTAATTAGTAATTTTTTTCTTTTTTTCCCTCACATTAAAGT
>JAWWLV010000121.1:46439576-46485790 GCA_035041135.1 Platyrinchus mystaceus
CAGGAACCCAGCCAGCTGATGTCATTAAGCTCCGATTCAGCTGCATCCTGAAAAACTGCTTGGAAAATATTTTAATATTAAATGGAGTCATATCACAATTTCCACCAAATTAGGCATACTTCAGAAGTAGTTTAAAATCTTATCTGTAAGCAACTAAACACTAGGTGAAATATTGTGGTTTCATCTTATGGAACTCATAAGCAACAAGATTCCTTATTGGAAAATTTTATGTTGCTGTCCTTCTGAATTTTCTCCACTCTTTTCTTATCACTGTTGAGAAGAGAAAAAACATGCAAAGAATTCAGAATGCTGACAAACCATGGATTTCTTCAACATTGCACTGATGTTCTGCTGTGCTCTCTATTCTCTTCCTAATGACTCTTAGCATTTTATTTCCTTTTTTGACTGCTATTTAGCATTTAATTGATGTTTCCATGACTATATCTGTAATGAGAGGTTGATGTTTGTCCTTGTATTGTGTAGCAAAGACCAAACCGGAAGCCATCACTGAATATACAAAGTAACGGAAGAAAAAAGATCCCAATATTTTCCACTTGAATTTTACCTGCCATTTCTTTAACCATTTAGACTATGTTTTAAGGTACCTCTGCCATTCCTCACAGTCAGCCATAGCCCTTTTTCCTCATACTAACTTGCCATTACACTGTCCCCTTTTTCAGGTCACTTAAAAACATACTGAATAGTTGAAAACCCAGACCAAACCTCTGTAAGGCTTCTCTCCCTCCCTCCATCCATCACAAAACCAAATAATTTACTACTATTATCCTTAGTTTTTAGCTTTTCACTCACCATTTATCAAAGGAAAGACGTTCCCTCTTAGATCTTGTCTGCCTTGTTTTCATAAAAACCCTCTGGTGAGAGATTTTGTCACTAGATATCGGGATGTCCAAGTATAGCACATCATTCAGGTCACCCTCATTAACAAAGTATACCAAGTCCTTCAGAGAACTCCAAAACAATTGTTATGTAAGACTTCCTTTCACAAAAGCCATGCTGACACTTCCCAACTTTATCTACTGTATCTATATCATATTTATCCACCTGTTCACAAAGTCCATCCTAGAGTAATTTCTACTATATTATATAGCACAGAGACTTATGGGCTTATAGTTCTTTAGATTTCACATCAAATCCTTTCTAAACACTGTCATTGGGTTTACTATCCTCTAATCCTAGGCACCAAGACAATTTTAAATGAAAAGCTACACATCAGCAATAGTAATACAGCTATTTCCCCCTTGAGTTCCTGTAGCACTCCTGGGCGAACACCATCTGTTCCAAGTAGTTTGTTATCAAGACAGTAGGTGCTTTCCAGACATACCGAAAGACTCCTCGAGTTCCATATTTCAAAGCAGTAACATTTTAAATTGGCAATTCAATAAACTGAATGAATCAAATTCACCTGCAGTATGTTCTTATTATTGTCCGGCTTTTGGCATCACCAGCATAAATTACCCAACTGACTTGTGACGCCAGAAACCCCACAAACCCATTGGGTAAAGGCAAAATTCATGGAGAACTCAATGTTTTATTTAATCAAGTAACAGTAAGAGTAATTAGGTCCACTGAGCTACAGAAATGCAAGAACTCACACATTATTTCATTAAAAATACACAGAATCTAAATACAGTACTTGTGGCAAACACCTAGGAATTGGGGTTCTTGGGTTTTCTCCTACAAAATAGAATCCTCCTGAGTCTGACAAGTGAGCACAGGAAAATAAACAGAAAGAGTTAGGTAACAGTAACACATATTTGCATATTTAAGATTCTCAGATGATCTCATAATATTATTTTGGCCTTTTATATAACAGCAGCAAAACAAAAAATGCAGACATTGCTTTGAAGACTGTCTTTGCTAGCTTTTCTCCACCCACAAAACACAAAAATGAGCACAGGCATTTTGACTGCTAGTGTGCACAGGTAGAAATATTTCTAGGACAGATGTTAGATCCAAGCCATTCTGCTCCATAATAATAAGAGCTTGACTAAAAAATAAAATGGAAATTTCTCCATTACCTAAACTACCATGTTTTATTGGTTCACCATCATGAAAGCCAGATTTTTTTTTTACTTTCCTGCTAGTGGAACAGCCATAATACACAATGATCTTGCTTCAAGGTCTGTGTTTGTTATGCTAAAACATTTACTATCAGTCTTAAGTTAATACTGAGTGCTTTCAGAAAACTTGTTGGCACCTCATTAAAACTGTAGCTGCTTTGTAAGACATAATAATCATATTAGATTTGTAATATCAAGTACTGTCAGAGTGATATAAGTGCATAAAACAGAAATTCTAAACATATTTTTCCTAGAATTCCCTAGTTATGTCTTCTAAAAAAAATTTTATTATTCAGATTTCTGAGCTTCTTCAGGTGTATGAATTTGCTTCCTTACATTTGATAATTGAATAACATGTATATTATTCCAATACCATTGCTTTATTAGGGAGAGTTTTTAAAGGACAAAGGGCAGTCAAGCATGAAACTGATATTCACAAGTACTTCATTCTGGTCTTTTTTTTTTTTGAAAAGCCACATCTTAGTTCCAATTTTTTACTATATTTTTGTGAAAAAGTTCTTGTACAATTCCAGGAATAGTGTTCCATATTTTAACTATGAAATTTAAAGGGTATCTGGCATCCCAAAAAATGCATTAACTTAAAAGAATACGTTCTAAAACCTATTATCTCCTGCAGAGTAATGAGGACACAGAAGCAGGCCTCCTCCTGCCAGTAGACTTCCCCCAAGACATTCTTCAAAATTCTCAACACAAAAGGTTGCAGGTGAAATAAAGAAATCTGTAGATGTAGGGCATATATGCCAAACAGATTGTTCATGCCATCGGATATTCACAACTGAAATTTGTGGGTTGTGGAAAAGTGTGCCAGGTGTGTCTAACAGAGGACACCAGCATCCTAGGTTTGCCAGATACTGGAAAGAAAGTTATGCCACAGTTTCTGTCACACAGCTGGCAGTCTAGAATTCCCAGGAGTCTCAGCTTGCAATAAGGCATGCTAGGAAAGTCTAGTAAGGATTTTGGCACCCTGCTGTAGAACTATGACTCAGAACCTCAGGAACCCTTGGCTGCTATCTTGATAATGTCACTAAGCAACTGTAGCACACAGGGGGAATGCTAAAATTTAGAAACATTACATTTCAGTGTTTCTTGGAAAGAGAAAACAAGAATGTCTGATCAGAAATTATATAAAAATAGTATTTGCAATGTACGACCAAAGCCCAACCAAAGTAATGAAAAACACAGACTTTCTTATGCATGAAAACCCTTAAAATCTATACTCACTAGTATATTCAGGAATAAGAAACTTCCATTTCAAAACACGCTCCAAAATTAATAATTTCACTATCAGAAGCTGACAACTCCGGTTAGATGCATACAGACCCTGAAGGTCTGTAACCTAAACTCTTTGAACTGGTATTGTTGAGTAGTAGGACTGTGCTGCAAGTGATAGAGCTGAAGTCTAGATATTAGGTACCATTCTAAGCAATTTGGACTATGAATGGTGGAAAGAGGGAGCAGTAGCAAAGAAGCCAGTAATAATATTTACAAAATAAAACCATTAGAAAACACCTACTAGACCTCATATTTTAAAGACAGATTTCAAACATTTGTAACTTCATCCTTTTAGATGTCTGCTCTATTAATTCACTGCTGGTTTGAAACTCCTTTCCATCAGCTCCCTTTATTTCATTTCAAGGCAGAAACTCAGGAACCCAATCAGGTTTACCTTATACTTGCAGTAAGATCTAATTTCTGAAATAATCTTGTCCTATGTTTTCTAACATTTCATTATATCAGATAATCATTTATTGGAAGATAAAAGCAAAAGGAGCCACTGTATTTCCACTTTCCCAAAAAAGGCCACCACAAGATAAAAAAAAAATAGTTACAATCGAGTGGTTGTGCATTAAGATGAGAGTATGTTTAGGGAAAACAACACATACTAAATATACCTTTTAAACATCACCTCTAAGTTGCTTCCAAACTTTCCTAAAATAAGTCATGATAGTTTTGTAGTGAAGACAGATCTCTGAAATGCTTTTGGCAGCCTTGTTTGAACCCTTCTTCATTCTCCAATTCCCTTTCTTCCTTGAAAAATGCATTATTCTGCCAGAATAAATGGCAAGTAAACACCATTTTCTTTCTGCCTAGGTGTAGCTGACAGTGGAACAACCTTTTATATCCTAATTACCTCAGCATGATTTAAAACAGCACAAACCAGTTCCAAGTAGTGGAAGTATTTTTACACATCTGAGAGAGACTTCTCATGAAGGAAGATTAATACCTGGAAGAACTTAATGTGTAGAAGTTAAGACAAATTACATCTGTTTGCCACCAAACCCCTCACAACAGAAGGCTTTTTGCCTTTCTCATATTCTTTAAATAGGTTATATCTGAAAGCCAAGTGAATCTATTACAGAAAAAAAAAAACACACACACACACACACACACACAAAAAAACCCATGCAGTCAAAAACCACCACAACTTATGGCCTCCCAAAGCATACATTAATAGCCACCAACAGCTCTTTGAAACTTCCACCTTGCAGAGAGACAGAGCTCAAAGAGCCATCCTGGATGATAAAGCTGTGTGAGGGAGCAAGAGGAGGACACAGCTATTACTCAGTAGAAGGAGAAAGAAAATAAAGCTTTACACTTGAGAAAAATATTCCCATTGTTCAGTGAAAAAGTACTTGTAAGTACAAAACTGCCTAAGCCTATATAAGTTTCATATGCATCCATTCCTAGTAGTTTTAAATCTGATGAAAATTTTTGCACTTGTGTTGCAAGCAACTATAGATAACACACACACACACACACTGTCATCAAGTAGGCTAGGAAACTTGAAAAATATTTCTCTTCTTTGGAAGAATAAAATATCATTATTAGCATAATATCATACTAATAAAATATCATTACTAACATAAATATAATAATGTTCCATAAAATAAATTACAGTCAGTTACAAAATGCAACTTTGTATTGCTTGTTAGCTGGAAATTTTCAGGAGCAAAACTGTTGGGATGCCAAGAATCTGACGTTCAATACCCATGGTGAATTGATAGCTGTGGAGAGCCTGCTCCATGTGACATGTACCACACTCAAGACTTAGATATCTGGAGTGAAGTGTGCTACTTGGTAACATTTCCTGACAGGATGATGATTAGCTTACCTGTCAACTCATTTACATTAGCACGCCAGTTTAGATGATGAATCTACTTCCAAGGCAAGTTTTCCACTTAACTGTGGAAGTCTCACATTATGGAGCAGACTCAGAGGAGCAAGTGTGTGAGTTTTTTTCACACTAAGGTAAACACAAAAATATGCTCCCAACTATTCATTGTGCCATGGGACCAGACAAGAGGTTGGATGAAATAATGCCCCTAAAACATGTATGATGTGGATCACACCAACCATTTCATAGCACAGATTTCTCTCATTGCCCCCTGCTTCCCTGTGTGGAAATCTTGAGTCACTCAGAGATTTATATCATCCCTGACTAAAAGAAGTGTCCGTGTAGTAACCACCTAAAAGTAACTAGTAGGACAAAATTCATGCATAGAAAATTGCAAGGATTCATTCACACTCAAACAGTGATTTGATAATCAAGAATTAATGCCACAGAAGAATAATAAATGCTATTATAAATAAATAAATAAATAAATACATATTGTCAGAATATATGATTGTCAAGGCAGCACTTCAATATGGCCTACCTGCTTCAAGTAAATAGCAGAAGGTATGTTCAGCTTGCACTGGCAGTTTAAGAATCTTGAGACTTTCCACTGTTACAATAGTGAGAATAATAGTGTTGAGACTAAACTTCTTAGTTATAAAAAAGTGGTATTGTTGCTACCTAGAATGTTAGTTAAATAAGACTGCCTTACAAAATGTCTCAACTCTACTTCCATGATAATGATGCTATTTAGCTTTATAAAACCAGCACAACTATAAACACGGTACAATTTTTGAGCATAGGCAAACTTGAGTGATGAATATGTCCCAGCAAGTTTTATTAAAAACAAGTTCTCAAAAAGTAGGATTTTACTTCATTTAGTAATTCAAAATTAAATTCTTCTTCCACATGCTGAAAGACTAAGATTGTGGTTTAAGGTACTGAAGATGTTTTTCCTATCGGGTCATATACAATGCATGTGAGTTATTAAGATATTTCTTTCTTCTTCTCTACCTTACTTATTATTTTCTTTCACAATATGTGAGGCATTACAGAAAAAAAATGGGCTACAGGTGCTCAGAACCTCAGAGAGACTATTTTCTCTTTCAGAAAATTTGTAGCATAAAGTGTATTTTGAATTAAAAAAAAAAAAATAAAAAAAAGGATAATTTTCTTTTCCAGTCACCAGAAAGTTTCCCAAAGTCCACAGTGCCACTCTGCAAATGACAGTGATGTATCATATGTCACCCAATACAACCATGACAAGTTAGAAACATAGTAAGTGCAGCATGAGCGTGCAGGCTGCCCATTATCTCCAGTTTTCAGTCTGAGTTTCCCCTCAGTAGCATTTTAGATTTCACTTCATAATCAAACAAGAGACTCATGTACCTTGAAATCCTTAAAAAAACCCAAGCTTGTCAAGCAATTCTTACATCTTGCTTTACAATCCCAGAAAGAAAACCCCTGCCCTGAAGCAGCTCTGTTTCCCTGATGAGTTTCACCTATAAAACAAACTCTATTTGAGATTTAGTCTCCCTCTTAATCCATATTATGGAAAATCCCCAAAGATATTAAAAATTTCTTAGAAATTAGGGCAAAATAATTCAATTCTTCATGTATTAAACTCCACCAGCTTTTATAAAGGCTTGATGTTTAGTTGTACAGCTAAGTATTATTACCTTACGCTAACAATCATAAGTTAATGAGGGCTGACAGAAATGTCAGTGACAGGGAGAAGCAAAAGTGTTCCTTTGGCATCCTCCAACTTGCCAAACATTCATTTTTAATATTTTTCTTTCATTGAATAAAAAAATTGATTGAACAGATGAAAAGAGCACTCTTCTAGACGTTTGAATTCTGGTTTTGAGACACAGCCTACACAAGAAAGGAAGTGGCATTGATGTGGTTAAAGCAGTACTCCAGCAGGAGACAGGAGGGATAAGAACTTGAGGCAAGGGTCAGTATCAGCTGAGCCTAAACAAATCAGCAAGCAATTCTATGGATTTGCAGGCTGCTCTGATATTTTTAGTTAGGAAAATTCTTTTATGCTACAATGCTTAATCAGTATTCCAGATGTACTTCTACTTCCATAAAAACGCACCTTTAATACAGAATTTTAAACAGGTATTGATAATGACCCTTTTGCTAGAAAAGCTGACTTTATTCTTAAGGTACCCTCTCTGAAGAAGGAAAACTAATGGACAAATCCAACTAAAATTTCACTGCAATTTTCATGAAAAATACAGACAGGGTAAACTACTACCACACAGTTAATATCACCTCCCAGATACAAACCCAGGCAACCTTCATACCTCGCACATCTCTGTCCAGCCACTCAGTGACTGAAGGAAATGAGCTATACAAATTTCCCTTGCCAGCTATAAGCTAACCGTAACAAAGGTTCAGAAGGAAACTAGAAAATACAAACCTTTTAAACCTTTTAAAACTTTATTGGGTAGCAATATTAAACTGACCCTTCTGCCAAACTGGTCCTCAATTAAAGCATGAGATATGAAGAAACACAAAGAGAAATATGAGTACTGGTATCAGAAACATCCTCAGTTCTTGCACTTCTAAAAGTTGACAGAGTATGGTTAAAAGCCTTTAGAATGCTACTACTCTGAAATCAAACGTTGCTGCCTCACATTTGGTTGTTCAGGGTTTAATCAATGCCACAGTTTAGGTTATTTAGGTTACTTAGGTTATCTTTGCAACAAGCGGGCACAGGACACAGTGTTTTTCCCTGTGAAGTGGCACAGAAAGCAATGAGGTAGTGTGCACAAACATTGCACAGGGCCTTTCAGGTATAATCCTACTCTGAAACGTATGTTGTGGTTCACATCTTACCTGAGTTTCACTGACCTTACAGACTTTTTCTCTGTGTTGCAAATTGATGTTCAAAATCCCTGCCTTGCCAAAGCTTGGACAAGTTGTGCTCATTTACATTTAATTCCTAAAAAAATCATCAGTAGAAATTATTCTAACCATCTGTGCAGTTCCACAAGCCTTTAAATTAAGTGGGGTATTGTGGCATTCCTCAAAAGGAGGGAAGGTGCTATTGCAGGTCCTGTTAGGTTATGAAAACAAAGACTACACAGCTGTCAACAATGGCGATGTGCTTTTAAAAACTTCACACCCCCTGACAGAATATAAAAAACTCCATTCTACATTTTATTTGCATTTTATCAGATAAAATCTTCAATCTCTGAGATAAAGTTCAGTTGGAAAATGGGTTTTTCATCAAGAGTGAGATGACCCACTGACACTAACTTCAAGTATTTCTGTCTACAGTCTTAACACATTATTTAGTTTAATATTTATTATTCCACAGGTTTGCAAAAATAAAAAAAAAAAAAAAAAAAAAAAAAGACAATGCTTTCACTTGTCAAAGGAAGAAAAATCTGTCCTTCCCATCATCAGCCTTGAGCTATTTTAGCAACCCATTAACACTTAGAGGATTATCACCATGAAAGATTTATCTTTCTTCTGGTCTTTAAAAAACCCTCTCGGAAACAGAGACAGCACTCACTTCACTCCTCTGCAAGGCTCCCACCTACACTGCAGTGCTCAGGTGACTTTGTTCATCCCTTTTTTTCCAATGTTTTCTGTATTTCTGATATCATGTAACTAAAGACAGGCACATGGTTTATTTAATTCTGTAAACAGACTCTGTGAAGGAGTTGTTCGGCAAGTTATAGATTCTCAAAGCCTTGAATTACATCTCTTACATGAAAAACACTTTAATCTGATGATGGATTTATTCTCTGGCTCCTCATGTCAAGTTCTTATTGCACAGTCTTTTGCCTCCAACAAGTTCAGCTACAGCAACAGGACAAAACAGGGTTTAGGCTGAACCTGGAAAATGCAGTAAGCTTTTGAAAATGCCGCAAAGCTTTTGGCCCTCTCTTGTGAGGGCTGGTAGAGGAAATACACTTATCTGGGATTTGCTGACATCTGAATAGATTTAATCAGGCAATGCAGACGTCTGCCTGTAAGCTAATCCTTCTGAGCTCTCTTTTGATCCCGACAGTCTTCTCTGGGGTGTGATTTCCCTGTTCTAAAGGGAAGATCTACATTTGGCTGGAAAAAATCAAATCCCACAAAGTATCTGTTTATACTCATTGACCATAAAGAGAATCTGAGGGAAGTAAATCAACTGCATGTCTATAATAATTTAAGAAGAGTCCCAGCCCTGGTCTGTAGCATTCTAGCAGTTCCAGGATAATTCTGGCCACTGAAGGCAGTCCAGACGTTGGGTTCACTGAGTATATATAGCAGTTGGATCCGTAAGAAACTTTTTTACATCATGTGTACTCTACAACAGATCCACCTGCATGTCTGTCTAGGTTTCCTCAGGCAAGAATCCAGCAGTCCTAAATGTATAATTCTGGAACATCTAACGTGCTCAAAAGAACAACTTGTTTCTTTCCCAGTTATGAGGACTTCACACAGCCTTCATTTGGCTGAGGAGATGGGACACTAGACAGAAACAAGGAGAATCAGGCACCCAGTCCTTTTCATTCACACTGAGAGATCCCAGCTCCTATTCAAGTCTACATATAAATCCCAACCCTTACATACAAAATAAAATTAAATAGAAAACCAAACAGTTGCTGTAAGAGCTAGATCAAGACTTTTCCTGTCCCCTGAAGAAAGAGACAAGATTGCAAATACATTTGCAGTTCTAAAATGGAAGGTAAAACAATTCACATTTCTGTTATGCAGAAATCTAAAGGCACTTTTGAAAAAATCTAAAATAATTTGTGTTTACCTACATCACTGTTAAAGTTCAAAGCCAAATTAAATAACTTCAATCTAGGCTGGATTATTAAACAATTTTGAAGCATTTGAATGAGCTGAAAAGAAACAATATTTTCTGTCATACTTTATGTTTGATAATTAAAAATTTTCATAGAAAAATGAATCTCAAAACACATCCATCCAACTCCAAAGGCCAGTGATGCCTTTAATGCTACTTTAGGTTTAACTATCTACTCCTTTTTTTATGGCAGAGGCTCAAATTCACCATCATCTTGAGATGACATGACACAGAAGGATTCCTGCTCCCACCCGTTTTCATGTGCTTCCCTTCTCAAGAGTGAGCCTTTGTCAGTTGAGCTGCATTGAGGTCTGTTGTGAGGCCAAGAAGATGCTGTGAAGAGACAGAGGAAGCAAGTCTCTCTAAACTGGTAAAAGATCACTGAACAAATGCATATTTACCAATGAAGATGAAATTGAAAGCAAATATTCACAAGAGAGTGACTGCAAGAAAGCACACTAGAACATTGAAAGAGATTATGTTTCAAGGCATTTTATTCCTCACTGCACCCCAATCATTCCTAATATGTGATACATTCCCTATTGTGTTCAATGGTTTTTCCTCTCTGTTTCCAAATACTCTTGGTATAAAAGATAACTCACATTCCCCAGAATGACCAGAGATTTGCAAGGCTGACACTAAGATGGGTGCTTTAAACTGGCAAAAGTTTGCATGCACTGCATCAAATGTATGAAAAAAAGAGTATTTATGGTGGGCAGATGAGAAAACAGAAGATCTAAGTGAGGTGCTTTATTTTGCAAAAAATATAATCAGGGAAAGCCAAAGCTTAAGAAATTCCTTCAAAACAAATGTATTTCGGGTTTCTTAAAATTTGGAAGTGACCCTACCTCCCACCATCAGAACTGCTTTTACTTGGTGAGGAAGTACAAGCAGACCAAGGGCAGAGCAAATAGTCTGTGAAAGATACATTTGAAGCAGTGGTCTCTTAGTCTTTCAAATCTTTTTCTGAAAGACACATCTGCTATCTATATTAAGGTACAGAACTGCTTTGATTTTAGCAATAAATATGCTACATCATCTTACATAAGCAGAAACTAAAAACTGATTAATTTTTGTTATGATTTAAGTGTCACTGGACACATGAAATTGAGGAAGGTGCCAAGTGTTAACTGCACTCCTCTAATTTCTCCCTGAACAGACTACTCCTGAAGAAGCTTATTAAGACAAATTGGAAGACAGGTTACAATATCAGATTAAAAATGTAGGAAAGGATTCAAAGTTTTAAAATTAGGAAAGTGGCAAAAAGCCAGAGAAATTGAAAGAAGCAGAGAATGAAATTAAAGAGCTGGAGGAGCAATAGAAGCAGCTGGGTGAAGGAGTGGGAAAAAAAGAATTGGTGCTGGAGAGTGAAGTCACGAAAGTATGGGGGAAGGTGTGGGAAAGAAGTGAGCAAGAACCTGAAGGAAGGAGAAAAATAAGGGAGAAAGCAGACAGCATACATTTTAAACTATAGATTTGAAGAAGCTTTGCATTTTTACCATCTGGCAGCATATGCAGTTTATTATGAAGAGCTAGAATGTGTTTTGTGGTGCAGTGATGCAGGGAGAACTGTTTCATGAGCTCATCAGAACTGGATACCTAGCATGTAGTTACCTTCTGAGAAGTGGGAGAGGCCCCAGTGATGACTTGGATGATCATGTCTAATCCCATAACCAGTAAAAATAAAAAGTGAGTTCAAACCAAAGCCAAATACTCATGCTGATGCAAACCTCCCTGCTCAGCAAATTCTCCTACCTCTAAATAATGCGTCACACAAGCATTTTGGCTAAATAACATTTTCCAGGAAGCATGCTATCTGTTAGTCATCACAGTGTTGCATGGAGTGCACTAAGCCTGAAAAAAAATCCAATTCTATGACTAATTCAGGGACAATTTCACTCAATAATTCTTCTACCTTTAAGTTGTCAATGTTGTTAAAGACAAAATTCAAAACAGAAAACAAGAAAAAAATGCCTATTCTTATGTCTCAATTCTAGCTAACTCTTTAGAGCCAGACACACCGGTGATACTTGGGAGCAGAAACTGTCTCAATTAAACCTGAGCATACTTCACAGGTCTTCAAGGCCAGTTCCCTTATCAAACTTGAATTCGTGTTCTTATTTACTCTGTCACACCGGCAACCAGATACACTCGGCATTTCAATTCCTAGTAGAAAGTGTATGGTGTTTTCTGTTCAGGGTGCTTGGAGCCATGTCATGGAACAAACCTCTCTGACGAATAGACTCACCTGTTTCAAAGATTCCTCTCTGCTTACAGGCATTAACCTACTGAAGATTTGCCATGTCATATAATCAAAGGCATTAAGAACAGTCTGACATAGGTAAAGTTATGCTAAAACTGTGTTAAGACTCGCAGTTATCTGTCATGCTGTAAGCAGCCTTCATTTATCTGACTTAATGCAATACAGTTACAAACGTTATGGGAGATGGGGCATAAGAGGTTGAATTCCTCCTGTGAAGCTAGACTTCCATAGTTATACCTGTAGGCCTGTAGGCAGGGCAGGACAGCTGAAAAAAAATGGCATTAAAACTATAGAGGGAAAAAAAAGATGGTTTGTAATCTAACAAAATATGTTAAAAGAAATATGCACACTTTCATGAAGAACATATTCCAAACTTTTTATAAAGGGGTATAAGTATAATTAGTAAACCCCAAGAATCAGGTAACAAACCATATTAAAGCCTGTAAGTTTTTTTAATTCTGCAGCTGTAAAATTTGCCACACTATCTCTGTGGAAAATCAAGATTCTGTAGCATACTGAAAATATGATCCTCGTGTAGCTTTTTGGTAGGAAATAAAAGCTAAAATCATAAACTGCAATTAAGCTGTTGAAGTCATGTTTGCCTGAATTTGCATAAAGTCTGACATAAGAGCTCAGAATTATGAATGCTGCAGTTTTGTCACTAACTATCTCGTGGTTAATCAAATATGCCTTTTCAGGGAAACCAATCTCTCTTCTGCATCTTCTTAGAATGAGAATGTGAAGAATAAGGCTTGGTTATTTCTAACTCCGAGGCATTATGAAGATTTGCCTTCAAAAACGTTTTTAGCAAGAAGGACATGACATGAGATGACTCTACTCATCTTCATATTCAAAACTTTCATTACAGAACTAAATTTCGCATTTTTGTCTGAAATCAACAAAAAATTCAAACTGCAGACCTTCCTGTCTTCCAGAGAATACATAAGACTTAATTCTCAGTATTCAACACAGCATGTTTTCACAATGTATATTTTTTCAGATATGTATCATTTTAAGAAAGCTTTTTGTTTTCCAACTGCAACTTAAAATTTTTACAACTATAAAAAACATGCCATAATCCCTGACAAATTGGTGCCAGCAGCCACTTAGCAGCCTTGGCCAAATTCAGAAGAGCCTTACATACCCGTTGCAAGCTTAGTATGATTGCAGAACAAATATAACTTTGACTCTAAATCATTTTGGAGGTGGTGTTAAAAATGATTGGAGAACTGGGGCAAATTTGGCAGGAAATGGACGTTTGTACTCACTGCAAATTACTTTGAATTAGATCTTCAAACAAACATAAGCCTGATTGTGAGTGATAGTTTAAAGTTATTCTGACCATTATTCTCCAAGGTTATCAAGGTAGGTGTATACTATGTTTGCTCAAATGTCTCATGGATGTCAAAAAGCAATGTAATTCCTAAAAGGGATTTAAAAAAAAAATCAAAAAAGCAGAACATATGCTTTAAATTCAGCTCTACATTAACAGGAACATTCATACCTCTCTATTTACTTGGCTCTTGGTATAGACTTTAAATCTAAAGTAAAAAATCTCAGTCTATGGATTTCATGCCAACAAGAACTGTGGGAAGACAGATGCCAGTTTTTGTTCTCTTAAGCATTCTAGGGATTCAGGGACAAATTTTGCATACTTCATGCATGCAAATTCTCTCGAAACTGAAGGAGAGTTCCACTGAAAAAAAAAATTAATTAGGATAAAGAACACAGGATTTACTCAAGTAGAGTTCCTAATGCCTTCAACAAGTATAAGGTCTAGAGGTCTCTTCAAAAATACAGTCCCAAACCATTCCTTTAACAAGGATTTTGTTAACAATTGATGTAAGCAGACAATCTGTAGGTAACAGAAGATCTAGAATGAAGTTACAAATGAGCTAGACACAATATAAAGTTCACATTATGGGTCATGAAAGCTTAGAGCCAGTTCAATCCCTGAACCAGTTCTACTGATTTTTCTGGAAGCCCACAGTTATTTGATCTTGCACTCTGCAGAGTAGGTTTCTACAACATCTAACAAACTAGGATGAACCTCTAGGGGCTCTAGGCTTTGACTTCTTGAACACAAACCAGAGTTCACAGGGGTTTATGACAAAATCAATTTGCTGTAGTGTCAAATTAGGGACAAACTACATTCCTATCTTCAACAAGAGATGGAACTTTACCTTCTCTTGAGAAACAGAGATTAGTTTAAGGCCTACGCCATTAACTTATTTATTATACAGAATGGTTTCTTCTTAGAGGTAACAAAGAAGGGTGTGTGAAAGTCAAGTACCCAACTTTGGAGAGGAGTGATGGCAAGACTCAGATGATCAGGAGTTTCAAGGACTTTGTTACCACAGGGTAACCAAATAAAGAAGTTCAAATATTAGCAGAATGTGTTGATAACTGAAAGTAATCAGACTTCAGATATCAGTACAATGAAAGGTTAGAAATGGTACTAGATGCCTGATGCAGGTCCAGGTGTTCTGAAAAGCTTCATGTAAATAACAACAAAAAGCTATAGAGATGTGTATAAGATGTGTATATTCTACCACATAAGAAATGTGACAAGTGATAAGAGAATAATGTTGACTGTCTGCAAAGAAGAGATGGGGAAGGAGTGGAGTAAGTAAGCAAAAGAGTATCATGGTATACCTAGAGTGTTTATCTGCAGAGCTTTGTTGAGGCAGAGACAGCACAGCTCTGGAGATGTACAGAATAACTCTACATTTGTAAAGTGACATCCACTTACCAGTAAATTAGACTAAATAATCAATTAAGATACCAAAAAATGTACCAGGGCACATTTGTATTTTTGTAAGTTAATATCTGTCTGTGTCCTACAGTAAATCTTGCCTAACAAAGCAGAGGGGTGAGAGTACTCCTTAGCAAGTCTGCCAAGGTTATTATGATAAAATTAATTTGTCATGGTATCGGGCAAAAAGAAACTTCGCAACTTTGATGGTTCGCAAGAGATGGAACTCTATTTAGTAAAATGGGAAGATATTATTTCCACTCTGTCCAGCGGTGGACAGTGTTCAGTGATAAAACCCGCCTCACAGAGAAGGTGGTGGAGCACGGCTTATTAAGACTGACCTAATTTTCCCATAATAAGAAATTTTTTCTAGTTGTTCATAAAGTTATACAAAATAAGCCAATAAACTAAAGGGGACAAATGCCTGACAGTGCTAAAGACCTTTGTTTAAAAATATTTCAGACAAGCCAATAATTCCAAGAATCAAAAGAAAAGAAAAAAATATTATGTCCATAAATATATAAAACTCCTATATTTTAGAATAGAGGTCTGAAACCTGGCCATTCACAGAGGCCATTTTACCCTCAAGTACAGTGAGCTGTAATGGGCACCTTTGTTAATAACTCTGGGTGAATCTTTAGGAATTCAATCCAGAATGTCTACTCCTAAGCTAGAACAAGAGCTCTGTTCACATTTACATTCTGAGATTGAACCAATTTCTGCCATAATCTGTTTCAGGACAATCAAAACTTGAAACTGCACAGACACTAGGAAATTCTGTATTTTAATAATGACATGAATTATTAAAACTCATCCCTGACCGTATTTCTATACTCATATGAATGAGAAATAAGTACAGAAATAATGCGTGCTTATTCAGCAAGCACCTTTTGTGACATTACTGTTTCTTTCTATGGGGGAAAAAAAGTAAAGCTTAAAAAGCCTCTTGAAATGCTACCAATACGCAGTGTTAAATGCTGTAAGAACAGCAGCATACCTCAATAGCTTAACTCTGATATTTGACTTTTAGGCATCTTCAAAAAGCCCAAATTGCAAGTTCATTCAAAGTAGGAAAATTAAGTTACAGTTTCAATGTAATCATCCAGACTGTGTCAAACTGACGCCTCGTAATTTTCTAGGTGTTGGAGCATGGATTGTTAGAGCTCTACTATGGCTGCCTTTGGCAATAATTACTACCTACTACATTCGTGGAAACAAGAGATGAGAATATTAAACTATTTCTTTGAATATATTTGAATATTATATATTAAGGTAAGGGAAACAGGGAGGGAGGACAAGAGGAAAAAAAGATAGAATATAGGCCACGTATGGAGGTTCAAGTTGGGATCAATGAAGCCCGTGCACTAACTACTATGCAAAATGAATCTTTGTTTGACCTTCACTGAGCTGTCACTTGAGCATATCACAAGAAAGTATTCTTGTATAAATGTAATTCTGTTATTTATGCCAGTTATGGGAAGGAGCTGCTGGTGATGGTGTTAATAATTGCCTAATTGTGCTTATCTAACCAAAGGTACTTACGTAAAGAGTGCAAGTCTTGTTTCTGACAGTGAGCTCTAAAAAAGCAAAATAAAAATCCTTGAAAATCTAATACAACTTCACAATAAAATCTCCAGATTTTTCAGATCATAGAATCAATTAGGTTGGAAAAGACCTTCAAGATCATCAGATCCAAATGTTAAGCAAGTCCACCACTAAACCACATCCCTAAAAGACACTTCTACTCGTCTTTTAAATTTCTCCAGTGGTGGTGACAAAACCACTTCCCTGGGCAGCCTGTTCCAATGTTTGACAACCCTTCAGGGGAAGGAATTTTCTTAGTATCAGTCTACACCTCCCCTGGTGCAATCTGAGGCCATTTGCTCTGGTTCCGTTGCTTGTTACTTGGGAGAAGAGACTGATTCCTCCTATTTACAACCTCCTTTCAGGTGGTTGTAGAGAGTGATAAGGTCCCTCCTCAGATGATCCTCATAGGACTTGCACTCCAAACCCTTCACCAGTTTCATTGCCCTTGCATTTTATATAATTGTAACATTATGCAATTAGAACAAAGAAGTCCAGAATAAGAGAGCACATACAAGTTAGACTGGAAAGTCACTGGGGCCACAGACATTAAATCAATTTTAGTTTCTTCTTTACTGCTTCGGAGATAATTTATTCTATTTAATCATGATCACGGATGAAAGTAAGTACTTTTACAAATGCAGCAACTAATTTTAAGGATGTCCATATGATTAGTACAACCCCCCACTCTGCAACAAAGAAAGTCTGAACCATGGGATAACAGGCATAATTTAGGCCACATTCTTTGTTCAGATGGCCATCTATAATTCTCTTCAAATCCGTAGATATATTACAGGGCAATTTAAATCCTTCTGCAATTCAGGACACATTTAAAGATCCTCTTCATTTTGTCAATCACAATACACAACTGAGACACAGTAGCCCTGATACTTTTAGAACTCTAATCACCCATTCCTTTTCCAGTCACATGGACCATTTGGGGAATAGGCCAGAAGCATAGCATTGTTTAAAGCAAGGTTCTGCCTCACCAAAAAAACCCAGCCAAACAACCTAGTTTTTATACAAAAAACATACATGGAAACATCCTTACACCAGAATTAGCTCTTGCTTGCAAAGAGACATGCTATTTCTCACATCTCACCTGATCAGCTAGTTCAAATCAAGACTCTTCAAGCTTATGGCAGATAATGAAAAATTGCTCGAGGTAGGAAAATTATTAGACCTACAAATCATGAGTAAAGTTCTGCTTGAAATGAATTACAGAATTGAGTTCTTCTGAATGCAGGAAGACACACACAGTTTCTTTGCTCACTTGTTCAGCTGGGGCACACTATTTTTCTTCTGCATCAACTCCACTATTTCCAGCTCTCTCATTGTCTTTGACTCTTTCTTCAGTTCACAAAACTTTAACTAAAAAAATTGCAACTTAGGGACAAGGAACAGGAAAAAAGAAAGAGGAGAGATATTTTCTGTGTACTGTTTCGAGGCTCCACTTTAGCTTTCTGGTTGGTCCAGAAATGTAACCATTTCATATATTTCCTTCCAATAAGTGGAATGGTTTTATACTCACTACTTCTAATCTGACACAAAATATTTCTTTCCATGGAAGGCAAATGCAAGGAATATGTGAGTCTGCTCCATGAAGCTAACAATGTCAGTGAGGAAGAACAAGGACCATGCCTAGGAGTCTAATGACAAGTGATACAGTTTTCTGTTTTCCAGGTGATAGTCATTTCCATTCCATCACTAATTTTACTTGAAGGCAAAGTCAATGCACTTCTGAAATTTCATTTTTATATTGTTTTATAAGCAGTAAAGATTAATTCTTCTGAAGTCAAATATTTTACTTTTAACAACCACTACTACTTCTCTGTTCCATTCTTCACTGAAAACAACCCCAAGGATAATAAAACTCCTTACAGGTAAATTAGGTAAATTACCTTACAGGTAAGCAGAAGTTTCTGCTACTCCTATTTGTTTTCTTGTAACATGAAATCAATCCCTTCCTGCAAAGCCAAAACAAGCTGCAGGAAGCTATGGTTTGCATATCAATAGAAAAAAGCATTTGTGTGCATAGAGGAAGATGATAAAAAGTGGGTTTGACAAGGTAAAATACATGAAGACTTAGATAAAAATTTTTAATCAATTAAAATATAAAGCAGAACTACATTATTACATTCATTCTCATCCACAAATACAATTGGATATAGGAAGTTGTAACTTGTTGCCCCCAGCTAACTTCAAATACATTCTCAATCTTAAATAGACATTGAAACATAATTAGATTTCATAGTCAGGCTTGAGTAAAGTTAGTTTCTGTTATGATAAAAGCTTTAACTGGGTCATCTATAGCTCAGGCAAGTGTCTAATCACTGTTTCTCACTGGTCTTAAAATAAAAAGTAGAATTTACTGAAATGCATCACCTTATATCTTTAGATTTTCTGCTATCTCTACTACATTCTGAAGAGTTTGGCATTTTTCTTGACCTCAACATACCATTTCACATGATAAGCATGGAAATTCATATTGCAGAAAAGCAAAAAATTTCTCCCTCCTAGTACTACTTAGAAAAGTCTAATCTTTTCCTTTTTCCATCTCTGTCAAGAAAATATGAATTTTGGCATTTTGTGAAATTTTATTGAGGTTTCAAGTCACCATTTTTCTACCGTATGTTCTTAGTGGGTAAAAACAGTTCATAGATATTGAGAGCTGTTTAAAAAAATCTGGTTTGATACGGAGTTTCATAATGTTGCATGCTCTGGCCTAGGTCAGACATATTTCATTTTACTCACTGTCTATGTAGGCCACTGACTTTGTATGTAACTTCAGGACAAATTGTCCTTACATTGTTACTCAGACGTGTAATGACTGCAGAACAGTAATGTGTCATTTTTGGGCACTGTGAGGTTTGTGCACTGCAAACTTACTCTAAACTGACTAAATGATAAGAACACGATGAGTCCGAAACCCTAAACAAACAGAGTCCATCTATTTCCATTGAAATATTTTCCATTTAAAATCCATTGTATCCTAATGGGTTACAGAGGAAAAAGAAATACTTGTGTCAGGACAAGAAGGCTAAACAGCACTGAGATTATTCGGTAAAATATTTAGAATTTAGCCTATTTGCTCAGGTGTGCTGTGGCTTTGTTCCAATCTTCTGTCTCATAAGGCTGCTCTGCCTTACAGCATTCTCAAAGATCAACAGAATTGGCTGCCTTTGAAGTCAAGCCAAACTCAACTAGAAAAGTTTTATAAGAATGCTGAGGCAAGTTGCCATTTTGAATGTATGAAGTCTTCTAATTTTGAACATGCGAAATGCAAGCTTATTTCAATAGGGAATGTATATCACTAGCATTCAGTGATTTGCACTGAAGTAAATATGACTCTAATGCATATGACTTGAACTACAAAATCCACAAATGAAAAAATTTCTGCTTAGCAACCACCAACAAATTTCCACAACAACTAAAATCATCATCTTGATTGTATTTTCAGTGACATATAGCAGGAAATTTCAGGGATCTTTGAAATTTTCAGGATTATTTGATTACATAAAAAGGACACTAGCTGTGCACTACCCAAAGGAATATACTCTTTCCAGCAATATACTTTTTGTCCTAATCATCAGCACTGGACATTTTACAGTCTGAAACTCTGCGGTGATCTCACATAATTACATAATCATTGTAAAGTATGCATGACTCTATTAGGGTTGTTTTCTTTTTAAAATCAGTTTTAAAAATCATTAGAGAATACATACATATTAAACTAGTTCTTCATAAAAGCATGACTTGCCACGTAGAGGTATTTAAAATGCTAAATTTATGCACCTAGTCAAAATCTACTAGTTACTCTTAAAATCTATTTTGTAATCTTTTTAAAAAAAATTACTAGGAATTATAGCATCCCTTTCTTACATTCTTTCCTTCCATCAGCAGTGGAGAAAATCATAGCCTCCTCTAAAGACAATCTTGTTTGACCACCTAGATTCAGAGGCACACTCCTGAATTTCCAAGCAGGACAAGTGAAAACAAAAAGGTTTTTTGAGACAATGGCCACCTCCTACTTCCACAGAGATTCCCACATTCAAGTCACTAAAGTTAAGCTTGCATGTCTTTGGTTCCCTGCAGGAAAAGCAAAAAAACATTTGCTATAGCATTTATCAAGTTGTCCAAAAGCCTGCCACACATAACACCTGACAATAGGAGATTGACTGGTAGAACATCTATTTCCTATAGCAGAATTTTTATTTTGGAGCCCATTTAGGATGGCTAAAAAAATCTTTTAATCTGCACAACAAGCGGAGCAGCCTTCAAAATCTTTGTCAAATGTACACATAACACGTACTAGAAGAAAACCCAAAAACCTCAGAAAAGTAGAGGGGGTCTGTTATTAATACTGTATGTGGGACTCAAACTTCACAGTTGGCTGAACTGAAAGAAAAATAAAATGTGTAGGCATTATATTTAAAAGCAACACTTTGAGGGAAGTAAGGGTGAAAAGTGACCCTAAATATTACCATATCATATTTTTAGGCTTCTTGCCAAACAGAGAAAGTCAAGCTCTGTATAAGCAGATGAGCCAAGAGGTTCAGTACTTTGCAAGTTTTTAGAACATTTCTAGTTTTGAGATATTTTGGTCACAGTGTGAACCCTGACATGTCGGATCAGTTGCTTCTTTAATATTAAGGTAAATTAACTTTTAGGATGGCTCCTGCTTCAACCATAGTTGAGGTTCTAGCACAACTGGTATTCTGTCACTGGCAATATGGCTTCGGCATTAAAATCTTTTTTTTTTTTTCATGTCTCTACTGCCCCTAGAGGTAAAAAGGAAATAACAAAATCCTCAGTATCAGTGTAGACATTAATACAAAATGAAAGCAAAATCCCACTTATTGAAGGGAAAAAAACAAACAAACAAAAATATCCTTAATTCTGCTCAGGGTAATACCAGCCCTAGGTGCCAATTTCAGCAGCATCTTCAATCATGTATTGAGCACTTTTGCAAGAGATTTAATGATTTTGAAAATACTACCCATAAGCAGGCCAGTAAGGACAGAGATACTTAAAAATAGACAAAGAAGGCAGTTGTCGAAAGACAAGAGTTTTTGAAATCTGCAAGTTTACAGAAACAATTATTTGCATGTTGCATTGACTCCTGAGAGTATTATTATTGTGTTTATACAAACTACTGCTTCAACTAGACAGGCTAGGGAAAGTCTGTCCAAGACTAACAATCCACTGCCAAGACCTGAGGACCCAGGATGTGACCTCTCTGGTATGACATTACCCTATCTCATCCATTCCCAGACAAGACCAGGTATAAAAGCTTCCACCAAATGCACTACACCCTGCCAAGACTCTTCCAAATTTCCTTTTTTCGTTTGAAGTATATAATAGTGACAGATTTCACAAAAAAGTAGTCTGGAATATCTATCTTATACATAAAAAATCCAGGGAGTATAATTAGAGACTCATCAAGATTTTTGGAAGTAGACATCTATATTTGCCACACAATCCTGTCATCTAAGTATTTTGATTAGCAAAACTGATGAAGCATCATACTAAATTTATTTCATTCAGCAATTTATTGCTTCATAAATAAGTACTTGTGATATATTAAGACCTTTTCTCTTGTGCAGAGGTATGCCAACTTTCTAGGTTGTCTCATTACTTGCACATAACAAACAATTTCTCAAACTGTAAGAGCTTAATAGAAGGTTAACAAACTTTAGATATTCCTGAATCCAGTAAAAGGTACTATGACTCAGTTTTTTTCAAACTTAATAGAAATATTATTGAAACTCTGAGCTTTCTGTGTCATCTTATGGCATAAAAGTCATCATACAAGGAACCTTTTTGTGGCAATCAAAGCCCTGGAATTTTTCAAGGCTTATTTTTGCTCCTTCTTACTTTGAGGAGGTAGTTCATATGTAGAGCTTTTTCATATTAGTAGAAAAAAAAATGGCTTATGAATGTATTTATTTTTCACTCACTAATTCCATTCACCTTCATGGATAGGCTGCTGTTTGTTGCAAATGATTTCACAGGCAAATGTGCTTTTAAGATTCAAATCCTGCTTCAAAGTCTCCAATTAAAGCTGTACGTACTCCATTTGTTTTTTAATAGTTCTCTGTTTTACATACTCTAACACAGATCTAAGGATATAATTAGTGCTTTTTTTTCTGCCAGCACAAAGTCATGTAATGCTTAATTTTGTTTATGACAAGGTCAAAGAACACTGTTTTGTTACATCAAACATTTATAACTTGCTATCTTGATATTGAGTATGCATGCAGTGCTGTCACTGGTTGCATTTATTTCCTGAAGTAGATAAAACACAGCATAATGCCAGCCTTAAAAGTATCTAAGGTATGGCAACTGAATGGGGACCAAACATGAACAGGGAAAGAAAAAAAAAAAAAGGAAAGAAGGAGGGAAGGAGGGAAGTAGTGAGGTAGAGAAGGGGGAAGAGAAAAGGGAAAAGTGGAAGCTGGAGGTGGAAGGGCAGGGGAAGGTAAGAAGGAGAAAGAATTCAAATCGTCATGGACAAGCAGAAAGAATGCCCAAACCCTTTTAGGAACTTTAGGATATGCCATGTAATATTCCAAAGTTGTTTGAATTATGTGTTTGGGGTTTTTTTCCAGAATACGACAAAACCAGAAGATATTTGTCATATGTACTTTGAGTTTCCATTTTAAGTCAAAATTAAATTCTAAATGCAATATCTATAATTAAAATTCAAAAGAAAGTCAGTTAGCTTTTAAAACTGATTTTTATTTCAAGGCTTGTGGAATAGCTAAAATTTTGCTTTGGTCAAAGTAAGGACCAATTAAGGGATAAATAAAATGGATGTATGTCATCTACATTCATTTGCTCTAGTCTTATATATCACAGCAAGAAATAAAGGAATGTTTACTTCCTCATGAAGAATATGACCCCTATTTTTATTTTGTACATCCATACAGAAAGGGGCTCTCAACCACTTCAACCAAGGCAAACTAACTGTTTGTTGCTAACTCATGCTTTACTGCAGTGAAGAGTATTAACACTCGCCTTAGACAGGGTAACAGGGGCTTTGAAGCTCCTTGGAGAGAAGGCAGATTGATACACTTAATCAACTGCTAAATGAAACTGATTTTGTCCGTAGCTCAGCACCATCACACCATGGACACTTCTTGACCAGTGCTGCATGGCTTCTCAACTTCTTGACTCCATACTTGTAGATGAAGTTTCCACAGGGACTATAGGAACAGAGTTGCTCACTGATTAGCAACCTATCCCATCTGAGTACCATAATCAGGATGAACAATGCTGCCTCAGAATGGGAAAAGCTTCTGGTCACAGTGAGTGGACTAAAATAGCTCATCTTTCTTTCCTGTTCCACTGTAGATATGAACAAATTATTTCAATGTATGTACCTGCCATATGTACCACATGACATATGCATGGATTCATATCCATAGAACACAGAAAGATACCCAGATTCACAGATAACATTGCAGGTTAAATTTATTACTGTTTAGAGACCTCAGAAAGCAAAGAATATCAGTGTTAGGGACCACACAAGCTTTTTAACTAGTAGATCTTCAAATCCATCATTTTATTTTGTCATGAACTTTCAGTGCTGGTGTACAAATTTCATTCTGTTAGAGTTAAAATTACTACATTCATTACTACTACTACTCAGGAAAAAGTTGCAGTCTCACCTCAAAGTTCAAGAAGGAAGACAAACCCAACCCTTTCAGCTAGTCATATTCTCTTCAGCCTATACACAAAATCACTTCTGCAAATCAAGTGAACATGAAAATGCTTGGGCTTCTCCTTAGATAGCAGGCCTCAGTGTACAAGGTTAGAAGTCCCACAGTACTTTCAAAAGCAATGTTAGAATGTTTCAAAAAGTAGTATACTAGTATAGTCTTCGTTAAAAAAAATCTTTTCCCAAATATCTCAACCTTATTTTGTAAGCAAAATCATAAAATGATACTGCACTTAATCATTTGATGGTGAGAAACACCATACTGAAGTCTTATTCCTACACAACAACAAATCACATTCTGCTAAAATTAAACAAAATAGCCAAGACCTTATACTAGATAGCTTGTGCCTTTCTTTCTCTTTTATTACATTGCTAGCTGTGCCTGTCATAACAGATCTTCTGGTTTCTAGAAAAGAGATGCATAATGAACTGCTTTGTGGGTGGGCTGCAAAAATGCTGACAAACTTGACCATTTTAAATTACTTTTCTGTAAATCTCCTGACTGGAGTGCTCTGCATGTAAATTCCAGCAGCAGCAGTTGCTGCCATAGCAACAGAATTATTTAGGAAATAATTTAAAGTGAATACCACATCATATTCAGCTTCCCATGAAAGAAAGCAGACTTGGCAGGAGGATAGGAAGTGAAAAAAGAGATATAAGGTCTAGGACTTTCAGCTGACAAATGAGTTGGTATGTTTCCCACATCTACCAATACACTGGAAACTCTATAAATTAATACTTACCTCGCATAGTGCTTAGACGTTTTTATTGTATTTTTTGTTATAAAATCAGCTAACACTCATGAACAACTTCACAGCTGCAGCTTCAGGAGGTTCTTATCAGCCCATTTCTCCAGCCTGTCAAAGTCCCTCTGGATGGCAGCACAACCTTCTGGTGTACCAGCCATTTCTCCCAGTTTTGTGTCATCATCAAACTTGCTGAAGAGAAACTGTCCCATCATTCAGATCATTAATAAAGATGTTAAACTTCGGATTCTGTAAAAATCCCCAGGGCATACCACTAGTTAATGGCCTCCAACTAGATTTTGTACTACTGATCACCACTCTATGGTCCTGGCCATTCAATCAGTATTCAGTGCACCTCAGTGTCTGCTCATCCTTCATCAGCTTCTCTATGAGGAACTTATGGGAGACAGCATCAAAAGCATTAATGAAGTTGAGGTGGACAATAAAAGTCTTCCCTCCTAGCCCAGGAAGCAGTCAATTTTCTATAGAAGTTTATCAAGTTGGTGAGGCATGACTTCCCCTTAATGAATCCATGTTGACTACTCCTGATGACCTTCTTGCCTTTCGGGTGCCTGGAGCTGCTTTCCAGTATTAGTTGTTGTAACACTTTCCCGGAGTTCAAGGTTAGGTTGACTTGCCTGTAGTCCCCTGAGCCATCCTTATTCTATTTGATGATAGCAGTGACAGTTGCTTTCTTGCAATTTTTGGGCAGCTCTCCCTATTAACAAACTCATTCAAAGATAATTCAGTGGCCTCACAACAACATCAGTCAGCTCCCTCAGCACTTGCAGATGCATTCCATCTCAAGATCCATCAGAAGGATCTGGATAAAATCTCTCTAGATTCTACAGCAAGCATCCAGCATAGTGAAGCTCTGTTTTCCTCCTCAAACACAAAAGAGAAATGAGAGCTATAGGAAGCATGAGAAAAATGTTATTATAAGTACAAATATTTCAACAGTGAACGTTAAGAAAATTTAACAGATTCGCACAAGCAATGTCAGTTACAGCATACATAATTCTAAATTTTTCCTTATTTGCTACACTGACAGGAGATGAATTTCCATATGCATGCCTCTATTGTTTTTTGTTCCATCTCCTGTACTTCACAGAGATAAATGAGTAACAGAACTTGTTCCTAGACGTGATTATGGCAGCTACATCCATGCAAGTCAATAGGGACTCATTTGCCTGCTCATCATCACGTATTCAGTCAAAGTTATTCTGCATTTTTCTTAAGGCATGGTTGTTTGCAATAATAAATGTTCTTTTCAAATCTATTATTACATGACTCAGCCTTTTATATATATTTTAAAAAGTAATCTTTGTGTACGTACACACGACTCCAAAACCAGCCATATCAGTGTTTGCTCACCTGCTGTAGCACGAATGTAAACAGACTATTGAAAAATACCCTATTGTCCGTGATAGTCTTGAAAACACTCTCCTGGGTTAGTCAGAAATGCAGTGAAAGAGCCAGCCAAAACTCTGAGCTTTCTACCTATGCCACCTTCACAAGCTGGTACAAGTAATGAACTGTATAAACCCATTCTTAAAAATACTGTGTAAGCCAAAACTGTTTTCAAGACAAAATTATGTTATTTAAAAACTGCTGACTACTTTGTATTAGCTCTGTCATACACTGATGTTCTGAAAGGATGCACGCTTCATACACCTCCTCCTGGTTGCTTGATCTTTGTATAAAATTTGTATCCTCAACTTGTGAAAAAATGAGTTCATAATAGAGGTATTGCTGTATATTAGAATGCTCCAGGATTAGGGTGGGCAGCTGATAGGCAATAGGAGTGTCATAGTGTGCAATAAGTACTCTCTACCTCACAGACATATGCTGTTGACATGTTAATATCATGCAGACTAGTTTACCTGAATGATACAACTGTGCCTGAATGATACAACTCTCACACAGACCTTTTTCTAAACGGTATTTAAACTGAACACTACAATGCAGTGCTTCTGAGGATGTATCATTAGATATTACTTCACTAAAATTCAAAGTAAACATACTGAAAATTTCTTGCACTGGTGAATGTCTTGGAGAGAAACTGGATACCTCCAATCCTTGCTTTTCATCTTGACTAAATCCTCCAAAGATTCACTGTCTCTACAAGAATCATTGCCAAAGGTTACTGACCTTATTAAAACATGTGTTGGGCATAAGTTAACTCCTCCTTTAGGTCTGACAAAGTTTACTGTAAATCCTTGCCCTCACCTAAAAGGGAAAAAACTCCCAAGCCTATTGTCCCATCAATTAATTGCATGCCTTTTCAAAACAATATTCTCCAAGTAATGCAGTCAAAATTTGCTGTTATATATTCGTATAAGAAATTGAAAGTTTTTTCTCATCATTAGGCCTTCTGAGACACAGAGCTTAGTTTACAGTTTTAATAACAGAATTATTTCATTGACCACATACTGCAATACAGACTGTGTCCATTTTTATTGCTTACTATAGCTTTAGAGTTTTTTCCCCCCCATTGGTACCATTACAAGCTACAAAGTGAAGGGAGTTCATTTGACTTGTTACTACACCAGAACACCATGTTTTATTATTATTTCACATAGAAATTTCCCAGTGTTTTCTTTTTACCACAACAGCAGGTAAGTTTTCTTTGGCATACTAGCATTGTTTGGTTTGGAATATGCAAGCAGAGAAAGGCAAAAGGAAGGAAAACATTTTCTACAATTCAACAGATGTTTCCATTCGCTTCAGCCACATTTGTGTACCTTTTTTGTATTCACATGTCTTTAGAAAGTAATTTAATTTTGCTGTCAATAAGTAAGTGTAGTCAAGTTCCAACAACTACAGTTTCATCTACATGACAGTCTTAGTCTCTAGATGTGACACATAGATTCAAATATCACATAATTTAAGAGTACAGAACATGTTTAGTGATTCATTATGATTTCCTTCTGAAATTCATATTCTTTTAAAAATTTCTGCTTCTGGTTAGAACTTCCACTACAAGTCTGATTCAACATTCAATATCAGTAGTTTCTGTCTTCTATCAGCATCAAATTTTCATATGAACATCTAGTAAATAATTAGAATTAGGGGAAAAGATTTATTATAATTACAGATCAAACTTCCCTTTTATCTGTTGGAAGGCACTGTAAACAAAGCTTAACCAAAGCATCACAGTTTCTTATTTCTAGGTTAATCCATTGGCAAATTTGGAGCATTTCCAACGAAGTATTACCACACATCATTACTGAATGGCTTGCCAGTATGAACTGGACGAAAAGAATTGATGGGAAAACAGAAAAGATGAAAACACTCCAAGGGAGGTAACAGAAACAAAAAAATCAGAAAGCAATTGTTTAAGGAAAAAAGAAAAAAGACACCAGTAGACACATTTAGATTTAAGGACCAATGTTAACCTCAAAATAAAAAATATACACGGTAAGACATTAACTTTATATAGCAAAGCAATTGCTTACTCTATGTTTAACTAATTTTTTTTTACTTTATTTTATTTTGGACAAGATGAAAACAGAATATCCCTAGGGAAAACAAAAAAAACAGAAAGATTATGAGGATAAATATTTAAAATTATTCTCAATGTTGAAACTTTAGGTCAAATGATATCTGTGACAAGATATCTGCAACAAGGTATTCAACTACCAACCCAAGAGAAACATTTGTACATTGGAAAACAAATCGTTTCTCATTCACTTCAAAAGAGACTATGGACATGCACAAAAACTTCCCTGTCCACTAGGATCTGGGTGAGTGGGTGGATATTATTTTTTTCAAGACAGAGTTAGTTTACAGCAGCTTTTGTTCACTTAAAAAAATTGCAAGCAATGAAAGGTAGGTAGGTACAGCTTCACCCAAAGTTTGGGGGACAATTGCCAGTGACAAGAGCACAGCCATCTCACCAGCTGAAGTAGACTATCACTGGGCTTTAAAACAATGCTAGTATCCACTAGAGAGTGGGAACTCTCAGTCCCTGTCACAAAGTGACATTTTCAGGCACATAAAGCACCAGACAGGGCAAAGAGAGGACTGTTAGAAGATATTAATTTCTGTTAAATAAAGTTAAATAAATAAATAAATAAATATAAGAAGAAAATTTAGGATGTTGTACTGGCAAAGCTTTCAAGTCATTCTGAAACAAAAGTAACTTCCTTTAGTTTGGGTAACCTAAGTCTTAGAATTTCATAGGAAAGTGTAATTTTGTTTGACTGTCCCGTTTTCATCTGGGATAGAGTTAATTTTCTTTCCAGTAGCAGGTGCAGTGCTGTGGTTTGGAGTTAGTATGAGAAAACGTTGATAACACACTGATGCTTTCACTGTTGAGCAAGGGATTACCCTAAGCGAAGGATTTTCCAGTTTCCCATGCTTTGCCAGGGAGCAGGTGCACAAGAAGTTGGGAGGGAGCAGGGCCAGGAAAGCTGACCTGAAGTGGCCAAAGGGATATTCCATACCATAGAACATAATGCTCAAAATATAAACTGGGTGCAGTTGGTCAAGAAGCAATGATTGCTGCTCAGGAACAGGCTGAGCATCGATCAGCAGGTGGTGAAAAATTGCACTGTGCATCACTTGCCTGTCTTGGGTTTTATTCTTCCCTCTCTCTCCATTTCCTTACTATTATTATTATTATTATTGTTGTTATTATTATTATCATTAATATTATTAGTTTATTTTACTTTAGTCCAATTACTAAACTGTTCTTATCTCAATCCACAAGTTTTACTTTTTTTTTTTTTTTTTTTTTCCCCAATTCTCCTCCCCACTAGGGAGGCAGGGGAGTGAGCAATCAGCTGCATGGTACTTAGTTGCTAGCTGGGGTTAAACTGTGACTCTGTTTTAATACAAAGCTCCAAGAGAGCCCATTATGGCAATCCAATCTGACTTTATTTATTAAAAAGTACAAACAAACTTCCTCTAATTAATTCTGCAGCAAGCTTAGGATCTCTAGTTGGGCTGGAAAGAGAAAAAACAAGGACTCTGCATCTACTGTGCCTTCAAAAACCCTTCTCTCCTCCAAATAATTTTATCTTTTTACATACATCAGCACTGATATGACCCCATTGACTGCACAATAGGAAGAAACTCAAAAATACCCAAGAGCCCTTCTGGAGAAAGTGAGCAATATATTTCCATTTAGGACTTTCAGATCCCAATTAAAACATTGGTTGATGGGTTTCCACACTGGAGTCAAGAGTGTTTTAACTGATTTCACTATACAGAGTAACTCCACACCTTTTGTACTTTTTTCTCCCCTAATCTAGGTAAACAGAATGGTACCAAGGACACCCTGCCAATGTATGTTTCCTAACACAAACAGAGATAAAGACCTTTCCAGTTACCTAGATCAGTTAAGTCATGTGCAGCTGTGAATGTGCATTTAGGGAAGAAATTGTTCAGGAGTATTTAGGTCACAAATCCTTTCCATCAGTGGCATCTGGTATTAGAATTGTGGGCATCTGCCATTTAATATTTGTTCTAAAAGTAGAAACAGCTTATCCTTAATAAGTCTTAAGTGTACTGCATATGACTTTGCCAAGAGATTAAAGAATTTGATTTGGATTTTTTTAAGTCAATGGTCCATGGCATATCTATTTTAATTCAGAAAATTTGTTTCTATCTTACCAACTAGTAAGAGATTTCACCATTGACTTAGAACAGTGACTGTATCTCCAAAGCAAAGATACCATGGTGATAGGAGAAACTCCAACAGCATAAATTTCTTCACATATAAAGCTTGAACTTAACCAGTCACTTCATCTACTCTCATGAATAACCAGAAGCTGTTAAACACAACCTGTCTGAGATAACATTAAACAGGGAAAGAAAGCGTAATCAAATTTGTACTAATAGCAGTCCATATTTGCAACTAACATTACAATTCACAGCTGTGTGGAGAGCACACATACACACCTAAATACTTCAACAATAACTAAAATTAGCCTCTTTGTGACTGCAGCCACTTTCACCTTTTAAAAAGGTGATCTGTTTCCCAGTTCTACATATGCATACAAGGAGAGCATATAGTCCTGATGAAAAACTATTTCCAAGAGTTTCAGAGTACATCATTATAACATAACAGTTGACTTAGAAGAACCCCACTCACATACTGAGAAATTCAGAAAGAGCTTACCTATTTGGAACATGGTAAGATGGAGCAAGATGAAAAAAGCAGGAAAGTTAAACACTGGGAAGAAGGTTAATGCAACCAACAACAGGACTGTTATGTTTTGGATGTTAAGACACACCAAGATACCTATGGTATTACAGGTCTAATGTTTCCCAGGAAGGTGATAAGAAGACAAGAATTTAGTTACTTACCAGTACCTTCTACTAACAAAAATTTTCACTAGCAGCATAAAAATTTGAGTTGTAAGTTATCTCTGGCCCTGTGCATTAAATCAACTAATTAAAATGCATTTTATCCTTCTCTTGCCTCCTGGTGCAATGCAGGCAGGTTTGCTGAAGAGCTGTTTCAAGGTTCACAAAACAATACCGTCAGTCCTCCAGCAATATTCCCCCTACCTCACAGTTGCACAGTCCTGAAAGTACATGGGAACTACTATATAGTAAATCAAAGGCTAAGGGTAGCTTCCACATAAACCCTCTGAAATTTGAATGCAAAGGTAAATCACCTTCTAATTTCAGAAGGGCCTGAGTTTTGACCTTTTTTTGACATGCCACAAAAGAAGCTACATACTAAAACCCCAAAAACCTAGAAAAGTTAGTCATTCTCCCATATTCCAAAAAGAATTCTCAGAATCATTCGCTACTTTAAAAAACAAACAAACAAACAGTTTCAGAAACAGAAAAGAAAATCTATTTTTTTATCCCCTTAAATATAAAGCTCATCTCTTCAAATGTATCTTTATCCACAGCTAGATTTTAATCATGTTCTTCACAGAATTTGTGCTGGTTTTGGCTGTCATAGTTAATTCTCTTCAAAGTGGCTCATATGGAGTTATGTTTCGGATTTGCGTTGAAAACAGTGTTGATAACACAGGGAGGTTTTAGTTATTGCTGAGCAGCACTTGCACAGTGTCAAGGGCTTTACTGCTTCTCACCCCACTCCACCAGCAAGTGGGCTGGGAGTGCAAAGGAAGTTGGGAGGGGACATAGCCAGGACAGCCAACCCCAACAGACCCAAGGAATATTCCAGACCATACAGCATCATACTCAGCATATAAAGCTGAGTAAAAAGGAGGAAGGGATGTTCAGAGTGATGGCATTTGTCTTCCCAAGTCACTATTAGGCATGATGAAACCCTGCTTTTCTGGAGATGGCTGAACACCTGGCTGCCCATGGGAAGTGGTGGGTGAATTACTTGTTTTGGTTTGCTTGTGCAAACAGCTTTTGCTTTCCCCGTTAAACCGACTTTATCTCAACCCATGAGTTTTCTCACTTTTACCCTTTTGATTCTCTCCCCCATCCCACCAGAGAAAGGAGTGAGTGAGCAGCTGCATGGGGCTGAGTTGCCAGCTCGGAATAAAGAACAACAGTCCTTTTATATAAATCGATGATAAAACTATCACCTGGATAATCTTCCTTCTGTGTGTTTAAACGACTTGAAAAGTACTCTGTGTCCTTGGAATAAATTGACTAAAGTACAAGAGTACAAAATGCAAGATAAGAAGAGAAATCAATAGAGTAATGTGCAGCTAAGTAGGAAAACCAATAGATACTTATCAGTAGTAAAGCAAGTAGTTTAATATAAATACAACATAGTCTGAGATCAGAACACTGATAAATTAGAATGATATCAACCACTAATTTAATGTCAGTGAGTACATCTGCAAGAGAGTCATCAAAGAACAAATGCTACCATATGCAAAGCAGCATTAATGAAACTCGTTATCAACAAAATTGGGTTTATATCCAATAAACAAAGCACAATTTAATTAAAATTCCTTTAAAAAGTCAATTTGAAAATATTAATTCCACATAAAATGTGTATCATCTAGTTTACAAAACACAGAAAATTAATAGTTGGAAAAAACAATAAGGGATTTTATTACAGTTAGGCAGTTGGATGATGGGCCCTCCACAGGGAAACAAATGAAATTAAAAAAAAAAAAACAAAAACCTGCCACTGGTGTACTCAATTTCACCACCTACTTGAGTACATGAAATTATTTCAGTAGGAAACTAAGGAATCTCTAAATCCATATCTTTAGCTTTTGTACTCACCAGCTTAAGGTCTGCATTCTTCAATTAGAAAACCTTGCCACGTGATTTGCTTCTAAGCCAAACACTCTGCAGTGCAAGAGGAGGTATAGAACCTGATCAACCTGAAAGTCAACTCAGCAGCATGGTAAATTGTATATGTTAGCTGTTTTGTCAAAGACAAATGACACATTTTGCCTTCATTGAACTACAAGAGGGTTCTAAAAAAACATGGCCATGCAGTCCTACTAATGAACAGATCTGCCTTACCATTTTGGCAACATAAATGCTCAGCAACAGTCTGTCTCCTGCTAAGATTTAGAGAACCAGTCTTGATACTAAAACAACAACAACAAAAATCTAAAAAACAAAACCCCCAAACAAACAACAAAATCAACCAACCAAAAAAACCACAATGAAAAAATTCCACACTACCAGCCCTAAAAGAAACTCACCTTCAGATGACTTCATGGAATACCAGAATAGTTGAGGTTGGAAGAGACATTTAAAGGTCACCTAACTTACTCTGACCTATGCAGTGTTATTCATATTTTTCAAATTTCAAATAGTCATGGGTATGCAGTCAGAAAAATGTTTTATTGTTTTCTACTAACTGTAGTTCAGAATACTCCCTAGAAGTGTAGTGGCAAAACATTTTCTAGGAGTTTTAAGATTTGACCACTCTATCAGGATCTTGCGGTTTGAGCTGTCATCATTAAATATTAAGCTTTTTATTTTATTCTGCAACTGGGACACTCTTCAATAGTAGATCTCTTTCAAAAGCATACACTGGCCTGTGTATTAACAGTGATCAGTCACTAACAGAATTACAGGAACGCTTGTCCCAAGGTACTACTCTCTACAGGTAGTACTTACAACATTTCAAAGTTTATGACGATCAAGAATTGAAATGGCGACAGCAAATGGTTATACAGAGACACAGGAGGAAGAATACAAGTTTGAAACTTAAAAGCCTCCTAAACAGAAAAACAGTCAAGATCTTTACAGCAACTGAAAATAAGAATAACAACAACCTCATATATCTGATCACTCAAATCTGCATAACAAAAGCAAGAGCTCTTTTGGCAATTTATGTCCCTAAACATGTTCTTCTCCAGCATGATAATTCTATGTAATAAAATAAGATGATAGTGTTGTCAAATAATTTTTTCATGCTGTTTGACATGTTCGACCCTGGACATGAAAAATCATCAATTCATCCACCAGATTAGTGCTTGCAAAAATCACATCATTTTTGGAGTACACCTGCACTGATAAGACTATGTATTTCAAAGCAAAATCATGAATGTACATCCTAGTTTTCAATCACCTACATGGCTCCTCTAAAATAAAAACATTTTAAAAATGTACTTAAGTAATAGAAATAATTTTAAAACTTTGTGTAATATTGTAACTCCATTTTAAAACTGGAATTCAAAGTATTTCAAAAGTGAAAGAAAATAGACACCTCCTTTGAGGGAGTACAGTTGAAGTTAATCATGAAAGAATGTATCAATCATTCTCCTCACCTTTGTGTGTATTAAAAAAGTCCCGTTGCTTTCAAAGGAACTCCAAAAAAAGAAAAAATTCAGAAACTGCAAATTCCATTTGAGAAACAGTGAATGGGAATATATCTGGGACATTACCACATCACTTTCAAGCTGTAAGATCCAACAGTACTGTGCAGAAAAAAATCAATTTGTCAGGCTGTGACTTAAAAAGCATTTTCTCTTGCCATCTTAGTGAAGCACTGACAATCAAAGACTGTGTTCCTTTGAACTACTACGAAGTCTGATGAGCACTTCAAGATAGGAAAAAATATGGACAGCCAAAACTGAAAAAGGCCCTCGTAGAGATTATTATTAAAATAAGCTGAGGGAGCTTTTCTTGCTTAGAGTTTCCATTTCTATTGCTTAAATAGTAACAAACAGAAGTCATTGGTTGCAGTGGTTAAGAAGACATATGGTTCCAACAAACATTCTATGAATATCACTTGCAATTGTTAGTTGATTTACTGAGTTGTAGCTTTCACAGCAATATTGCTTGATTAATGTAAAAAAAAAAAAAAAAAACAAAAAAACAAAAAACCAAAAAAACACCAGAAAACCGAACCATATTTTTGCATCCTCACAATGGAATTGGAATTCTTAGCCTTTCTTAAAAATAGTCAATGATGACAGACAGCACTTGGAAACAAGTTATATGCAAATAAGCTGCCTTTCTATATCACAATTCAAAAGCATCAATGCTGTCAGCTGAGATGCTTCAATTATTCTGGGCATCAACAACTCTGATTTTCAGGGTCTCTGATTAATACTGTAAATGTCATTAATCCAAGAAGATGTTCAAATTATGTCCAAAATCATTCTGCTTCTGCTTTTTATTTAATAAGGTCTTTCTCCTACATTCATTGAAGATGATTGCATAGTTCAAACTGCTGCAGAGTCAGGCATCAGTTATAGGACTTGAGTGGAAGACAGACGTAATAATCACTTGTTTGCTAAAGGTCATGGTTTTTAATAAGGCCTCTTAGATTACACTCATCAACAGTCTCAGTCTGCACAAGTGAGTATTTTTGGATAATAGCCATGGATTTGACCTGTTATATTTACCTCTGTTTTACTGGTAGGTCCTGGTCCACAGATTGTAGACTAAGTAAGATTTATAAAATAAATATTTTGGTTCCTTTATTTAAAAAAAAAAAAAAAAAAAAAAAAAAAAAAAGAGCTCTGAGCTCCATTATAGTTACAACCAGACTAATTTGCATTCTATCTGTGAAAACTGTTATAATAAACAATTCAATGACACTAATACAAGGAGATGACAAGGATGTGCTAATAAATTATTACTTGTTTTAAAGAAGCTTGAATGCTGTTAAAGAAATGTAGGTGTCTTTTTGCAGAAATCCCAAAAAATTCAAGGAGCAGATGATAGCAGACGTTTTTGCTGGTACTGGTATAGGTTTGATTTTGTCAAATTTCTGGTAAAGAATGCAAACTTGGGAGCTGGGTAAAAGATACCATATAATATAGTAAAACTCAGATATAAAATGGAACTTGGGAAGAAACAAAGAGCCAGCAAGCAAGTTGACCATGTGAGCAAACCCAAAACAAGAAATACAAGCAGATCCAAGAGCAATCATGAAGAAATACTTGATATCAATATGATATCTTTCTATCAGGATGCAGATGTAATCCTTCATCATCCTTCTAGAAGATAACAGCATTATTGACCCTAGGAGGACCCTAAAAAGCCTAACAACAGAAAAGGAAATAGATACTAAACAGCTTGTGTATGTAAGTTTTAGCTATAATAATATTTGAAATTAAAAATAATTGGATAATTAGGGGTATAGATTTGAGTTCTCTCTTGGTGGAGTATTCTAACTGGACAAATAACAACTCTGATTAGATTGCTAATACTTTAATTAGACAAAGAAATAAATCTTGGCTCTGTAGGTAAGGTGCCTTTCTTTAGTCGACATAAACTAAGGGTGTTTAGTTTGCTTCCTTGCTTGGGGAACCTGGCTTAAATTTCAGTGCAATAAAATCATGCTAATTAAAGGTTTTATTAGATTTCCATACTGAACTGAAGCACTGAAAATTGAACTAAAGATGCAAAAATAGCTGTCCGATGGCTCATAAAGTTTTTGTGATTGCAGAAGGAAAAGCCTGGTCAGTCTCAAACTGTAGTCTGTCATATATCTCTCTTGGACACAGCCAGAAACTGCACAAAACCCAAGATAGCACCAGACTTCAAATCATGCACTGTCTAGGACCATGATTCAATCTCATTAGCAGGCAGCAACATTCTAACAAAACAATTTAATGGGATATTGATTTTAGTGTTATGACCCCGGAGTTGCCATTTATAATTGAAAAAACTCACAGCTTCTGAGAGGGAAAGATGTTTTTGACAAATATATTGGCTTAGCATAATGGATTTTAGAAGTAACATACTAAGTTGCTTTTAATGTTATTTTATAAAAGTTTATGAAAAGTGAAAAAGAAACTGGACACTAATCCAAAGTGAGGAAAATATTTTATATCATTGACAAAGCTATTCATTCCAGAGCACACAGTTTGGTTAGTAGAAGTAGTAAATGAAAAAATAAAACTTAATCATAGCTAGAATACCAGAATACCCAACATGGGTACACAAGCACGCACGCAGTTTGGGGAATTACATCCTTCTGGGGATGACACAGATGTTGATAATATCAGCCTTAGTGAAAACAAACAAGCAAGCAAAAATACACCACCAAAAAACCCCCAGCCAACCACATGACTGCCAAGGAAAAGAAACAAATAAACCATTTGTTTTGCAGGTCTACTTATGTTTCATGGGAATACTGTGTAGGAAGCTGTATAGGTTCAGTCAAATCATCACTATCCATATTAAATTCACTTTATCCATATGAATGCAAATTGAAAGACTGGCCTTTCTGCTTCAGCATCGTGAATGTTAGGATATACTGCTGAAAGATACAATTGCAGTACCTGTTATAGAAATTAAAGCTTGGGTAAAACATAGCATGGATTAATATCCCTTTAGTTACATTCGCCATGATACTCACTCAGTGTTCTGACTAGTTTTAAATTTAAATTCCTGAAAAGCAAAATTTCACAAACATGGTTCCCACACATTAGTTACAGATATCTTCTGTTCTTAAAAAAAAAAAAAAAAAACTAAAAAAAAAAAAAAACAAAAAAAAAACCAACAAAAAACTGTTTGGGTTCCAGAGAAATACATATTATTCCAAACACAGCATTTACGGGCATAACAGAGTAAGACTGGGCTGCAATGGTTATAAAGCATCAAATGCCATTCTGCCAATAACAGTCAGCACTTTCATCATTCTGGCTTCTTTCTGCACATGAGTTTCCCCTAGACAATTTACAGGAAATGGAAGGGAAAATAACCAAATCATTGAAAAAATTGTTAAATATGCCATCTGGTCTTCACAGATGGGCCTGTACTGTAGGTCATGTACATCTCCTTTCCCTCTGTCATCATTCACTGAAGAATAAGAAGCAGGTAAAGAAACAGAAGCAATGACTCTAGAAAGTGTGCTATCAGCATACTATGTGGAGATTTAGCCACTGTACCTCCACTTCATGCTCTACTGCGAGACAGACCAAATTTTCCAGGCTGATGAAACCTCACTCAAAAGGGATACAAAATCTGTCAGAAAGTCAAGGTTTAGATCTGTATTGAATCACAGTGGTATTGTGAAAAACAAATGGAAAAAGAAAAATAAGGCGATAATGGTTATTGCAAACCTTCCATTGCTATACTATACATATACACTATGCAAAAATACAATTAATCTTATCCTCAGTGTGTCTTCATAATCCAGCTGAACTGCCTCCAAATTGCAAATGGGAAACAGAGGCAGAGAAGTACTAATATTTTGTCAAACAGAACAGTAGAACAATGATTCATATCCATGTTCCCACTAGTCAATTTTCTAAATGCACTACTTGATTTTAGATACTCTCCTTGCTCTTAAGCAAACCATATTCTGGTAACATTATAAGAATTCTGCAGCCACAAGAAATTTACAGTTTGCACAGCACTACACAAATCAAGAGTTTCTGTGGTTCCAGTCTTCCTAGTTAGAGAAGAAGGAAGGGGTCATTTACTTTTAAGATAAATGCTTTTTCATGTATTATTTAAAATGAAGCCCACCTTACTTATCTGCATCCAGAGCTAAGCACAAAGTGTCTGTATAACTTTTAGTTCATTTAATATGGAGTGATTTATTCAGAATCACTCAGCAGCACAACCTAGACAACAAGCTTTCTTCCCTCACTTTCAGAGTCTTCCTCTGCATGCTCACATTCAGTCCTACAGAGATGCAATCAGCTGGATCTGACATTAGAATAGTGATGTAACAGACCACTCATCACAAATTGCCCTAATATTAGCAGAAAGTATGGCTACTGTTGAATTTCATTGTAACATGTTCTCTAGCACTGTTTTTCCACTGTGGTCTGTTGCAGATTTTGTCCTCAGAACACCATTCACCTCTTTCTTCAGGAAAAAGGTGCTACGCTGTCTAATGACTATTATCTCATTAATTCTCACTTGTCAGAAGTCATTCACTGTCATTAATAGTTAACATTACACTTTATACCTCAATTGTGAAAACTTACTTAGCTTGAAGAAGGACCAAGTCATTAAAAAGTTATCATTATATTTGTTTGGTTTGAAGGAAAAATGGAAAACATTATATTTTGGTTATGTCTCATCTAATTCATTCTACAATAAAGCCTACTTCAGTGGAAAAAAACCCTGGAATTCACACCTCTAGCACACTACCACCAGGACCCCAGCATGTGTGAACTTCTGTAAAGCTTCACCAACACAGAAACCTTGTAGTACTACTTTTTAAGAATTAACCTCAATAATTTGAGTGAGAACAGCAGTTCTTCTGCACTTAGGGCCATATAAATAAAGCAAAATTTCAACTCTACTTCTACAGGGTAAATAGAAAAGAACCTAGTTTAAAAAGAAAGAAAAAAAAAAGAGAGAGAAAAAGAAAATAAGAGACAGGCACTTTTTCCTCAGCTGCATCTACTACACATTTTAGATGTTCAAGAATGTCCCCAGGATAGCTAACAATGCAATAACACAGCTATCTGAACATTTCTAGTAACATTCTGAAGTCTAAGTGGCTCATACATAAGCACATAAGCAGTCCATCTTGTTAATACTATTCAAGATAACTTGGAAAAAGAATAGGACAGAAATATATCAATGTAACCATCCATATGACAATAGCTTAAATTGAGGTTAATATATACATATTGATTGTGGCTTATTCAGCTAAAATACATTTACCATGTGTATATGGATTGTATGCAAAGATTAAAGAGGTGGGTTATGGGAGAAAAATGAGAAGACACGGCAACATATTTCCTCTCACTAAGACTTGTCCAGATAACAAAGAATAAAACCGCTGACATCTGGGCTAAATCATGTGAATGACTGAATTTGTGGCAAGTTTCACTTCCATTATGGTGATCCTCAAATACTGTTTTGTAGGTGATACAAAGATCATTCCATGCATTGAGGAAAATTATTTTCATCAAAATGAATATTACCTACTCTCAGCCCTTTCTGACCAGTCTCCCCAAATCATTTCACCACTTAGATTGTAAATTTTATGCTCAAAAATCATCTTTTCAGTTTTCCAATAGAATGCTAAGCCCAGCAGCCTCCTGTGTGCAACGTGAGTGCAGGCAAATAACAGAAGTGTTTAGACTGACTGATGAACACGTCGTGACAGTTGAGACTTTCCACATTGGAAACTGCAGAACAAGCATCAATGAATCAAAACCGCTGTCAAAAGATTTGATCAACAATTTGACCAGGGCACCAGCACCAACATCAACATCTAGCATGGAAGACCTCTTTATGAGACCAGCATTGATTGTTTCCTCAAGAGAATCCCTCTCAGTATCCCTGTGGGATGTGCGTTCCCTACTCAGGAGGAAGAGCACCACCTAGTGAAGCTCCGCATCGTTTCTTGAAGCACCTGCACAGTCCTGGCAGTCCCATTCATTCTTGATTGTATTCGCCAGCCAGAGCAATTGGTGGTATAGCTCACACGAATACGATGTACTGCAAGCGACAGAATGATGCAATGCTAAATATTTTTCTTTCAGTGCCTCACACGGAGCATTTTGTCCTTGAACCTATTCCAAGCTCTTTAATATTGCTGAGAGTGACAGAGAATAAGCCCCATATAATGATCTATTGAAATAAACTATTTCACAGGACACAAAGGGTAGAATTCCTGTTTGAAGCAAGAATTATAGAACTTCAACATATTTAAAATTAAATATATACGTACATGTATATACACACAAACACACATATATATAAAAATGCCAAGTTCAAGTCCTGTGCTTTGCCCTGTACAACAGCACAACATGGCTTATTTTCCATAATTTTAAGTGAGAGCTCCTAAACTTTGGAATATGAAACTGGAAAGGATTGTCAAGTCCAGTATCCTGGAATCAAAGTTTGCCCTCAGTTTCTGGAGGGAAAAAGAGGTAAAGCAAAAGAATCTCAGAGACAAGAGTGTTGGCTGTGGCTTGTCTCATCAGCTATGCACCAAAGTTTCTGTTAAAAGGGTCATGGCATGACAGCTACAAATGCATCACAGGTATACACAAATACAACTACATAAACAGAAAATTTCCACAGGCTTTTCTTCTGAATGTACCTCAAAATGAGATACAAACACTACCCAATATAAGAACAGGACAGTGTATTTAGTAAACTGTTCAACATGAATTTCAACATCCAAAATGCTATAGATGTGGAGTTGATGGTAAAGAGAAAGACAGATTGGAACTATTTTCTTATCACTAAAAAACCCTGTGTACTTCAGGTCACAACTGACTGTAGAACAGCACATTACTTAAACTCTGAAAAGATTTTCCTTTACCAGAGGTACTATTCTTGTACTACAGGTTTTTAAGACATGAGAACAGATAAAGCACTGTATCATTCATTCCTATTTTAAACAAGCCAAAGGTATTTCTCCTCAATATTGAAAACCAAACCAATGCTTTAACTTCACTGGCCATTAGCACATCTCCTCTACTGTGATGGACACTGATATGCCCTCCAGATCACAGGAGCCACATATCAAATCTGGTATTTCACTCAGGTAGTGTGATGATTCCAGCAAGTCACAGACATGATTTATGAAAGGGTACTAAAAACCTTTAGCTCCTAGTGACTTGAATGAGATTTTTTGTTGCTTAGTAACTCTTAAAAAAAACAGAGACATTTGAAAACTAGTAACACTGTGAGCAGCTCTGTAGAAAACTTGTTGTTTGTAGTATTCTGATAGTCTAAAGCTGCATTCTACAACTGTGATACTTTATCATCTAATGCAGTATTTTGATAAACTTAAGGTACTCTGTACAAAGTAAACAGTTATTTTTACAGAATTTCACTAAGACTTCTTTAATTATATTGCAGACCACCTATTTTGCAGATGATACAGCTAAAATAAACTACTCATGACATATAGAAATTTTAGTATAGCCCTGCATGATACCATTCGTTATTGACACACTAAGTTTTCCATTTGCTACTAAGAAGCTATCCTGTTTTATAATTTTGAAGTTATGCCTGCAGCTTTAAACAAGCTAACACCAGGAGTTTTGTGGTACAGCCACAAAATGTTCTGTATTTTCTCCTTCATACAGGTGGAAGTGTACAACATAAAGAGAATTCTTATTGCAAAATACCTGCCTCAAGTTTGTGCAGTTTTGAAAGTTATTATTAAGCTTTGCCAGTCTTCTTTTCAATATTGATTCTATATCAAATGCAATTCTTTGGCTCCAATGATATCAAGAGATGCCATGAATCTACATCTGGGGGCAGAATCTAGCTCACACAAGATTAATACTTCTTACAGTTTGTAGTTCAGAGAAGTGTAGCTGTTAAGAAGCACTAATATGTCTTTCAAAAGGCATTCAGTAAACTGCTTACATATCCTGATATGAAAGATCAGAAAAACTGTGGTTTTCCATCAGATTTTAGGGTGCTTTTAACCAACAGCTAATCAAGGTATTTCAGTGCAATTCATTTTCATAACGCAAAAGACAAAGTACAACAGTGTTACATCAAATACATGATATATTGTAAAAACTATTATATATTTAAATGCCCTCTAATACAACCTCTGGTCATGTTTATGCAATTATGAATCAATAATCAAATTAGAATAAAAGGGGGCCCGGCTGGCATAATAGTCTTTCCAAAATAAATTTCATGGGAGCTGTATGTATACTATTTTTTTCAGTGCTAATTGCTTTTTAATCTACAACAAAGAACAGTCACAAAAACCTAACAGCCACAAAAGTGACATGCCAGTAAGAGTCCTGAGCCCACAGACTGTGACAAAAGCAGCCCCACCCCACTGTCCCTGCTTGTCCCAGGGCAGCAGGACTCTGCGTGGCTGGGAGTATGTTTATAACTGCTGATACTTTTGTTAGGTAGACTACTGAGATACTATTAATGCATATGCATATACATATATGTACATTCACATTATATAACCACATTCATCATCAAGAATAAGTGGAAGAGAAAGGAAAAAAATTCTTTTGGTGTTATAGGGAGCAGTTTTCACTTGCAGCTGGATACTTCTTTTACACCTGAACTGTATTGTGAAGATATCCTCTGTGTTTGCTATGTCTTTCTCCATGGCACAATCTTTACTCTCTAGATTCTAGAACTTCTTCACACTACGTTAGTCAAACAGGATTCAGCACAGGTCAGAGAAAGAAAGCAAACACACAACTCCAGCAGACGTGGTGCAGAAGAGCTAAAGCAGCTTCAAAATTCCCATATTACCCAGTTTCCATAAAAACCAGTACATGAATGACAGGAGAACGATCATTTCACTGTGATAGATAAATTTCTGTATGGATAGTCCTTGGTGTTCATTTGGCTCTTGCTTAAGGTTTTTCAGATTTTAACCAGCACATCTTTGATATGAATACAATATAAATAATTGATATGAATACAATATAAATCATTGGAGACCTTCCCAAAAGGATTTCTCATTTGAATGGCACGGTGAGTCTAATAGACTTCAGTTTCATTTAACATCAAAGATGTCCTCAATTGAGTAGAAATAGAACAACTATAAAAATCTTGAAAAATAGGCCTCTTCATTGGAAAAATATGGATAAGTTATACATTACAGTGTCATCTTTCCACTTCCTATTCATCAGCAATAAACTTTTAGCCAGAAGTATATTAGAGGGAAGAAAAAGCAATAACAGTAAGAAAAAGCAGGAGTGATGTCTTGGTTTTTGATGCCCTGATCACCTCCACAAACAAAGCAGTTTCTCTGAAACTCAGCCCATAAAACTTCGCAGAGACACACAGAGCATTACAAACAAAGTGAGAGACATCCATAGCAGCATCTGACAAAGGAAGCTTTCAAACACAGATAAACACACACATGAGCACAAAAGAGGCCTCAAATTTTAGGAGACTAAATAGTCCAAATGTCACACTCCCACTCCTGTCCTTTGTGAAGTCTGTATGTTATCTAGTAAAATCTACCCCAAAAGTAACAATGGCTTTATGAGATGCTCCAGTACCTGTTCCTACAGCTCCATTTCTTGGGCAGCCTGCTATTCTGCACTTACCCAGACAGTTCTCACTCTTCAAATGAAACTGCAGTTCCCAACTCTGCTTCTGAGTTCAGCTCCAATGTTCCCTGTGGCTTCCCAGCCAACCTCATTCTCACTGTATTCCAGTTACCCTTATAACCAACGTGCACTTTAATAACTAGCTCAACCTTTTTATCTCCAGCTTTTATTTGTAGCTGGTGGCAATCTCTTGCCAAAAATCAAAATTCTGAGCCAACCCCTTCACCAAGTAAAATTGTACATGTACTTTTTCTTCAGCGTATCTTCATCTCAAAATTTTATCTAAAGATGTTTTTCTAAAGTGGTCTATCTCCTCCTACTATAATCCCACCCTCAAAGTTTTCTTCTCTTATTCATTTTTGTAAGGTTCATATTATGACTATTAAAATTCAGACTTTTCTTGCCCTACTACTGTAATCTGTTACCATTAAAAAAAAAAAAAAAAAAAAAAAAACTAAATAAAAGGAATAAGGAATAATGGAAGCCATTCCAAGTAGTATTTTGCAATCTCAGCCCTAGTGGCTCCCCCTTCTGTAGAAAACAGTTTGCTCTCTTTTTACCAAAAAAAGGATTTTTAGCTTTTCCTATGCTCTGACATGTCACTGTGGTGTCTCAGTTTACTCATCAGAGAATAATTCTATGCATCTCTTTTACAACAGAGACACAGTTAAAACCCAGCTATTGCTCACACTCACATTTTATACTGGTAGTGTTTACCTTTCCACAACACTGTCTGAAAAGTTTTATAGCATGTAAAAAGTAAATACATTTTGCTGGTTTCTGTGTTCTTTCTAGGCTGAATCTGGTATTTAGATTTGTAAAGGGACTTTTGTTTTATATAGCTAGTGGAAATCAAGATCAAAAAAGTCAAAATTCTGAGATGATCACCATGGAAATTAAGCCAAATTTCCTCTCTTTCAGTAGCTTTTTAGATTTGAAGAAGCTGGTGCAGTATTCCCTGCACTAAAAATTACAAATATATTTCAATTAATTTGAGATTCCCAAATTTGGAAGATAGTCACATTTTAAAAAATTGTATTTACATTCAAGTATTTTATTGTATTTATCAGTATAGTTCATATCAGCTTTGGTGGGAATCTGTCAAATATATGATACAGGTTATTATAAAAATTCCTGCAGTCTGCAAAGAATATTGTTAGTCTGAAGTAAAGGAAAACAAAACTCCAAAACAAACAAATCCTGCCCCAACATTGCACGTCACTATCAATAGCATCATTGTTTCCATAGCTACAAATGTAGACTGCTTCAAAGGAAAGAAGCAGAGAGACTGAAAATGACAATGCACAATCAAAACAGGAACACACATTTTCAGACGGCACATGTGGGATGGAGGAAGTAACATGGTGGCACAGAATGCTGTGGAGTTTTTGCATTTGACAGTAATGCCAGTGATCTGAGAACATCAAGCTCAGAAAAGTAGCAGTAAACCTCTTGCTGCAGTATCATTTGATGTATTTCTACACCTAGTGGAAGGAAGAGGAGAACACAAAGGGTAGAAAATACCAGCAGGAATCATCAAAGCAGGGCAAGTGCTCCTCTCACAGATCTAGCCACCTGCAGACTCGGACACATTCTTAACCGGTTTCCTTGGTTATCAAGGCTCTCAGAAACTTGCCAACCTCTTTGCAGTGAAATTTTGAAGATACCGAGGATAAGAAAGCATGATCTAAATTTGAATAATGTTTTTAAAATACTATACTGTTGCTTATGCATTTTTAAAAACTGCAACTGATG
>JAWWLV010000121.1:46486113-46497946 GCA_035041135.1 Platyrinchus mystaceus
TTCTTGAACTCTGTCAGGCTTGGTGCTGTGACCACTTCCCTGGGGAGCCTGTTCCAGTGCCCAACCACCCTCTGGGTCAAGAACGTCTTTCTAATGTCCCACCTAAACCTCCCCTGACACAGCTTCAGGCTATTCCTTCTGGTCACCACGGAGAAGAGATCAGTGCCTGCCCTCCTCTTCCGCTCATGAGGAAGTTGCAGACTGCCATGAGGTCTCCCCTCAGTCTCGTCTTCTCCAGGCTGAACAGACCAAGTGACCTCAGCTGCTTCTCACACAGCTTCTCCTCAAGGCACTTCACCACTTTTGTTGCCCTCCTCTGAATACTCTCTCACAGCTTAATATCTTTCTTATATTATGGTGCCCAAAACTATACACAATATTCAAGGTGAGGTCGCACCAGTGCAGAGCAGAGTGGGACAATCACCTTCCTTGACTGACCGGTGATGCTTTGCCTGATGCTCCCCGGGACACAGTTGGCCCTGTTGACTCATATTCAACTTGCCATTCACTAGTGCTCCCAGGTTCCTTTCCACAGCACTGCTTTCCAGACCATAATAAACTCAGGAGTTTGAGATTACAAATTCAGGCCTGGCTATACATGAGTACTGGCACATATAACTTTCCACAATTGTCACAGAAACAGAACAAACACCTAATTATCCTTACTAGAGCATTGAAAGCCCCAACTGTTAGTGATTCTAATCAGCTTTGGCAAAAGCTATTTTAACACTTGGGGTAGTGAGGAAGGTAGAGAAACAAAGTATCAGTCACAAGAATATTACTTTCTGAGAGGGCTAATCTTATTGCTACAAAATAAAGCTAGCAGTCCTTAAATGGAGCTAGTTCAGACAGCAATACAATAACCATTAAACTTGCAAATCAGAACTCCTAATCCTTGCAGCATACGTTTTACTAAAAAAGCAAGCACAGACCAGAAAGATAAACGAAGGTTTAGCAAGACCAGCAGTAGGTCTTAAAGAGAAGCTCCTCACAGACAACTCTTATTCTTTCAATTATTTGTGCTGAGATTAAAAAAAAAAAAAAAAAAAAAAAAAAAAAAAAAAAAGGTAGGTTGGGCTCTGAAACTTAGAAAAGCATCACAATATTGGCTTTCTACTGTGCCTCAAGTTCCTCCTTTAAGAGCTAGTTTGCAGCAGCTAGTTAGTGTTGCCAAAATCTGAGATTTCTTCATGAGCAATTTTTGATGTTAAAATACTGTAGATTCTAGTCTCTTATCTCTTTTAATTGCTGACTGGAATGGACTCTGTTGGAGTGGAAGTGAAAGAAGGGGTTTTACATTTTTCATATTTGCCTCAGGCTACTAGAAGAAAAAAATCAGGACTTTTTCTAAGGTATGTCAGTGCCAATGATGTGTCACATGTCATTACTTTATAATTAGGCTGATAGACAAAAAGAATAATGCAGCTGACATTCTATTAAAATAAAAATTATTCCCCAAGGCATAAAAACACTGACACAAGCATCTTAAAAGGCAGTGTAAAAATGATATAGGGAACTATTTATCTCTGCTGCTGTCTTTTCCATCATAGATTCAAATAAGTAATTCTAAGTTATGTATATATTGAATATTTAATTATCCTATGCTGATTTTTTTAAAAAAAATTCATATCTGAAAGCAAAATGTAAGGAAATTCTTCCTTGGCTAGGAATAAAAGCTACTATGAGAATAACAGGCTATCTGCATCCTATATTACTCAAGATTACAATCTGATAATCTGTCTTTCTACAATTCTTCAAATAAGTAACTGATCACAAACCAAATACATAAAAAAAAAGGAAAACCAGCCTCTTTTGTCAAGAGTTTGAAATTTAATTAAAGTGCAGTAATGATTCTTAATGATTCTATAACAATTCAACCTTAAATACTGAATTTGTAAACACTAGCACTTCATTCGGTATAGAAATTTCTATAAAATGCTTCTAACAGAATCAGGATTTAGGCAATGCAGGGCTGTAACTCCATGTAGTTTAGAATATACTTAGTTCAGACTCTGTCTGGATGTTAGACAGCCTAGAAGAATTACCAAACTGTGGTTTATAGCATAAGCAACAGTCTTCACTCAGCATGGCTAAATTTCACCTCTTCATTAACACAAGTAGTAAGAGAAGTCCCATCTATTTCTTGGAGGCACACATATCACATAATGTGTGCTATTCCATCTGTTGATGTTGTATAAAGTACTAGAAGAAAACATTTTCACATTTGTGGATTTCAGCAACCTTATTCAAAATATAAGACTACAAATTCAGTTTCAGACTGAAGCCAGCCAGTAGCACATTTAGATTTTTTTCTAGCAACTATTAATACTTTTCCAGTTGGCCAAAAAAGAGAGTCCTTCATGAAGCTGTCAGATGTAGTTCTTTGTTCACTCTGCACAATGCTTTCATTCCCAACACAATGACAGACAGAGAAGTATTGTGTTTTCAAATGTACAAGGAATCCTGTGATTTAGTTGTTCCTATAAAAGATTTATATTCAGAGATTATATATTCTGAAGTGAAATAATTTCCTCCTAAATATCTTTCTCTTATATTCTAGACCCAGAGTTTAGAACACGTTCGCTTACAGCAATATCATATTTCAGGTAAGGGCAGGTGACTTTTTCAAAAGTTATCTATTTTTTTGTTGCCTGTTCCTTGAACACTGCCAAAGGAAGGGCTACTTAGCTTTCTCTCTGTACTCTAACATAATGTGCATAACCTTAAATGATCTTTTGATTCACCATGCTACAAAAACAAGTAGACATACAAAACCAAAAAGGGCAGGTAGTACTCTAGACAGTCAACATTTTTCAAAAGTTCAATACTCAGTGCACCATTTGCACTTTAGTGACAACAAGGGAAGGCCCTGTGCTATGCTGGAAGACACCATTTCTTTACCAATGATTTGCAGAGAACTGATAAGGTGTTTGATGCTTTGATTTGATGAGCAGACACATGAGGTGGGGTGTCCTATCCCCTCTCCCCATTTTCACATCTTCCCTGCATTACCAGGATTCACGTCACTTGCCTCAGCACTTCCATTTCCATCTGGAGGCTGCTCAAAGGCAATGTCAAATTTTGGCATGAGGTCATACTAAATACCATATGTCACAAGCTTTGTGTCACAGCATGTGTCACAGTTCCTTGAAGAAACTCTTTACAGGAGAAGAGAAACAATTTTTCTGTGTTGCTCCTCTGTGTACTAAATAAGCTGAGAAAAGACCTTTTCCTCTGCATGGAAGTAAAAGGTAAATGTGGAGAGATTCTGTTTAGAAAGAGCAAAAACCTATAATGAACAATAAAAGCTTTGGTATATTGCTTTTAATATATGCAGAATGATTTCATGTATAAATTCATGTATACTATTGCATTTTGAAACACACTTGTGGTGCTAATGACAAAGTAATCCTGCATTTTTCTAGATGTGCATTCTTAGATAGAAGGATAACCACAGTTAAGTTCATAAATTCATTCACTTATGTTAAAGGTGCCTAATTTTACAAAATAACAGCTACAACAAATTAACTGAAATCAGCAATATATTTGAAAATAGAAAGAGAAAAAAACCATGCATCAGACTTCAATTCGAGACTGTTTTTTAGTTTCAGGGAAAAGAACACTTACCACAGTTACTGATGATACCTCAGTTCACCTCAAAGACTAAACTGAGTATATACCAGATACTTTTTCTTACAGTTAACTTCTAAAGGGAAAAGTCAATGCCTCTAACAAAGTAAAAGTATTGATTTTTTCCACCTGATAAAAACAATCACAAACAAGTTAGAAAGCACTGTGTTCTAAGAATAAACAAGTAGTTGCATAATTACTTATTTCAGTTTGCAAGAGCAAAATTATTTTTCTCCATTATTAACAGAATTTATTTTGTTATTTTCTTTTGATAAATGTAATTGATGCTTTATTTAAAAAATGTAAAAATACATCTCAAAATCCCTAAGCATTTATTCTCACTTAAATGAAAGCACAGTGGTTAAATAAGCCCCACTGCTGGAGTTCAATACCTGGAAATTTGTATATTGATGTTATTAGAACAACTACATTAGAATTCTTCCCAGAGAAAATTTCTAGACTGTATGTGTTTGGGTTTTTTTAGGTTGTGGCAATTGCGGATAAGTGATACCTTTAATCACTTTTTCCCCTCATATGAAATAAGTTAATGGTTCTGACTTCCATGCATGAGAGAAATATTGTACTATACAGGTAATATTTGGGTTTAATATGTATTTATTCATTTTACAAATAGACTTTGCAAGTGAACGCTTGACCTCAAAACATGTTCTAGTCTGGACCATGACCACCCCCATGTATCATGTGTATCAATGCAGAAAATGACTAAAATACATCAAGTATTTCAAATTGAAAATCAGCTGTTTCTGAACACGATGCAAAGTTGACACATGTGCCTTTCACCATTTCAAAAAAGAGATAGAGTCATTATTCATGAAACTGGAAAGAAACAGCAAAAATAATGGCCTCACTTGCAAAGCAAAAGAGTCCACAACTTTACCTTTCTTAGCTTCTGAAAAACACAAAGGCTTACCTTTCTGTACACCAGCATGTTTGGGGATTCATCAGCCACCCCATTGCTGCTTTGCCCATAATTATTTCCTTGTGCCATGTCCCACAGATTTGATCTGCTTTTGGATGTCGCACTGTAAAGGGTAAAAGTGGTTTCAGTAAGGAATTGCCTCGTCTCCTTGTTTCCCTGCTGATTAATGGACCTGACTTTCTCCCAACATGTTATCAAAATCAGTGTATGCTCTTACTCCAATGGATATTTACATTGGAGTAAAACTGCTAATTCACCATTTACTGACATTACTCTCTTTTGCCTGTAAATAACGGATGTAATATGTTGATCTAATTTAGACGTTAATAAATTGTCACTCCGAATAGCTCCCTGACACACCGCTAACCACCACATCACGCAGACACTTCCTGACAAAACGCTCCTTCCTCCTCTGCACGGGCTCCACCAAGGGACGCTCCGCACCTTCCAGTTTTGGAAGGGTTGGCTCGGGCCATGACGCATATTCAGCAGTGTCCTCTGCTCACGGCTCGGGCCGTAGCAACTTTAGTAACATTCAAACTCACAAAAAGCAAACCAGACGCTTTGAACTTCTCTGTAATTCACCGTCACATCTGTGCTCGCACACATATGCTCGTACTCGATATCCACTCAATATCGGGTCAGGGAAGTGGGTGACGAGGGAAAAGGAAGGAACAAGCCAGAACACCTTTGGGTTGCTTTCGCTACTTTGATCGTACTTCACTGAACAACACCGGCTCCCCGCCAGCCCCGTCTCCTCCTCGCCCTCCCCCGGGCCACACGGGAGCTGCACTAGGCAAGAGCTGGGATCATGCCGTAGCTCCGGCTTTGCACGCAGGTGTGAGAATGTGCTCCATCTACAGACCACACCGGCGGCTGCGGAGAGCCCGAAGAGCCGCCGAGCCCCGCTCCAAGCACTCACCTCCACAGCCCTCCCCTGCCCCTCAGACCTCTCGCGTCCGGGCTCCGCTGCCCCCCGTCCTCTCGCCGGCCCGCGCTGTCCCCGCACCGCCGGCCGTGGGTGCGCGGCTCCCGGCAGCCAAGGGCCGGGAGCACCGGCTCTCCCGCGGGCAGCCCTGCGCGGAGCCCGGCGCGGCTCCCGCAGCTCCAGCACCGCGGACAGCGCCAGCGGCGGCGGCGGCGGGAGCCGACCGGGATGGCCGGCGGGAGCGGGGCCCCGGACCCCCGTCGGGCGGCGCGGGGCGGAGGGCGCGGAGGGGCGCGGAGCCCGCCCGCTGGTTTACCTCCTGGGCCAAGGTCACTGCGCGGTGGCCGCGGCTCCTGCCTCCTCCTGCTGCTCCTGGCGCGCCCCGCGCGGTGGGTGTCAGCCGGCGGCGGGCGGAGGGACGCGGCGATCGCTCATCACACACACGCACACACACACGCACTGCGGGCGGAGGCGCTGCTGCTGCTGCTGCTGCTGCTGCTGCCGCCGCTGCCGCCGAGGCTGCGGCTCTCCCGTGCGCTGCCGGAGCGGCGGCGGCTCAGCTCCCTCCCTGCAATGGAGCGGCCGTCACGTGGGGGACGGGCACGTCAAAGGTGCTGCCGCTGCCGCCGCTCCGCCACACAGCAGCAGAAGCCCTTCTCCTCCTCCTCCTCCTCCTTCTCCTCCTCCTCCTTCTCCTCCTCCTCCTCGGCGCTCTCGGTTCGCTCACCGAAAACAGCGGCCAAGAAACTGCAGATGCCAGCAGATCTGGCAGCAGCCCCTGTAAATGAGATTAGGCAGCACTGGAGGGCTGGACAGGAAGAGAATGTGGGCTAATGGGATAGGGGAGGGAAGGGAAGGAAAGGGGGGAGTTGGTGGGGAAACTGTGTCGCCTTCATACTCCTTTACCGACAGCAACAGGGAATGAGACTCTTCCTCTGTGTTACGCTGGACACTTTTTGTATTTTTTTTCAGTGGGAACTGGGGACAGCTTCTGCCCTGTTGGCACTGCAGACCTCTCTGAGCAGTGGCACAGAGAGAGCAGAGAGCGAGTCTGTTCCAGCCAGAAAAGAAGAAGCCCTGAGGACACCTCAAGACACCTTCAGGACTATTTTGCTATGTCCCAGGCAACTGCCCAATTTGTGAAGGCCTCGTATTGGCTAGAGAAAGAAAAAGATCAGGTCTGTCAAGTCTTACTTCCTTATCACATAAAACAAAAATACTTTGCTTTTCCAAAGGGGTTGAAATGCCCAGAACTCAATATCCACAAAAACACAATATACTTAAGTGGTTAAGCTTTGGGATATTCCCATTTGAAAGTGTCTTTTCTGGAAACAGTAACTCTTATTACAAGAATGATCTTGCAAAAGAAGTCATCTACTGTGCACTGCACCTTGTGGAGTGTGCACTGGTAAATCACGCAACTCAAGAACAGAGGTTTCCATACAGTGTCATCTCAACCCTTACTTGCTCTATTTTTCTCACACCCCAGACAAACTCAAACCAACACTTTTCCTGCTCGAAGTTTGCTATTATCCACTACTGCAACTTTTAACTACTCTTCCAAACTTTGCAGAGGCCTTCAGATACTTTAACAGAGAATGTGGTAAATTAGCTAAGGCAACGATAGGGAGTCACAGTGGCCGCAACAAAATGAAGGAGAAAGAAAAGAGCTGATCTAGACTTCTTGGAGAGATGAGGAAAGGAAGACACAGGTTTGATAATGGTCCTAGAACGATTACACCAAAGTAAAGAAAGATGAACTCCAGCACAAATAGGAATGTTTTGCAGAGACAAAAGTAGTAAAAGGTGAAATGACACAACTCAGGATAAGAACCATCAACTCAGTTCAACGAGATGCTTTGGCAGCAAAGGGAAGGAGCTCTGTAGCAGACAGACATTGTGTGTCTCAACTTTGACAGAGATTTAGAATTATTTAGTATGTCAAAAGGAAAAGGCAATGTGAAAACAAATGGTGTGAAAAAGAGAGAAATCTGGAGTTTTGAGGTGGAAGTGAACAAGGGAAAGTATTAAACAGCACAATGGTAAAATGAAGAAGTATCAGTGTTGAAAACAGTGGGAAGAGAAACTTATGAAACTAAAGAATAAACAGAGAACTGAGAAAAGACCTGTTTTCCATTAAAATTCATTTGACATACAATAGCATCTTGGAGAGGCTAATGAAGTCTGAATCAAAATATTAATCTTCCAACAGATCCTGTGATTCAGTCCAGTTCACTACGGAGAAATGGGAAGCAGCAATAAAGATCTAGGTCTATAATTTTCCTAGTTTTCACACAGGCATCCCAGAAGAGCAGCACTGCGGTGTTCAGAGCTCAACAATTTGACTATGTAAGACTGGCAGGTGTACTGGAACACAAGGGAAATGCCTCTCCAGATCTGCTAAGAATACAAGTGACGTCTTGTGGTTGTACAGCATGAAAATAATCTCAAAAATCTTATTTATCAGCCTGGTGTTTAAATTTCTTTTTGAGAGTAAAAATGGGAACTTCACAAAATATAGTTAAAATTTTTAACCTCAAAGAGGGATAGAAGAAAAAACCTTAAAAATATTGATAATTCCTTCCACTTTTTCTGCCAGACAACACTTAACACAGTAATTGTATTAAAGGACATAAAAATCAAACATTAGCAAGTTTCCAGTAAAATCATATATTTGTTTTCTCACTCCGAGTCATTTTTTTCCTTTGAAAATATTCAAATTTTATTAACATAAATGCAGTTCTAAAGCAGAGCAATGACTTGGGCCTACTGAAGCTAACAGGTGTTTCTCCAGTAATGTCAAAAGGAACTATATTCCACATACTCTTTAATCTTGTCCTCAGAACCAGAGGAATAACTTAGACATATCAGTGATGTGTTTCATAATTACAGAGTTGTTACATTGGATAGCTTTGGTGGACCGCCAAATTTTTTTTCACTTCACCAGCATGTTGACTGTCAAAACAAAGTAGAAGTTCTAAACCCTAAAGGGGTTAAACAGAAGAGAAGACCAGAAGTCATCTAACAGAATTTCCTTTTTGCCACTATTTTGTGGTGAAAGAGACCCTGGGCTGGACTACTTCCATAAATGCAAGTAGAAAGCAAAATAATTTCTTTTAAGAATATATAATGGGATAATCTCATTCTATTGTAGTTGGATGCATTTGTTCAATAGCCTATAAAAGGCTTTAATTCATAAATTACTTACACATCTTTCCCGTGTTGAAAGTCATCACTTATCTCATAGACAACCAGCATTAGCCTCCCCAGAAAGCATGGTCTGCCAGAAGAGGAATGGCCTTTTCAAAATGCAAGGCAAAACTACTCATTAATAAAACAAAGATGATGTGGAAAGGCTGCCAAGGGGCAGCTTTATCTAACAAGGCAATAAAGTACACATGATTGAGCAAGGTGGTGACTACATTTTCTGTGTTTAGTTTGAATTGTCAGTACAACTCAAGTGTTTCACTAACATCACATGCATATGGCACTTATAAGTAAAAACATTATGTCAGGATATGTACAACAATCTATCTGGACATGATCAGAAATTTTGCTTTCTGTCCTGCTCAACAGTACTGTAGCATTATGTCAGTATGCTGCCTATATCCATCAATTTATCTTGTCTTATGCCTAGACTGAATGTTCCTTGGAGTAAAGACATGCTGTGCAAGCTCTTAGCACAGCATGATCTTGTTCCATGACCAAGTCTTTAAAACATTACAGCATTATAAACAGTCACATTCAAATTTACTAAAATAACACAAGCATTCTAGTTAACTAGGCTCTAAACACTGACAAGAGTTAATACTGTGCTACCTTAAAGTAGAAAACCCTCTTTTTTTTTTCAGCTAGCCTGGTTAAGCACAGAGACAGTCTGTCTACTTTATTTGAACTCATATATTTGTGACCCTTAAGAACCACAAGTGCTTCACTGCCAGATTCTGAGCAGGTAGCAAGTGATTCCAGGCCCAATCCTTGGCCTTTTTGATGGTATCTGAACACCTGCTCCTTCAGGAGTGAATTGCAATCAATCTATCTAATGTAGGTTTTTAAATGTCATTCCGATGACTACAGGTTACAGTATGTACCTTCTAGATCTGAACCTAGGACTGACTTGCTTCCTTTACGGCCCTTTTTTAAGCTCTAGGCATTTGGGTTGTCACCGAACTTCCAACCCTACTGGAATTTTAAATTTCTTTGTCAATTTATGTTGCTGAAGTACCAAGCTTTTGTTGCTTTGGTACTCTGTTGGTTAGGGAAAGAGTTAAAAAACAACAAAAAAGAAGGAGGTCACTAAAAAGCAATCTGGATTTAACAACAAAAATTATGACTTGATAGAAAAAGAAATGAGTCACAGACAAACAATTTCACAGGAATATAAAATTATTAGAAATAAGGAAAGCCCACATTTCCATAATCTTTTTTTTAAAGTATGAGATACAGGTATATATACACACCCCCACAGAAAACACACAGTACAACTTGCATATATTTAAAATCTTAATACAAATATTTCATACCCTACTGAAAATTTCGATTATTACTGGAATAGAAAATCTACAGCTACATAGAATTTGATAGCAATATGGTGGTCCACCAAAGCTATCCAGGGAAATCCAACAGGTTCTGCAGGCAAAGCAGAACAATCTCAAGCACTTGCACTGCAGTCCTGACAATTTAGCCAGTTCTAACTTTACCCAAAAGAGGGCAGACTTTCTCAGGCAAAGAGAAAGGTTACGGTAGCAAGCTGACGTGCAACTAGGAATTTTTTTCCCACAGAAAGAGCTACCACAACCGGTTATATATCCTCATTTCCTCATAAAGTGAGAACGTTTACAGAAATGAAATGTATCACATACGCAGTATTCCTTTAAAATTGCCTGGAAGAGCCACGATTAATCAGTCCTGATCTTACAATAAATTTCCAACTGGAGAAATCAATCAAGCATGTAGGGATAGAATAATCTCCAGTGGAAAAAAAAAAAAAGATGGGGTTAGAGGCAAATTTGGATGTCATCATACCAACATCCTTGACTCAAGCATGGTTCTGAATCCTGGTCCCCCAACTTCCAGGGGAGGCTTTTCCATTTAGTGTAAAAATATTGACACAGAATGAACACTGAGTTTGCAAAATGGGACACTGCCTCTGCTTCAGATAAAAATATTAAAATAACAGTGTATTGCTCTCAGCATCTCTTATCACTTGGTATTTATGACACTCTCCTCAGAGGCAAAGATGAGCAATTTATAGGTTAATATCTACATCTTCAGATGCCACGTACTTCACATGGGAGTGTCCAGTTACTGAGAACTTAATATAAAGTAGAGAAAGAAAACACAGTGATGTGGTTTTGTAAATTTAGCTACAATCCTTTTAGCCCAAGATATTAGCTTAATTCAATCTGACAGTAGTTCAGGTTTTTAAAAAAAATACCCATTGTATTTTTTTTGTGACTAAACCAACAAACCAAATAACAGGCTCTTCCCCTTCATTCCTCAAGGAAATCTCTCAGGCGGGCCTGATTCATAGGACAGCATTTGTTCAGATCAAAATAGAATAAGCCACTTATTAGGGATTAGTTAGGAAGAAGACGTTGATTTAGAATCCTTTGACGTGAAAGGACTTGATAAAGGAAGACTCAGAAGCCCTATAAAGGGAGGGGAAAAAGAGCACCATGTATGAGAATGCCATGGTTACAGACCAGAACAGATTAATTGCCAAAAGACATCATAACAAAATTAACAGGAGACACCGAAAACTAGCTGGAGGAATAATTTGTGTGGCAAAGAATTGAGCGATAAATAAAAATAAGGCAGCAGAAGAAAACAAGGAGGGAAAAAAAATAAAAGGTACCCAAGGAAAAAAGAAGAGGCTCAGAAGAAATGAAAAAAAATTGAGAATGAGGCACAGGACTTGGTCACAGTTGGCAGGGAGTGGTTCTTGCAAGTTGTTGAAGTGGTTTTTGGGAAGATGTGTTTAAGGTGTTCATAAGGAGAGATTAAGGAGCAACTGAGAAATTTTGAAAAGTAAAAATTGTCCATTAGTGTATCTGATCTCCCTCTGTTTACACAGAGACAGAAATTCTAGAAACTTCTGACAAATAGGTAAATGCCAGAAATACAAAATACACTCTGACTTTTGTAGGATTTTGTCAGGTGTTTTATTACAAAACAACTTTTCTTCAACATGCCTTTTTGACTGCAAGCTAAGATTACACATACTACAAAAATAATAAAAACTGTGGCAGATATCAGGTCAGGAAATAGTTTCAAACTTAGCACCATGCCATCATAGGTAGCCTGCAAGTGCCAAACTTGCCTATGCAAGCTAC
>JAWWLV010000121.1:46498046-46519522 GCA_035041135.1 Platyrinchus mystaceus
GGTGTTCATAAGGAGAGATTAAGGAGCAACTGAGAAATTTTGAAAAGTAAAAATTGTCCATTAGTGTATCTGATCTCATCCTGTTTACACAGAGACAGAAATTCTAGAAACTTCTGACAAATAGGTAAATGCCAGAAATACAAAATACACACTGACTTTTGTAGGATTTTGTCAGGTGTTTTATTAAAAAACAACTTTTCTTCAACATGCTGTTTTGACTGCAAGCTAAGATTACACATACTACAAAAATAATAAAACTGTGGCAGATATCAAGTCAGGAAATAGTTTCAAACTTAGCACCATGCCATCATAGGTAGCCTGCAAGTGCCAAACTTGCCTATGCAAGCTACTACTGAAATTGCCTGCTTTGCTCATTCCCTCCAGCAATCAGAGTTGATGTGACTGAATCTCATTAATTCACTGAGCTGAATGCACTGAAGAAAAAGAGAGCTCAGCAGTTTAACCAGCTTCGTTCATCATTTTTCTTTCCTTCCCCCACTTTTCATTTTGAAGTTCCCTCTGTCATTCATGAATTCCCTGCCTCACGTCCACAGACAATCTAATAAAACAGCTTTTTCCCCCCTAAGGTTGTTTTGTTTTTCTGAAGGTTTAAATCAGCCAAAATCAATTTGCTGATTGTGTATCACAAACTGGACCAATCTACATTCATTTATATCCGAGTACAAACAATAAATATAGTTATTGCCTCACAGGAAATAAATGGAGTTTTCATTCTTTTAAACTCTGCATAGCATTCATGTTGAAAGGAGAGTTTGCTTTTTCAAATTAAATTCTCCAGAAACATAAAGGACTAAAAATTACAAAAAGCAAATAACCAGGCATCTATGTTGGCTAAAGATTCCCATTTAAAAAAAAAAAAAGTAATATAACCACAAAATAAGGAAGTGAGTTTGTTGGGTTCTTTTTAAACCACAGTATAAACTCAAATCCTTCCCAGAACACATCCCTTATCACAAAGGCTTTTTTTTTTTTTACTTCAGTCTACAGGATTATTATCAGACATTCAACTTCTGCACAATTTCTCCAACATTAAGGGAAACTTCCTTAAACCTCCAAACTGCAGATGTATAGTTCAAAACAGCTGGACAGGAAAAAAAATTATATTTATTAAAAAAAAAAAAAGGCACCAAAGCCTTGGCAGTATTCTCTCTAAAATCATAACAAGTTAAGAAAGAGATTGAAAAAAAATAAATCTAAAGTAGATTTAGTGTTCAAAGTCAGTCGGAACAGTCTAGACAGTCAAGAGAAATCTTACAAAAGCTCTATATCATAAATATCATAACATTTGCCTCAGCTTTCAATATTTGAGAGTCAGGGAGTAAAAAATGCATCTTTCTTTAAATTATACTATAATGTCAAGCCACTCTGCAAGCAGGGAAAACTAAGGAACCTTGACCTAGAGCTTATAGCCTGAAATAGCCAGGCAATGAGGTAAAACAATAAGAATGAAATTAAAAGATGCAAGACATGTAGAAAAAAAAAATCTAATTTTGTGTACTCTCTGTCCAAAATGTCTGGGTTTTGTTACTGTGCACAGTATCTTTCTCTAGTTAATGTAAAGAACTGCTAAACACAAGGATATATGCATTTGGCTTTGTCACTAGTTTCTACTTAAAGCACAAGAAGCAGATAGTGAAGTTTGATGATTTATCTGACAGATAAAATGCTTAGCATGAAAGAAATGTTTACCCCTAACATACTAATGGTTTAAACTTCATTGTTTGCAAGAGAACAGAGACAGGAGCAGGAAAATAAACTGGTACTGAAAAAAAGGCAGAGCTTTGCTGTGCCAGATTGGGAACCAAAATTTTATGCAGGGGTATCCAGCATGAGATTTGCACAATATAAAGGCTTGTACTTTATGGGAGGACAGAAAGATATTTAGCCATGGGCCTTTAGATAACAGAAGAGAGAGAGAGGGGGGCAAGTGAATAAAGAGGTCGCAGTAATGAAAGCAGTTAGGTAGCATGAATACATCCAGACTGAAAATTGTTCTACAGTGGGGAAGAACAGTACTACTTGCTTAATAAGGAAGCAGATTGAAATCAGATTTCACTGTCTCAATGACTCTGCCAAATGAAACTTGTGTAGCTTCCAAGAGTAAAGTAAGAGATGGACTAAGATGAGATGGAGGGAGCAAGGAGGATAATTCTGAAGCCAAGGATTGATCCCACTTTCTCTGCAAATTGGTTATATTTTCAGGCTAAAATTAATGAAACAAAATATAAACTAAATCCAAAAATATACAAAATAAAAAAAATCCAAGTATTACAGAAAAGAAGAATGCACCTGGCTTTTCATCTCAACAAAGAAAGGAGAATGAAGATAAGGTTCAGGGAGTGAAAGGAAATCAAAATATTTGGAGATTGAACAAAGAAAAACAAAGAGCATTATAGATACAGAGCAAAAAGAATCCACTGTTCCTGTGCAAGGACAGACAGCCTTTAAATTTGATTGATAACATCTACTTCCTGATTACAAATAACAAGGGAAAAAGTTCTGAGCAACTTTCAGATGGGGTGAGCATGGCTTTGTAGCTAGGAATAGGTTTAGCTAGAAAGGAACTAGGATGGTTGCAAAATATGAAAAGCTAATTTAATAGTCTAAGCCACAAGAGTTTTCAAGGAGTTTTCTAAAGGCAGAAAAAGCCACAATAGGGACTGAAAAAACCTAAGCAAATGGCTTTTATGTGTCAGAGGGAACTGAAATTTTCAGTCATGATCTCAAAGAGATGTTCATAGCTCTTTCACACTCCCTCTCTTATGCAGCATCTTCTCATCTGACAGTGCACAGGATGCTAATGCAAAGGTTATCTAACCTGTGTGTTCAACCTCATGGGACTACTTTTTCTACGTTCACCAGCGTGGCTATGTAATATATGCAACAGATAATTTTATGTCATTATAATGCAGTTACATCTACCATACATTCATCACAGAAAGTGGTTTCATATTTGATAGTGGAAGAATAAACAGAAGTGAAATCTGGCTTCAGCTCAGTTCACCTTAGATCGAGCAAAAAGCAGCAATCAGAACACTTCCTTTGGCATACAGCAGATATTTGGGGGTGACCAATGGTTAGGTCCACAGATTCAGCCATGCTTCCGTCATGTTTCCTTTCTGAGTTGTTGGAAGATTATTTCTATGGCCATATTACCATTTCAGTTCTCATCATTGAAAATATTTTTCATTCTCCTAAAACATCAAAATTTGCAGACACATAAGAGGAAGGACCTTGAAATATGAAACCAACCCTGCAATCTATACTGATAATATCTTCCAAAGCAACAATGACTTTCACAACAAGCTTCACTAGACATGAGACTCACATCTAAGCAGCCAAACTTATGATGCAGTATTCATTCTGGGACAAAAATCCTCTAAGAGTAAGTCCTACCACTCTGGAGAAATGAGATACTTTACTCAGCTTTTGCTGCAGACTGTAACAGAGATGCCTGCTTCACAGGCTCTTCTTTCCTTCTCAAACCACCACTGTCTTCCATCCTAAAAGTGAAAATGCTGTCATAGTATTTACTGATATTAAATATTCATAGTTTGATCCATCAGCATGAGGAGGTGAAGAGTTTTGCTATTTCAACATACTAACTTTTCTGCAATATTCAAAGATCTTTCTTTGGCCAGCTCTCTTGCTAAAAAAGACATTATTAATTTATTTTCATAGTGGAAGCCAAGTAGCTCTAAAACATGTTTAAAGCAGCCTTACAGAAACCAACTCCAGGAAAAAAAAAAGCACCATAATTAAGAGGCAAGAAATCAGTTATGACCTTCAAAAGTACCAATAGGCCACTTAAAAGGTGATGTCTCTTCCTTGAAAAATAAATAATCACTTAAACTAAGGCAACACTGATGTCTGAGCCCAGTAAAGCACCCCTACCAACAAAGAAACCCGAGCATATAATAAAGTCCAACTGGCTTCACTTAACATTGATAAACTATTTTTGCAGATTTCCTAGGAACAGTACCTGAAACATTACAATTAAACATGTGAAGCAGCAAAAAAGGGAACGGGAAAAGGAGCTTTCTAGGGCACCAAAAGTGGAGCATAATGCATGATTAATTTTCTTCAGATCTTTAACTTCTTTAAAATGTGTTTAATTAAAAGAACCATATTTGCATTACTCTCATAGAGGTTAATGTTGCTCAGGTCACCAAATACTTTGTAATTTGTAATTATTATCAGTTTTAACTGTACTGTTTTAGTATATCACCTCTGAAAATTCAATTAGACAACTTGAAAAAAAAATCAAGCATCTTTACCATTCACTTGTTAGCAAACATCATTTACTGCATCCAACTTTAGGCATCAATTTACATAGTTCTTATTACCTATACCAGTGGGATATAATACAAGGGTTTGGGCTGAGGGTCTTGTTTATCTGTGTTTTGTTCTAAACAAAGAATTTCACATTCTGCAATTGCCAGCGGCTACGGCAAAAACAACTCTTTCAAGAAGGGAAAATGGGAAAGAATTCCTTTCTATTTGCTTTGCCTTAAAACAACTAAGTTATATCCAGGACAAGTAAATAAACTATAGAATCTTCCCAATTGATTTCTCAAAGACATGGGGAAAAGATTGAAAATAGTCATGATTATCAGAGAAACACCTCCATTACAGACCCTTGGAGGGCTCTAACTCCTAGTTATGATGCTGGCAGCATGAGTCAGTTCTGGGTTGCTGAGAAACAACCTTCTTCCTTTCCTGTGTTGTTTCCCTTGTTAGGAACACAGTGGCTTCACAAAGTAAGTGCTAACTGACCTGGAAAACTCATTTCTTGTGTAGGGAATTCAAAGTCCGACTTGCTCACTGGGGCCGAATTTCACCCTTCAGCTACAGTGTTCCAGTGCTGAAATAGCAACAATCCTCTTTCCTTCCTCCATGTGGTTTCCTTTATCTCAATCCTGATCTTTTTATTTTTTAAATATTTTCCACATTGGCATAGTGACCTACTCAGATCCTTTAAGAGCTCAGTCCTATCACCAAGTCCTTGTCTAACTGGGCTGTAGAACGGCATTTCTATGGGACATGAAAGGAGCTACTCTCCATTCACTTACTGTTGGGAAGTGTGGCACAACAGTTTCCACCCATATGGCTAATTTGTCCTCCCTCAAAACAAGGGGGGCTTCTTCCCTATTGCCTGTTGGAAACAGTTGCTAGCCCATGCTATTCATCACAAGGCATTGTCAGAAAAATAAGTGATTGCCTCAGGAGAAAATCATGCCTGGAAATTCACTGAATATGGAATCACTGGACAGTGCTAAAACACAATCCCCACCCCTGCTAAGTTTCCTAACAGAGGCATAGTCTTTAGGCCCAAAGTGGTTATTTCTCCCTTACCCATCCCTATTTGAGTTAGTGCACAAGGAGAAATACTGTGGCATCACATGGATTGTCTGAACAACTGGATTGTGGAGCTGTAATCAAGGTCTCTTTAAAAAGACTGCACTCTCAAATTTTTCTGAGCTTTCCCTGAGAGTGATATCATATCTTGTGACAGTGAAGTGCAAAAGTAACAAGGTTTAAGATAAGCTTTTTTTATTACAGTTACTGTGAATATTATGCTTGGAATTATTTTCAGACTATCATGTTAAAGATGCACTAAAGATATGCGACTCCTTCCCACTCCTTTAAAAAAAGATAGAAGGGGAGAAAGAAGCTGAACTACAACATTTTATGAGAATAACATATCTAATACTGAAAAAAAAATCACAAAGGCAAGAGATACACACTTAAAATAATCTTTTCCATTTAGTACAGATACTCTTTTTCTTTTCCAAATTTAAGCAGGTATCCCACCTACTGATTTTATGACAAGTGCTGTCATGTTGAGAAGTCCTTGGCTCTCTAGAAATGTATGTGCTCAACATCTCATAAAAATAGTTCTTGGTTGTTCTTGCTGAAAGAATTATTTGTTTCAGACTGTAATTTCTCCTTTCTATGAACCCAGACTCAGTTCTGTTTCGGTTAAATTTTAATGTGTGAGAAAACCTCCTGACTTCTACAGCATGATATAATTCTGCTGACAAGATTCACTTGCCAAAGTAAAATATGCAATGGTGAGGGAGTGAATAAGCAAGCATACAAAAGGCTGGTAATGTCATCTAATCATCTATTAAAGCTGTCCTACACTTTTCTTAAAATGTTGAAACTGCTTAGAAATCTACCAAAAACTGTTGGGCTAAATTTATTCCCTTGAAAGGTGTTGGTCGTAGCCTGAACTTCCCTGAAGACTTCACCAAAATGGTAAGGACTGCAGTGATCAGGCATTTTTCTGCACTTTCTGTTTTGAACTGTTATGAGCCAAGCTGGAGTTTAGAGCTCCTATATTTTAAATCACTACTTTTTAGAAAAAAGGAAATTCTGTATTTCATACGAACATTCCATAAGAAATGGAGAGGAACAGATTTGGATGAAGAGCAAAGAAGGATTTACCTCCTGGAAAGGCCAACTAAAAAACTCAAGAGGAAAGTGATTTGAGAACTCTCAGGACCTAACAAAATGACATGAACTGAAAATCCAAGGCAGTAGGTACTGGAACAGGGAAAGAATCTAGAAGGAATGTGAGAGCTGGTGTGTAGGCAGAGACACAGATTGTACATGGAACTGAAGGAGGACAGATACTGTTTTACACTGCTGAGTAATCCTGGAATCACTTGTCCGCAGAGGCACCTTTCTCAGCTGTACCATCAATTTAGGCGTATGGATAAAATGTGACAAGTCTAAGAACAAGGAAGACAGAAGGGTGACTTTCTACATGCTTGGACTGTCTGGGTTAAGAAGCAAAGTATTCAACCTGTTGCAGACTCTTACAAGCTCTTCTAGGGTATTCTGGTGAAAGATAGTATCTCATGTTTCCCAGAAAGCTCTCAGCTCACAAGCTGAAGAGGATAAGAGAGAGAACAAACTAATTTAGGAAAATACATAGAACCATTTATCTGAGATAAAAATACCTTATTCCTGGAAACAAAAGGCAAGGTCTAAAGGCTGTCTTCTCTCTTTGAACAGTAAGAGTTGCTTTATTATATAACACATATCACTGAAATAAAAATTAAAGACTCATAAAAGTCTTAGAGTTACTTATATGGATGATCAAATCATATAAGATAGACTTTACTATGATCTAATACCTAATGATTTACTGGTTAGAGATTCCTTATATCTCTTATTTCTCTCTCTATATATATAAATATATTCAGAATTGGACAAATGCAGGGGGGAAAAATTGAATGGGGACTATGGGAGGAAAAAGTGTGGGGTTTTATGTGTGAATTAGCAGTCTGAACTAGAATAGCACAAACTATTATTACACAAACCAACACTTTTTCCTCTCAAGTACAACCTCTAAATACAGGGCCTTCAGTGAGTAAAAATTTGTAACAGAACCTAGTAGTACACTAACCTTATGTTAATATCTATTTTCCCCACTCTGAAACCTTCATTTTTACTTATTAAAAGGGATAAATCTAGCTTGTATCATCTTGTATTTTCACATTTAAGATTCACTGTAAGAATATATGAAAGACACAAAGTAACAAAGTATTTCTCTTGTCTACCTTTCTCTGTCAGTCACATTTTGGTGGACTCACCTGCTCTAGTTCTCTGGAGGTATCTACTTCTTTCTATTAATTATAGAGGGAACTTAGCTAGCTTAGGCTGGACATCAAGCTTTTAGACAGCAAAGACTGTCTAAATAATAATCCTAGGTCTCTTTCATTCAGTTTTATACTGCCTAAGTGTTTTTAAGCCCTTCCTAAAGAAAAACATGCCAAAAGTCACTCAGTTCTCAAATATACTTAAGATCAGCTGGTACAGTTCTGCACTGTTGACTTACATACCATTACAGACCATCTACACACCCAAAAAACTTGATATCCTGCATTACTAAGAAGAAAATAGAAACATTACTGAGGTGAACTGAATTTTGCACTGCTGAAGCAAAGTCTGGTTTTACTGTTTCTTCACTTACACATATTTAAACTTTCAAATGTAGGTTGAAAGAATGAAGGCTTAAGTTTACATAGGAACAGAGTTAAATAGTTCATGAAATTCAATACTTCATAAAAAACTATGTTACAAATTAATCTCTAAAAGATAGTAAGTTAAGCTGGTAAGACATTAGAGTTGACCCTTCCCCCACCACATCCCCCTCTCTACTGTTATTAATCTTTAACTCAGTACACCTCTGAAAAGATTCATCTAGACCCTTGAGGAAGGTGGAGACAATCTACAGTGAAATTCAAATCCAACTGACTCTCACATGGAATTGTTAACATCAATCCAAAGTCTTTTAAAGTGAACTTTAAAAAAAAAAAAAAAAAAAAAAAAAAAAAAAAAAAAGGTAAGACTTCTAACTACTGGTTTTTTAATCTTTTCTTCAGTCATTTTCTTTGAAACAATTCAAACTAGCAAGTGTCTGCCAAATTTAACTGGATTTCCTTCAATTTTATATGCTTCTGCATTTAAGCAAAAAGTACTATGGAAAAAATGAGTAATTCATGTTGTAATTGAAATGAGTAATTCATGTTGCAATTCATTTGTTGGACTTTCAGAGAATTACAGAAGCAGCATCACCACATATGCTTATATGTAATCAAAGATAAATTATGACATACCTGGAGTAGGTTAAAAAAATGCAATGAGAACTCATTGGGAAGACTGATGAGCAAGATTTTGCCTTGAATTGTTGCTCACATTTGTCTCCTAGATATTCACCCTTTTCCCCTTTCCCCCACACAGAAGAATATATTTACCTTTAGAACACAAGGAACACTTCAGAGCAGCATTATTGGCTGTACTTTTGTCATACAATAAGAGCATGCTCCACTGGATCAGTAAATATTATCTCAAAGTAAACATCTCACACAAATGTACTGACTGTATTCCACTTCTGTTTTATGATTTGTTCCAAGCATGGAGGCCCATTTGCTTTCTCCTCTTCAAGGGTTACGCTGCAATCAGCACCAGAATTAGCACTTACCACCCCTAACCTGCCACTAGCCTTTCTCATATACAAAGAATCAAAAGTGAACAAGAATGCTACAGGGAGCAAATTTATCATACAAACATCCCACTTTAACATATTTGGCTTAGTTTCTATTAAAAAAAATATACCATATTTCAAGAAACAGAAGGTATTTCAGTTCTGAACTTAATTTCCAATTTTTGGGGAAATGGCTTACTCTGTCACCTTATTCACTGCTTTTTAGTAACCCCAAAAGCAGCATCCTGAAGACCAAGTGAGAATACACATACCAATCCATTTCTGAGGTTATTATAGATGCTACTGCAAGCATATTCCCATTTCCATAAATAGTGTGAGGGTTTTTCTTAAATAACCTGACAAACCCGTATAGTGTCTGCTCCTCTTGGTACCGCTGTTCCTAGCATGAAACATACACCTGCAAAATACTTGACTTCACCAGCACCACCACCTGCGGGAATCTCTTCCTAGCAGCTCTCTTCCCTACCCACCTCTCTCATCAGAACAGTGGTATCTACAGCAAGAACAGACATCCCAGGCCTACAAAAGGCAGGAAGGGAATGAGCCTGTATTATTACAGTTAGACTCGATCTTAAGCATCTTTTCCAACATAAATGACTATATGATTCCTCTACACCATTCCTAAAATGTTGACTATGAGTGTTCTGAGCAAGGTTGAAGAGTGCTGCAAGCACTCAAGGTTCCTCCTGACCCACTGGTACCACGCCTACCAGACTGATGGCAGTACCTGAAATTTTTCAAACGTCTCCACAGAAAATAAAACCTTGGTGACAGAGTTTTGTTCAACCCACAGAGAATCCTGCAAAGACTGCAACATAAATATATGATTTCTGTTATAAGGAATATCCAAGAAAACCTGCTTTGCTTTCCCTCCCCCCCAAACAGAGTGGGAGAAAAGTTATTTTATTTTTAAATAGATCTCTAAAATTGGAGTCTCATGGCAAGAGGCTCTAAAGGTCCACAAATAAAATGGCCAATTTTGATCACTCTGGTAATACAAATTGTTTATAGCATTTTTTTATCAGTGTTCATTTTTAAGTTGTTAGGGTTGAAGAAACAGCACAGAGAATGTGGTAATATTTGTCTAAAAAATAAAACAAATAACCTAGGTTAAAATTACCTATTAGAACTTTCACTAGTTTATGTTAAAACTTTCTTAGTTTTCTTTTTAAACCATTCACTCAGAAATGTGTGATGCCCCTCTGATTACTATGGTCACATGAAAAGCCACAACCATGACAAGTTTGTGAGGTGTAAGGAAAATCAGATGCAGTATTTCAGACTTAGGCTTAAAGATCAGTTCTTACCATGAATCACATAAGTTTTTAAGAATTCTCCAAGGAGTCAGGTAGATAAGTTCATTTATTTCAGCTGGGAAATACACACAAAGTTTTGCACTCATAGGACATCAAAGGATATGGGGAGCTCAAGTCTCAACATGGTATCTCTTTCTGCTTGAGATACTCAATAATCTTATTTCACTGAAGACTGAAATTCAGAGGAACATCAAATGGGACACCAAATAAATGAATATTTCTGGTGTTGATGGTGCTAAGGTAAGAGCGTAGCAATATCACCTAGACATATTCTGCTCATTTTTTTCCTGCACAATCCTATCAGTAGCCTGGCTCTCAGAAAGGAAAACTGTCTTTCTACATCAACTCAACAAACACAACACAAAACAAAACAAAAAGTTCTTGATTTTGCTAGTAATTTTCTATAAAGAACTGTTGCATCTTAAAAAGACAATGATAATTTTAACACGAATTAAAATCCAACAGAGCAGTCCTCCAGAAGAAGCACACAGGTTTACTGATGCAGAAATTTTACTTTCCTACTGCCTCTGGATTGTGGTAGATAAAAATTACTACAGCATGATTTTTACTGGAAGCAGAAAATTTATTTTTTTTTTCTAATTCTCAGGAATTACACAGTTACACCAGAAAGCACTTAAATAGTAAGATTCATTGCAAGTAATTTATGCATTGTGTAGAAGCATGACACACAGTTCAACACAATGTTAATTTTGCACGATTCCATTCTTGGTTGTTCAAGGAACTCTGACAATTTCTATCATCCTTAAACAGCATGGCTCCTTGCTAAGTATCAAGTCCTGACTGATCTGTTCTTTTTACAGAAATAATTACCTTACAATTTGTACAAACACACAGTAATATAAAAAGGAAAAAACTACTATTACTTTTCATTACATCAGTGTTTCAATCTAACATACACCTTACCCAGGGGAATATAATTGTGCTGTATTTTTTGACACAATCAACTCTTTGAAAGATTAATCAAATAAATATGAGATGTAGCTGTCCTCTTTCTCTCAAAAGGCAGCCTTTCCTAATCCTCTACTATACAAAATCAAAGCAGGATCCACTCTGACACAGGATAACCATTGGCTGAATCTCTACTTACATATATGCAAAGTTTATGTCAGCAGACTCAAATTCTGGCAACAACCTGTCAAACTCAACAATGTGGCAGTCAGCAAGGACAAATATTGAAATTCAACAGCAACCAGAATGAAGAGAGACAAACAATACTGAAACTAGTGACACGTCTGTTGCCAGTTACACAGCAAATACAGAACATTATGTATGAATTGTCCCAAGTCTGAAAACATGGCTGAGTCCTCTACTACAGATTTACCCTCCCATGATAGATTTACCATTGGAACCATGAGCACTCATACCAACGGGGTCTGACTCCAACTCCTGATGCACATGCAGCAGACCTGCAGAGCACAGGGGGCCAGACAGCATTTCTGAGCGTATGTGTGAAGGAAAGCTTACTCCAACATACCAAATGGGGGAAAAGTGGCAAACAGATTGATGGCACAGCTGTCACTTTGAATAAGCAGTGAATGAATAAGCTCTGAAGGCTGAGTTAAGAGACACATGTACATAAGGTTAGAGGACGTTATCATTCTATATGACAAGGACATGAGACAAGTAGAGACAGAATCGTAACTGCCAAAGACAGCACCATAGACAGGATGAACTTTGCTACCAGGTAATTATACTCTGCAGAAGCATTACCACCTGAGATTAACACAGCAAGAGGCAGAGCTCAAACACACAGTGTGCATAAGCAACTCATCCAGCCAAGTAACTGCCAGAGTTTGAATGAAGAGCAGCTGAATAAATATTTAGGAGATAAAAAACACTAGTCACTGGGGGGAAAAAAAAAAGTGAATTGCCACAGACAGCTATTGAAGGACACATCCTCTACAGCTAATCCTCTAGGACAGTCTCTCTTTAGCTTATGATTCTGTAGTGCAAAGTACAATGGCATCTTAGCCAGTACACACAATAAAACAGGACACTGCAAAAGGAGTAATAAGGTAGAATTATTACTCAGGGACACTTTCCCTCTCTGAAAAAATAGTAAAAAGACTAAGACAATGGCATTAAAAAGACAGATGCTCATTTTCCCATAAATGCACTTAAAATATTTTAGGAAAATTGAGGATTCTTTCCCCAAAAGTATTTAGAAGACCATGCCATCCCCTAGAAAATAGAGAAGGGAAAAAGTTTAGCAACAGTAAGATTTCAAAAGATATTTAACCAGTTACTTAATCAGTTGTAAATTATTCACGAGATAAGACATGGAAACCCTTTATTGATTGAGGCCAAAAACACCACAGGTAGCTAAAAGAATGTTTCTTTCCCATTCCAGAGGGAGTCTTTGAAGTTTAATGCAACAGAGAACAACTAGGTTTTTTACAAAACTTTTGAGGGACACAGATAATCTTCATTCCTATTTTTCCACACACATATACTTCGCTAGCAGTACCAACCATTACTCGGAGCACTCTTTTGTTGGCAAAGCTAACATATGATTTTATTTTTTTTTTTTTTTTTTTTTTTTTTTTTTTTTTTTTTTTTTTTTTGCAATCCAGACTTCTTCTATTTAGGCAGATAGAATTTAGACACACTTGGAAGCAAAAGGCAAAACCAGCTTTGTGTAGACCAGAGGATTACTCACATCTCTACAGACTAGATTCTCCTAGACATCCCCAGTCAAGAACAGGAAACTGAAAAACAGAGAACCATTCCTTCTTCTCTGTCACCATTCCCATAGAAGGCCCAAAGTCTCCACACACACACACTTAAATGCTGTAGCTCCTCTCAAACAGCATCTCCGGAGCCCTTTCAGCACAGCTGACCCGAGCAGCTGAGCCCTGCCTTTTCTAACAGCTGCTTCTAAAGCTGCACAGCTACAGCTGCAAAACAATTAGGCTGAACCATATTACCGTGAAGTAAAAGGAAGCCCTGTAATAATCCAAAAGGCACCTGAAAGACAACACAGTCATTGGACACTGCCAGCATGCCTTCATGAGAGGAAAGTCATGCTCATCAAACCTGATTTCCTTTTATGATAAGGTAACTCACTTGATCAAGGGAAGCAAGGTGATGTAATTTTTTTGGATTGCAGTAAAGCTTTTGATACTGTCTCTCACAGGATTCTTCTGGGCAAAATGTCCAGCACACAACTGGATAAACACACCACGTGGTGTGTGAGCAATTGGCTCATGGGTCAAGCACAGAAGGTAATAGCAAATGGGATAACATCAGACTGGTGACTTGCAGATGATACAAAACTGGAAGGAGCTTTTGACTCCCTGGAAGGCAGGGAGGCTCAGCAGAGAGACCTCAAAAAATCAGAGGACTGGGCAATCCCCCTTAACAAGGGAAAGTGCTGGATTCTTCACCTGGGATGGGGCAACCCTGGATGTATGTATAGACCAGGGAATGAGATGCTGGAAAGCAGTGCTGAGGAAAGGGACGTGGGGGTCCTGGTCAATGACAAGTTGAATATGAGTCAGCAGTGCCCTGGCAGCCAGGAGGGCCAACCGTGTCCTGGGGGGCATCAGGCAAAGCATCGCCAGCTGCTCGAGGGAGGGGATTGTCCCACTCTGCTCTGCACTGGGGCAGCCTCACCTTAAATATTGCGTGGAGCTTTGGGCACTACAATATAAGAAAGATATTAAACTGTTAGGAAGTGTCCAAAGGGGGGCAACAAAGATAGTGAAGGGCCTTAAGGAGAAGCCATATGAGAAGCTGCTGAGGTCACCTGGTCTGGAGAAGAGGGGACTGAGGGGAGACCTCAACACTGTCTATAACTTCCTCACAAGGGGAAGAGGAGGGGCAAGCACTGATCTTTTCTCTGTGGTGACCAGTGACAGGACCCAAGGGAATGGCCTGAAGTTGTGTCAGGGGAAGTTTAGGTTGAATACTAGAAAGAAGTTCTTCACCCAGAGGGTGGTTGGGCACTGGAACAGGCTCCCTGGCAAGTGGTCACAGCACCAAGCCTGACAGAGTTCAAGAAGTGTTCGGATGATACTCTCAGGCACATGGTGTGATTCTTGGGAATGGGTGCAGGGCCACGAGTTGGACTCAATGATTCTCGTGTGTTTCTTTGAACTCTGCATATTCTGTGATTCTATTTTTATTTATATTTTGTGTCCAATACAGGCCTGAATATCTCATAACACACTACTCCCTTCTTCTGTCTCTGTGAACAGCTCCCTAAGGCATTTTGTCAGCACAGAAAAAGTGGGTGGTAGGACAGCAATCCCTTGCTGAAGAATGTGAAATCATTCAAAGGGGAGCAGGTGCTCCCACTGACCCCCACACCCACTGTCAACTATTCCATTGTGACCAGCTCAAAATGCCATTAAGAAGGAAGAAGGTTAAGAGACCTTTTTTTACCAATTTCCGTGTTTCTACTTGATATTGAAAGTAAGTACAACAATGTCATCAGGATTATAGACAGAAGAAACTGTAAAATGTTTACTCTGAGAAGGAAAGGCAGCTCTTCCTAAAGCACTTTTTGGTCATACAGTATAAAGGAAATTAAGATATTAACTTCTCTGATCAACTGATCAGTTTGTCCTTGAAGACAAAAGCAGGAAACCGCATCACTGATTTTATTGAGTAATTTTATAAGCCTTTTAGTGCTATGTAAATTAATTTCTCCATCTGCAGTAGAGACTTGGAACCCATTTTTCTATCTATTATAAATAAAGCACCACCACATCCTTCAAAATCCATCTGATGCCTAAAAGCATAAGCAGAAGAGGGAATGAGAATAGTACCTACGGTTTATATCAGCCAACTCTGCAACATTAGTTTGGGATTACATTTGTAATTAGAGCTACTTGTTCTTATCTCAGTGAGTAGCTGCCAACATGAGCACAGCATGAGAACAGCAAAGCCTGATATGCAACAACTGTGCAGCCCATTTAGACCATTGTAGCATCTGAAAGAAGGGGCAATATCTGACAATAACATTTAGGAGTGATGCTCAGGGTAACATCCATTCCCCAGTGTCTTGAATTTTTGCTGCAGTCCTTCATCATGCAGGGGCAAAAACAGCATCTCTATTAGAGTCAGCCACCTTTGTCCAAAAACTTGCAAAAGCGCTTAAGAGCCCTAGTCCTCTAGCAAGTCTCCAGACAGAACTCTCAACAGTTACTCAATTGCACAAACCACTTCTGTTTTGGTCTGAGGCTGGGTTTTTTGGGTTGGATTGGGTTTTTTGGCACTTTTTTGGCTAAGTAAAAAAAAAAACTTCCACAGTGGTTTGGATTAACCATCAATTAAGAGCTAGCTGGCTTTTCCCTCTGTCACTCTTCCTTCAGAGTTTACAAAACTATGCTGCGGAGTACCTCCATGGATGAAGAAAACATGATGTAACCCTTCCAAATGCAGTGTCTAACATCACAGGTAAACCACATAATACTCACTCTGAAGGACTGGGTACATTTTCTTAGCAGTTGTGTAAACTAACCCTTTGTAGCATCTCCAGCCATTTTTTTCCAAGCTGAAACTTTGAAGAAATGGTATGTGAACTTGCTAATAATAAGGTATGTTTTTTAGCGAACATAAATCCTCAATCTTATTGCTTATTCTAGTTACACTGAAGCACAACATACCAAACAACACACAGAAGTCTATTATGGCTATATATTTATTTATATTGAGCAAACTTGCAATAGTAAATAAATCCCATTTCACCATTTCTCCACGGAACCTATGGTTTAGAAGAGAAAATTACACTACTTTTTGATTTGCCTTCCATATCTGTCATTCCTGTGTCTTCCAGTAAGGTGCTTTACTTACTATGTGCTGGCATAATAACAGTTCTTATTTTAGTTCTCTTAGCCAGAAAATCTAGAGAAGAGAGCACAGAATGGAAGGACACTCAAGTGGCTGGAGATGGAGCTGTGGCAGGCCCTCTGCTAGACAATAAAGGGCTCATTAGTCAGAATTGTTTCTTTGTACTTTGGGCACAGAAAGTGTATAAAACCTGTGTTTGTCTCTTCACATCTACTGCAGTAGCACAACACTGAACAATATTCAGAGACTAAATTCCCAACTTTATGAAGATATACATTTGAATAAAAATGGATTTTTCATGCTGCAGCAGAAGCAGCAGCCCAAACATAGTCTTAACCAGAAAATTAAGTCCAGGTAAGGGGATGGAAAAGACTAAGAGAAGCTGTGGCTGCTCCTTCCCCAGGGAAAGGTTTGATCAAAACTCTTACATTCTTGGATCACGTGGAACTGAACTGTTACCCAAGCTAGAAGAGGCCAAGCTATCCATGAACGTGGTTCATATTCCAGTTCCAGCTTGTCTTGTTTCAAGGGATGATAATAAACTTCTGGCCTCAACCACAGCCTCTGTAACCTGAGTTACAGCTGAGAATTCTGCACTTAAAGAACTTATGACTTCAGCCACTGAACCAAAGTTATTCAGACCTATTTTAAACAAATTATTGACAAGTATAGCTCTTGTGCCTTTTCATATCTATGTCCCACCCATTCTAGAAGTAGTGTTCAGAAATAAACAAGCTCAGTAGCAGAGGCTGATGTGATTTTCTTTCTACACTTTATGTCTACTTGTCAATCTAAAAAACGAGATTAGAGGTTCAGAACACAGTTTTGTGTCTCATTCACGTATCTCAATATGATCTAATTGGGTATTAGTGTCACTGCTGTAGAAGGTGGTGGTTTAACTTCAGTTCAGAAAATATATTTCCCTCCCCACCATCCTGCTAAATACAGTCTGCTCTTTATATTTGATAAAAGAAAAAATTTGTGAGAAGACTGCAACAGTAGCATTTCAAGTTTTGCCTCTTTTCCTTTTCCAAAGTATTGGAAAAAAAATTAAGTGCTTATAAACTAAAAATTCACAAAATGTTTTCCTTAATCACTTAAAAATCAAGTATTGTGACAATGCTCTTTAGGGCACTTATGGCTGGCTGCACTGATGAGCAATGGCTCTTGAGCCATGGGCATCTCAGATGCTGACATGCAAAATCTAATCTCCTTACTCATATAAAGGGACACAAATGTTCTTGCTTGAACGGAGGATGGATCCCATACATTTCATGTTCTCAAGCTCTGCTACCCCACATTTCAGACAGAAAAAGAGGTATCAAAAGAGATTAAAATAATGTGGGCACTCAGAAAGACACAGGTATTACTCCTTAAGTATGGTCATCGTACATATATGTAATGAATTTATATATTGTAAATATGTATTATATATACAGCTTTAGTATATGAGTATGTACGTACATGTCTATAAACCCTCTAACAGATACTTCACCAATTCTCAGTACTGATTATTTCACTTAGATATTCAAAAGCTGGCAAGAAATTATGCCTAACACAATCAGATCTAGCCTTTTACAGATGCTTTCTGGATGAGTTGTTGGGGTCTGAAAGATGCTCAGAAACTACCAGTCTGGTGCCAGGAATCCTCCATCTCCTAAATCTATAATTTTTCATTTGGCTCCAGTTTCTCTTCTGCCTGGGCTCCCATCAGTTCTGCCTCTGCATTCTTTTGTTAGCAGAAGTAAATAGGAAAAAAAAAAAATTAGAGGAAATTTAACTCAGTTCTTGGTTGTACACTCCTACTTCTGCAATCCTAATCCACAGGGCTGCCTCCACCATTAGCTAGAGATACAGCAGCAATGTCAAAAGAGGGAAAGCACTTCTGTTTGGTATTTCAAGTCAGGCAGTAAGAGAGTTGGACACTGCCCTACTTAGATGCAGGTAACTCCTTTTTACCACATCACACTTCAGATTCATCACAGCCTTAAAGCAAAATAGGCCATATTTTTTGGAATCCCCCCCTAGACCAGCATCATACTTCAGTGGGCTTATCCTTGCTGCCACATGTATTATCTCACATGTAATACTTCCTTTTCTTTTTAACAGTAATTTGTAACAGGTTCCTCTATAGACTAATTTTATCCAACACTTATTTTCCCTCAAGAGCTAGAACTTTACCTAATAGACTGACATACAATCAGCATAACCACTGCAAGCAGCACTCTGCCAACACCACTTTAAAGTACATTGTGCAAAATCATGATGTGATGGGAAAAAAAGATTCCTTTACAACTCAGATCACATTCTCCAAATAGCCACATTTATAGCACGATGTGTGAATAAGGGTATAGATTTATCAAGCAGTTTTAAGAAAACACATTAACAGAAAAGCTTATATTTATAATTGTGATTTTTCTTCTGTGAAGAGTTATAATGTGTTTTTTCATCTTATTTTTGCAAACCCTCCTGTATTACTCATTCCAGTATTTAAGCAGAAATGAACACTTCCTTACATAATCTTAACTATACTTCTCTTCTGCTAATATCTTAAATTCAACACACTACAAATATTTAAAAGGCATCAATCATATTTGCAAAAACAATTTATCAAGACCAAAATATCTAACATAAGTGTTAGTCACTTTTTCTACAGAATTTCGTGTGCTGCAAGAAACAGATTGTACTTATCATATCATCAAAAATTTACTGTCAGTTTTTAAATATGTTAAGCAGGAGTACTTCTCATGTAAGGAAACATTCTGGGTTCAAAACCCAAGAAAATTAAAGGAGAATTCTAATAAATTACAGCTCAGCAGTCACCCCTTTCAAAAGTCTGAAGACCAAATACCAGCTATTGTCCAATGGGAAAGACTAAGAGAAGCTGTGGCTGCTTCTTCCCCAGGGAAAGGTTAAATCTTTGAGATCATGTAAACAAAATGCCTGGTAAATAATCGGAAAAAAACCTTATACACGTCCATATACATATATATATATATATATGCATTCCTATTTAGTTAATATATGCACAGTTACGTCTGACTCCACACTTTTCTTCATTCTGTTTGTACCTTAATGTGCACCAGAATAAATCAGCTTCAGTCCCAGAAGTTCTATTAGTTTTATCTCCCAGCATTTTCTAAAAGTGGCTCCTGGTGGGTCATATAAAATAAAAGCAGCTTTTTACAGGAACAACAGATTTATAACTTTAATAAGACTGGCCTCCTTCCTGCATTAAAGTCTACAGTACACAACAAATCAGATTAAGCAAGCTGGTATCAAATCTGAAGCCAAATGCATTTTTGAGCCAAATCTTAATTTTCTGAAACATTTCAAGCTTATTTTGAAGATGTTAAATTATTGATAAAGAAAATCAATTCTTTTTCCAGCTCAGGCAATGTCATATACAGCATATGCAACAACAGCTAAGGTAATTTGCTGTTTTATTAACTTTACAACCCTTTAGAATTAAATTACCTACTTATTCCTCTTTAGAATCCAGATAAACAGTCACTACCAACAGTTTAACAACTTCTATTAACTTCAGATAAAAGTTTGTCTGGAAGCAGCCTGTCAGAAAGAGACAAAAAACCACGAGACACCAGCAGACTCCTAAGTTTATTTATTAAACTAGTATTATTTCACCAATGTCATTAAACTTAGACACTTCAGCAAATAAACTTTCATGCATTCTGTTCTGACCATAAACAGTTTTCTCAAAGGAGCTAAAATAGTAAAATATAGTCCATCCAAAGAGGCAATTGAAGAACCGCAAACAATCCTGGGAGAAAGTAGGCAAGATGGCAAGAACAGTTCTTTGTGCACAGTGATCTCCCCTAAATAAAAAATTTATGAGTATCTACATACATGCTTTTGCTTAGACTGGTTCCATGGAAAGTCAACTATTTTCAGTCCCTGTGATTTTATTCAGTATCTCCTAGCATTTTCAGAGAAAAATCTTAGGCACAACAAGGGATATGATGATGTAACCTTTTTTAAAAGTATCCCAACCATTGCAGTACAAGATACATAAAAGAAGGAAATAAAATTATGTTACCAATCTTCCCTGTTCTAGAGTAGAACGGCAGTAGTGAGCAAGCAACTATTTACAAAGAAGCAACACCCACCCTCACATATGTATATATCCAAAAAATACAGTAACTATCTGTTTTAGGACTTAATGATATCATAAGGTGACTTAATGGAGAATTCTCTTGAACTTTCCTGTTGAAGATGTCCAAGTTTAGTATGAAATATGCAACTATCTGACAGAGGAAAAACTCACTCTCCAGGTTAGTTAATTACTATGCTTCTCCCAGTAGACACCTTGACTATACCCCATTGTACTATCATACACAGTAAAACAGTCTGAACAGATAAAAGTGAATAGCTTTGTGCACACAGAAATATCTTTTGCCCCCTGAATATCCTACCAGTTAGGACACCCTCCAAGACTTCTCTGCCAAATGCAAAAAATCCATTCCCAGTTCTCTTATGAGTGTCCCCAGAACCGAGAAAAAGCAGATTTTTTTTTTCCGTAATCAATGAGAGCCAGCAATGCTGCAGCTTCCAAAATGTTCCTAAATGAAACCACTGAACAAAAAAAAAATGCAGTTGCAAATTACTACAAGTAAATGCATATTTTTTGTGAATAAAGAGACTCTATAAAAAAAAAAAATCCCTATTTAGTTCTAATATGAAATCCACAGTAATGGTAAGTTACAAACATCTGCTTTTCAGTCAGCCACAATTCGAATGCGAGATAGCACACATCCAGACAGGAAAACTATTTGAAAAACATACAAAATACCCTCTCAAAATAGTGTGGAATCAATCCCTTTTGTTGTAAATAACTTTTTAAGCTCTGATGTTCACGTTACTGTTTCTGATCTAATTAAACGAGAAATCTGCGGTGGAGGCAAGCTCACCCAAGCGCTCCAGAAAGAGCTCATACGCCTGGGCAAAACACAGCCATTTGCAGAAGGCAAATAACAGATGTTATTTTTCCTTCTCCTTCTTGCTTAACCACTTACTGCACTCGCCGCCTCTCCGCCCGCGGAGCCGGGCGGCTCCCCGGCCCCGGGCGGGCGAAGGGGCAGCGGGGGCAGCAGCACCCACCCCTTGCCGGGCTCTCAGCCCACAGCAGGGCACCGCCGCCCATCGCCACGCACGGACCGCCGGCGTGCCGCGGGCACACGGCACCACACGCCCCCCAGCCCGGGGGCCGGAGGGTTCCCGTGGCCGCAGCCCCGACCTGCGGCCCCGAGCCCGCCCCGCTGCCCCGCCGGGCCCACCCGCGACCC
>JAWWLV010000121.1:46519622-46544437 GCA_035041135.1 Platyrinchus mystaceus
GACCCCCGGGCCGCCGCGCCCGCGGGACCCGCCCCGGCCCGGGCACGGCTTCGGCGCGCGCACCGCGCAGGCGCGGGGCCGCCCCTCTCTCCCACGAGCGCGCGGGCGGAAGGAGCGCCGAGCGCGGCCCCTCCGCGCCGGGATCGCGGGGGATCTGCGCGGTATCCGCCTATCCCGCTCCTTCCCGCGGTATCCGCCTATCCCGCTCCTTCCCGCGGTGAAGGCATGGCGGGGGTGGGCGCGGCGCTGGCCGCGGGGCTGCTGGCGAGGCTGGCGCTGGTGCTGTACGGGCTGCACCAGGACCGCGCCATGCGAGTGCGCTACACCGACGTCGACTACCGGGTGTTCACGGACGCGGCGCGGCTGGTGAGCGAGGGGCGCTCGCCCTACGGGCGGGCCACCTACCGCTACACGCCGCTCCTCGCCTGGCTCCTGACGCCCAGCGTGTTCCTCGCCGAGCCTTTCGGGAAGCTGCTCTTCGTGGCGGGGGACCTGGCGGCCGCCGCCGTCGCCTACCGGGCCCTGCGGCGCCGAGGGGCCGGGGCCGGGCGCGCCTGCGGGTGCTGCGCCGCCGCCTGGCTCCTCAACCCGCTGCCCATGGCCGTGTCCAGCCGGGGCAACGCCGAGGCGCTGGTGGCGCTGCTGGTGCTCGCCACGCTGTACTGGGTGGAGGCGGGCGGCGTGGGCAAGGCCGCGGTGTGCTACGGGCTGGCCGTGCACATGAAAATCTACCCCCTCACCTACGCGCTGCCCATCGCGCTCCACCTGCGGAGCGGGGACGGGGCCGTGGATGCGGGGGGTGACAGAAAGGCAAGGTCTACGTTTGTGGTGCACATCTGGCAGCTGTTTGTAAAGATGCTGAACTGGGATGTGCTGCTTTTTGGGACGGTTGCCGGATCAGTGCTGGCTGCCTTGACACTTGCGTTTTATCACCTCTATGGCTGGGAGTTTTTGGAGCATGCCTACCTTTACCACGTGACGAGGAGGGATATCCGTCATAACTTCTCTCCCTATTTCTACATGTTGTACTTGACAGCAGAGAGCAAATGGAGTTTTGCCCTTGGGCTTGCAGCTTTCCTGCCCCAGCTGCTTTTGCTCCTAGTTGTGTCCTTAGCATTCTACAGAGACCTTGCCTTCTGTTGTTTCCTACACACCGCTATTTTTGTCAGCTTTAACAAAGTATGCACATCTCAGTATTTTGTCTGGTATCTCTGCCTTTTGCCCCTCGTAATGCCTAGTATTAAGATGTCCTGGCGTCGTGGTGTGTTGCTTCTCTTGCTGTGGTTTGTTGGACAAGGCCTGTGGCTTGCTCCTGCATATTTTCTGGAGTTCAAAGGATATAACACTTTTTTATTTATATGGTTGGCAGGCTTGCTTTTCCTTTTTATTAATAGCCTCATAATTGTTCAGATTATTTCACATTATCAAAAAGAAGCACAAGTTACAAAAAAACTCAAACAATGGTAATAAACCAAAATCCAGAAACAGCCCTTCTGTCCTTGACAAGTCATTACATACCACCAGCACTTTGTTTAACTAAATGTGCGTGCCTTGTACTAAAGCACATTGTATGTAAACAGTACTATTACAGGGCGGTGAGGGCACTGATTGGCCTCAGTTGCCCTGAGCAGCCCCAGTCCTGCCCTGAGCAGTGTCTGCAGATGTACCTGTCTCCCCCGTGGATCTTGAAACTCTGTTGCAACCTTATCTCCGGCACTGTCTCCAAGCCCTGTGTCCTGCTGCTCCTGACTGGACTCTGTGGAAGTATCCAGGACCAGTTCATCATTTTACTGTGTCTGGGACTGTGAGTGGACTCTGTTAACCCATCTCCCCTGACTTGTTTTCACCTGCCATCTCCAAAGACAGTGTGACTGCGCTTGGTCTGTGACAGTATGGCCTGTGCTGCGATCACTCTCAGTTCCTGCTCATACTCCCTCATGGAACAGCCCTGGCACCCTTATTATTACTCTCAATATTAATTTGCTTGTTGAGGACTGTGGCCTCTTCTAGAATTGGACAAAAAATTTTAAAGGAATATTGGAGTTTTGTACATCCCACTAAGTCAGCAAGATGTTTTGCAAGGGCTAATAATGAATGAATATAAGGCAATCACTTAATATGTACACTGGAATTTATTTTTTCTTTTGTTTTCACAGTTGCATTTTAGCTATGCAGCGTTTGTGGCCTGGTCTTTATTTGCAGAAGTAGTAAAAAATGGTTATTTCATACAAGTCATTAACTCTTTGAGACTTTTATTTTAGAATTCAGATATGCCACCCTTTCACTTATTTTTGCACTTTCAGTGCTGTTTGAATTTTTTAATAGATTTATTCCCCTTGCCATGGAGGAAGATTTTTCCATATACCTGTCATGGATCACAGAGACATATAAAACAAAAATATTTGTTTCTTTCTGCCATGATCTAGAAAAGAGACCACTGCCTTAAACGGTGGTTCATTAACAGTTACTGTGGATGTTAATAGTAGAAAATGCTAAGAGTCAAACTATGGCCAGAATGGCACCTGTGTCACAAAAGCAGTAGGGCTTATACCAAAACAGTTAGTAGACATGAGTTTCTCAGTAGTTCAGTATCTCTACTACTAAAAAATAAATGAAAAAGTGAAAGGAGTTGAGGAAGTGGAGCAGTTGTCAGGAGAAAAGGAAAGTTTTGAAATAGGAAGCTCTACAACCTGTCAAAATACATTTATTCTCAGATGAGACACAAGATGTGGAATTAAGTGTCAGGTGGTAATAAGGGTTCAGAGCCATTTCAAAGTCAATACCCTCAAGAACATCCCACAGGAGGTCTGGTGTATGCAGCACTTTACAGAGGTGGAAACTGGCAATGTATTTTTTAGTAAAATTAATTTAAATAGGCATATGCCAAATACAAGAATTTTCATATTTGCTTCAGCTTTTAGTTACATCCTCAGCTTTTAGTTAGTGAAACCCTTAGTGTGTAACATGGAACAGAGCTTCAAGGCAAAATAACTTCAACCCAGTGGTGTGAATGGGAAAGGATATGGCCAAGTGGATTTTCCTTCCAAGTTCACTTTTGCCATGCTGCCTCTCTGAATCCTGCTGTCTCCTGAGGCAGCCCTCTTCCCCAGGACTGGAGCAGCTCCTAGGTTTCTCTTGTATAGGGTTTTCTTTCCTGTCTGTAGTTCTGCCTTGTGAGGCAGAATTACAGTAGTTTCACCTGTGAACTCTTCCCATTGCTTCCCAGCCCCATTGAAGTGGTTATGGGAAAGGAGAGGAACACCCTAAACCCCAACTACACAGAGCCAAAGGGCTTGTTATCAGGAGGTGTGACGAGTTCTTACACCACTCTGGCCCAACTTGGCCATTCTGATGTGTTAGGAGGAAGGATGATTTCCCTGCTCAGAGCGCTGGGGGGTGATTCTGCTCTCTCACTGGAAAGCTTTCCTCTGCCGTCTGCACTCACACTCACCTTCACATTGTGAAGATCCTGACAGCCTCTTTGTAAATCCAGAAATCGGATGATGCAATGGATATTCTTTTGACCGTCTTTGTTTTTTGGGCAAGTCTTAACAGATGTGGCACTGATTTCCTTCCCCTGGCTTCACCTGGGATGAAGGAAGAAAAATTTGTAGCATCAGCTTGTCTACATCTCCCACTAGAGGTATATCGCTCAAAAAACTGGTGGCATAGGCCACTTGCATGTATAGTTTTATATTAATCAACAAAACATTTGTGTGTGCTATGAGTATGTGAAGAGAAAGCATCCCATGTGGTTTGATTTTCCAAGGTGGAGTTGGACATGCCCAGTTAGCGACTCAGCAGAAGACTGAGGCTCTTTTGTGCCGATACCTCTGTTCACCCCTTTCTGATGTGCAGGGAATAGCTCATTTTCTTTTGCAACTGTTCTTCTATTGCCTGCTACACATTTTTCTGTTGCAAAAAGCAAGTTTTCCTCTGTTTTGTTTAACAGACCTACTTATGCTGTTTCCAGACATTTCTACACCCCTATTCTTCCCTTCCTGTTGGCAATGAAAGCAAATGCAAGCCAAAAGGCATTTCTAACTACAGAAGCCGGCATCTTAAGTCACTGTGTTTATGACTGAATTGTAATGTTTTTTAGGTAAGTAATTTCCCTATGATGAATACATTCTTGATTCATTAATAGCCAAATCATTCTGAGACCTTCAGAAGGCAAATTCTGCGGCAATGGGAATTGAAGGGAACCTTCCCTTTGCAGGTCAGTACCTGCCCTGCAGCAATGATTTGAGAAAGCCATGCGTAAACAAGTTATAAAAAAGCTTTTATACAAACCAAGATTTACAGTCATCATTTTAATAATCCAGGATGAGTCCCTCTTTTCACAGTTGTTTTCTAAATTACCCAAAAATGTTTGGGATTTAGAAATAATTCAAGTGACTCATAAAAAGCTGAATAACAGAATAAACTGAACGAGACAAGTAAGAGGTATTTTATAGTTTACATCCTGCAAATTGCTTTAGATAGTTAAATGGAATTGAATAACTTTACTCATTGGAAGAAACCATTAAATCAAAATAAGTGTAGTCAAGTATCAAAAAAAATATAATTCTTGAACAAGTCTTGGTGATTAATTATAATTCCCTTAAAATTTACCAAATTCATTTCCTATGGAACATTTATTGCTTTTGATGATGCTTCTTTTGCTTAACAATTTTATGTCCATATACCTTCTGGTAATTAGGAATTGAAGTGTCTGAATGCTAGTGTTCATTCCCTACCATGGGTTGCAAAACTGTAATGCTGACTTTTTTTTTAAAAAAAAAGAAGGTTGAAGTTCCCAATGAAATGTATCTCATTTGCACAAGTTTTTCACATTGGATTGAAACCAGCCCTGAAGAGTACAAGGTGTACTTTGAGAGACTGAAATAAGTGGAAGTGAAAAGAAGAATCAAGAAAAGTAACATTTTTACCTTTCTTTTTACAGTGTAGCCTATAGTCCAAAGGCTCATGAGTGGATGCACAAGTGACTTCAGGTACAGCTTCACCATTTAGCAATGATTTTATTTAAAATTTATAAATAAAATTACTCAAATAACAGGGCAAATAAAAAAAATAATAAATATTTCATTAAGTTTTAGTGTGAGCATGCTAAATTGCTATCTATGACACAATGTACGTTGTCCTTATTAAGTAACTGCCCTGTATGTGTGTTACTTGCATTGTATTGACTCCTGAAATAGTAAAGGCAGCAATTATGTCCTCTAAGCTGAGCTCCTCAGTTATTGTTTTCAAAGGCACTGTGAAGCTTTTATATTAACAGCAAGGGGAAACTCCAACACTTCTTCCAAGGTTTTTAGAGAAAGCAAATGTTAAAAGACAGTAAATTATGAGCAAATGGTTCCCTTTTTTCATCCAAGAAGAATGAGGTGTATTTTAAAAGGGCTGCAGAAATACACAGTGAACACAGGAAACCTAAAAACTATATTCTTCGTATATTTGCCAAAGACAGCTGCAGAATGCATGTTCTACTGATAGCAGCATTATGAAATAGGATTACCCTGAATTTAGGACAAATCCTTTACTCAGAATGAAACCCAACCACTCGTGCAACCTTCTGGTTTAAGAGTATGTTTATGTGCACCACACTCACAAACCTAAACATTTACCTGCACATACAGAAGCAAAAAGAAACGTTCCAGTCAAGACACCTTTGAGTAACATTATATTTCAGAGCTAGCCTCTATAGAACAGGTTTCTTAGACATTTCTTCTATTTAGCACTCAGAATCTGACTCTAAAACTTGAATTACAAAAATGTTGATGTATACGGAAAGTAAAAGCATATGCTGCAGGGATCTTGAGTGTAACAGACACATTAAAGAACCAACTAATTATATATCTGAAGGTGCATATTCAAACAGTATCCTGATGTTCTTTATTATAACAATCTGCTCTAGTCACATTCGTGTAGGAGACTTACTTCAGTCTTCATGCATAATGAATGAGGTCAGAGACCTAAGTTTTGTACTAGTAAAAGTATCAGACAGAAAAAATTCTCTTAATGAAGCAGTACCATTGTTTTGTTGTTTGGGTTTTTCTATTACATTTCTGTAAAGACATTAATAAATTGATGCAATAAATCCATGCAATTGTGGCATGCATTTTTAACACCTGGTATGTCTCTTTTTCATCAGTCTGGTAAATACAAATAAGATCAATAATGTCATTTTTTGATGGTGTAAGTCAATAGTACTTTGAGGAAAATTCTTCGTGACTCTCCTTTCTGGTACCTGCTGAGACAGGTATGGGCTTCTGCAGAAACAAGATTGCTTATCAGGAGGCAATCTCTCTTTATGTGTAGATAAAGCTTTATCTGCAGCCTTTTATTCTTAGAGCTTAACTTTAAGACTTTAACGTTCTCTTCAGATAAAACATTTCATAGCTTGCACATAAAGAAATTACACATAAGACATCCTCCCTATTTTCCCATGGAAATTTATGGGGAAGTGAGCTAGAACATCTGTGGAAAAATCACCTAAAGAAAATGTCTGTATCTGATTATATACAGACAGAACTTCAGCCTTGGAAATCAGCTGAAATGCAGGCAAATTGAGCAGTAAGCCCATACTGTGAAACCCCCATTATTTATATGAAGGGTATTGGATCAAATGTGCTTTCCCATTTTACAGGAGGAAAACGGGATCTTGATAGCAATTGTCAGGCTGCATGAATAGAACTTTGCTCCCTTCACATTATCATAAGGGGGTCTATAGGGTGTTACAACCTACAATAGCACTTGTGGAATTGTACAGGTGTGACTTGCATAAGCTATTAATAGACAATATTGTTGGTGTAGGAAGAGATTATTAGTAAGCAGTTACTCTGAAACTGCTTTTTGAAGGTTAACAACTAAAATCATTTCTGCTTCACAAGTCAGCAGCTGTGTTAATAGAGATGGTACTATTTTGACAGTAATTTTCCAAGGAGAGCTGCACTCTGTGGACCATATGCTTCCACTCTGTGCAAAAGAACATTAATTCAAATCTCCCAGTGATCTGACAACATTTTTTTAATCTATCCCATGTCCCTCCCACTGATCCAATAGATGGAATCAGCCATGAAGCAGGCTTAGAAAATGAAGTTGAAAACAAAGTATGATTATCCTTCCCCTATTTTCCAGCCTGTATAGTGTGAATATGTTGAATAATTAAGATTAGCTTTTGGAACACAGTCCCATTTGACTTAGCTGTTTTTTAATACAAGGTATTTTACCCAAATGCATTTAAGGGAAAATTGACTGAGTGGGCTACATGGACTTATGTTAAATGATGATAAAGCTACTGATAATTTATGTCAGCTTCAATATTAGCACTATTCTACCCTATCTTTCTGTTACATGTATGTGACAGGTTAAGTAAAAATAGCAATACTTTTAAATTCTAGTTTCAAGTTTCCCTTAACCAAAGAGTTTGGAGGACACATATAGCCATAAACTGACTAAAAGAGAACAAGTGCTATATCACAGAGAATTAATAATTCATTGATAATTATATCTTTCCCACAGCTGACATCTTCCTGAAGAAAGTAGCACTTTTTTTTTTTTTTTTACAGTCTGGAAATTCACATGAATAACAAGTAATTCACCTTAAAACTGTCAGATGTATTTGAAAATAGATTTTAATTACCATTAGCACTTCCAAGTTTAGTGCTGGCATCAGCCAGCTTGTTAATTCCAGCAGTACAGGAACTAAGTCATGACCAATTTTCTTTCATGCTCTAATAAACTGGTTGATTAAGTATAAGAAAGTTTGTTGTCCAGAGTGAACCAAATGTTTGTTCACTGGAATGAAATACTGCATGTCCAGGGCCAAAATTTACATATGCAGGATGGAGAAAGCGATCAAGAAACAAGGGTAAAAAGTGAGGCTCCAGAGATCTTGACTACCGTGTTGCCTCTGCCACTGATTCGTCATTAACAAGTGATTGCAGCTTGCTGAGCTGTTTGCCTCTGCCGCTTGTGATGGCTTGACATATTAAATGACACCTTATTTGTGCCAAGATGTGTCTCCTAATCCATTCCCATGACACGCTGCCATGAAGTGATTGCAGTCTTGTTTGAAACAGTTATAAGTCTGATTGGCAGTAAACTGTAAACACTTAACTAAAGACATTTTGATTAAAAAATATTCAAAATACTTTTTTTTTTTTTGCATATATTTAAACTTTTTTTGTGGGATATATTATGTTCTCAAGTGCATTCCAGCATTGCATTTTTGGAGAGGGTGAATTACTGCTGAAGCTAAATGAAGACCTGGAAGCAGATTAACAGAACTCATAGTAAAAAGCTAGACAATTAAGAAAAATTATTTAGAAAAATTATAGTTAGCTGATGCCACAATTAAATAAGATTTTATTATTAGTGTCTGCTTAGATTGTATTGGAAATTCATATTGAAAATCTATTAGGGAGATGAAATAGAAGACAGCTCTGCAGCTGTTATAAATAGTTACTTCAGATGTGAGAAATAATGGCTGAAGAACTGTTTCTGTATATTCATAAAACAGGTATTAGGATGTTATCTAATAGCTAGTTGCGCAGCACTATGAAGGCAAATTACAATTCTGCGTTTAGATATGGGTGAAACAGTGAATTATTTCACTTTTGTCTTTCTCCAAAGCTTTTGTTAAAAGATGCACAGACTAGCAAATTGAATCTGGACCAGATGTGCTATGCCAGAAGCAGTTACAGGGAGCTTTACATTTGCGTCAGCCTTGTAAGCTTCCTGAACAAGTGCATGCTCACTGCTGGAAGCCATAGGTGGTGGGAATGCACAGATGCAAACTTCCCTTCAGCGTGCCCAGGAGTGACTTTTCCATGGTTCTTAAGGTACCCAGATGTTGCCTTAATCTATACTATAATAGCTCTATATATGTCTCCATAAATCTATACATATCTTAAATATATACATATGCTACGTAATTATATATATTCTCATCTGTAATAGTACAGAACCAAATCCAGCGACTTCATGCCCACCCTGACTGGATAAGCATCTGTTAACAATATAGGAAGGGGCCCCTTTTGGGTTACAGGGTCATGTCTGTCAGGCCAGAGAGTGGAAGGTTAGATTTGCCTCCTAGCAAAACATATGATGTATGATGATGGCCACCAATGTGTTACTTTATAATGTGGAAATCTGATTGCTTTTTAGCAGTGGAAGCAAGCATGACTGTATATGCAAAATGAGAAGCATGTAATGTGAGATGTAGAAAGGTTAGCAAGTCTAAAATATCAGTAAAGGAAACTGATGTACAGACTGAAAAATGGCTGATCCTTCACTAAGATTTAGGGTTGATACCAGCCCCAGCTCCCTTGTTACAGATGCTCAATGAAAAAGCTCATGCATAAACTACTTTGTGAATTTTATTACATTCAGAATAACCTTACATAATCTGTAGGCTTTAGAGTTTGGATTGACCTCCCTCTGGAAGGAAGAGGTAAAGTTCTCATCTCTCCCCAAAAGATAACTGGGCCTTTGCAGAGTACTTAGCAATAGAAACAGTGAGCAAATCTTCTCCTAATTTTGGAGACAAGGGACACTGAATGGCTATAGAAACAACTGGGCAAATACAGGGACGAAAAATTTGTCACAGGCTATTAAATACAAAAACCACTTCCTCTGGTCTTGGGAGTTCGCCAAGCTGCAAATCGTGGTGAACTAGGGAAGTATTTCTGAGCAAATTTCACCTGTTTGTCTAGTTTTCCTCTCCATCTATTGCTGGCCACATTTGCAGAAGAATACTGGTCTGAGCCATGATGGTTGTTCATAGGTTCTTAACCACACAAGTGTCCCTAGCAGAGCATTCCCCTAACCAAGTACACTCCATTACTTGATTATGCCCTTTCTTTTACACCACTCGAAGCTATGTGTCAGTTCTGGGCCTGTGTATCTGCTTGCTCTTTTCTTCCAGAGCAGATGCTATCAGATTGTGCTAGGCAGCTGGTAACAGATTGATAGGTGAGAAGGGGGAGAAAAGGGAAATCAAAGCTGGCAAAACATCTCTCTGTGATGGAAAAGAGGTTTTTAGTTGGCTAGGTAATTAAAAACCAGGTAGATTTAGACAGTTTATTAGGCCAGGTTAATTCAAGCATACCAAGCCACTGCAGCTTGGTTGCCTTCTCTCCCAAAAGGAAACCACAGCTTTCTTATGGGACTTCAGATATTCTCAATAAGATGGAAGAAATAAAGAGGGAGGGGCAGGGGGAGGAAACAGATGGCCCCATTCCAGTCATCTGTACCAATAATCACTTGTATATAAAATAAAGATCGAGCCCTTAGCCAAAGCTGTCTTTTATAAAGTCTTCTGTTTTAATAATAGTTTACTTTAGCTCTGGAATGATATGTACTGCTGTTTAGGATTACTAACTTAGCCTATAGGTAATTAAAAATAGTGTTGGCTGAAGAAAATAGTGTGTTTTATCAGAAAGTAAACCCTTTCTACAGGCTACTGCAGCTGACAGGGCATGCAGTTAAAGAGTAGGGCAGATTTTGCAACTAAAACACCATTTAAGTAAAGAGGAAAAGGCAACATTCCAGGCCCAGCCAATGATGAGTGGCCTGAATTGCCCCATGCTGAAAAATTGTTTTATCTCAGAAATTCAAGCCAGGCTGAAAACAGCTGTTGTGTTGGAGAAGCTGGAGGTGTGGTCACACCTGGTCTCATGGCAGCTGTCTTTGGTAGGTCCAGGCTCCTCAAAAAGCATCCAGTCATCATGCACGTGCCTTGTTGCACTCCTGCCCTCTGTTTAACCTCAGCATGGCACCTGCTGGCTCACAGGGAAAGCAGCAGTCAAATTTTAGTCTGCTTCTCCCCGTCACTTCCCTGTGAGAGCAGCCAAGCATGCCACTGAAATGTGATTTTGGACAAAAGGAATTCCCTTGTGTTCCCAGTGTTTTAAATGCAAGAGTTACAAGGAAGTTCACTATATGTGGTATAGCTCAGAATTGCCCATATGTGACCACAGACCCTAAGGCAATTCTTTACCAGTGATACAACTCATATCCAAGTCCTGTGCAGGCAGATACACAGACGTGTCTTCCATCTACTGATTCTGTGTAGTTACGATCCTGAGATCTTTGAACCCGGTGGGTAATGTCAATCCAGTGGAAAAGACTGCCCTCTATTTCTCTGTCATTTGTTGCTTCTGATTTTACAGTGGTCCCCTGAGAAGGCAAAAGCTATTGAAAGCTTCCTTGCAATCTGGAATAGATTACCGGGAAATAGAAACTGGGAAAGTTTCTGCTTTTGTCTAAATCAGATTAGTCTATTTAATTATTCTCATACTAGCACATTTTCTAGCATTTCCTTGCAGTCAGGCTAACTCTGACACCATATGGGTGGCACACTTTACTTTTTCATCACAACAGGAGCAGAAATTGTTCTGCAGTTCTGAGCTGCCCCAACCCAGGTTTTGTGTGAGCAGTTTAGAAGCCCAGCAAGAGACATCAAAGGTAAACACTGTTGCTCAGAAGATGTTTGAAAATGCCTTCTTTAAAGCCACTAGTCTACACTGAAATTTACTGCACTTTTTCCTCTTTACTTCACACTTGCATAGTTTTGGCTTTGATTATGCCTATGCAGAAAGAGAAGTGAAATTTTCTTACAGAAGCGTTACAGACAGTTTACACCTCATGCAAAAATATATTTTTTTCCAATTCATCAAGGCTAACACCATATTAATTTAGCAGTCTGGAAAATTACAAGTAATTTGATCCTTAGTGTTGATTAGTATCTGCCATTCTGTCTAAAATTAATCCTCAGAATTATATAGGAGGTCTCAGCTGGTGACTTAGCTGCTTGAAATTTGAGTATTATTTGGACCTAAATTAAAGTGCATTTGAAAAAACTGATAAACTAATACAATTTTTTCTTCTTGACCGGCCAAGGTGTTAGAATTAATTCAGGTGCTTTAACTGCAGGCCAAATCACAAAAGAATCATGACGCATCAGTCACTGAACATGCATAGTGCTCAGCAGCTTAAAGGTCAAATATATTCATGGCAACATGTAATCTTATGTATGTTTGGTGAATGAATGAGAAAAACATATCTATTAGATAAAAGGAGGGTCAGAATATTGAAAAAATCCTTGTGGCTCATATTTAGATGGCCTCTACGGATGTTATTCTGATGACAGGTTTCTGCAAAGCAGTTTCAAGAACACTCATGAAAACTAGAGGATATACTTCAGCCTTGAGAATTTAAATAGGTACTATGATGCCATATGGCAGAGCTGCTTTCAAAGCAAATGCAGGGTTTTTTCTCTTCTGGGAAACCAGATGGCAAAGAGTTTGGTATCTAGAAGCTGTCACACCTAGATCATCAGTATCAGTCAGCTGTATGGGACAGCAAGTAATTTTAATCTGATAGCTTTTCAGTAGTTTATATAAAACACAGATAATGTGTGCATTTATTTTCCAAACACAAAAATATATAATAAGATCCTTGTGATAAATTAAACTTGTTTTTGTACAGTATTGACAAGTCAAAATTTGATGCATCAGAAATTTGAATTATCCCTTTTCACAAGAAGTGACCCATCTTCAGAGACATATCAGTAGTGTGTGTTGTGAAAACCTTTCTGAGACATGAGAAAACACAGACTCTAGCACTGAGGACCAAACACCTTCCAGAAACATTACATGCATTTAAATGCATTTTATGTTGTTAGAGCAGGTGAAAAATAATTGATAGCAACATAGGATATCACCCAAACCAGATGATAAATGCTGCACTTGTGAGTTGTTCCCTAATAAAGGCTCCAGAACAAGCTGCCACAGAAATTCCTGACAAGGTATGACCAGACTCCAGTCAAATTGTTAAAGCATGTCAACATTTGTAACTTAGTTCAGAGCCGTAGCGAAGTGAGTTCCCCCAGCTGTCCCCACTCTACTGTGTGTTGGTTTGCATTGCAGTGTGCAAATGCATTGGAGCTCCTTCAAGACGTTTTTGCTGTGTGTCAGTGTGAAGAACTTCTTTTCTCCCAGTAGCAGGGAGCATGGCATTTCAATATTCACCAGTAGCTACTGGTCAAGGAAATGCCTACAGTTACATTTTGACAACTGTGTTTCCAGGTGAAAATCTATCACTGCAAAAATTAAACAGAAAATAAGGCAGGGGAAAAAAAAAAACCTAAGAAGAAAACATGAAATCAATAGTAGAGTCATTCTGAAAATCATCAGTCAAAAATCTAATTTCCTTTTCCTTCTTGAAAAAAAAATATGTTTTCTGATGTTTCCTTTTCAGCTTTGGATTAGGCTTTCCTGGTTTGGCCATTTGACATCAAACACAGAAAAGCAAACAATCTTCTTAAAAAGTCTTCTTTTCTCTAGACTAAACAAAAAACATCTGATCCAATCTGCTTCTGACAATCTTAGCTGCTAGCTTTCCTTTAATTTACTTACAGAGTTACTTCTTATTCACATCTTGGAGAAGTTTCATGGCTTCCTATCTGTGTGTGTTTCTCAAAAGAACTGGGGATGTATCATTATTTTATTAGTTCCTAGCCTACATTTGTGATTGCCATGGTAGAGTGGTCATATCAGTGCCAGCTGGCCACAGAACTGCAAAAGCTAACAAGGGATAGAGATTCTCATCTGAAAAAGAACACTTAATACGTTGTTATTGTTGTTGCCAGAATAAATTTGATTACAAGTATTACAACTAACCAGAATACAGAGAAAAATAAACAAACCTATGATATGGCAAACCCATCACTGGAGCCTTTTTACTCCACAGCCATTAAGAAGGAGAAATGTTAATCAAGTGCCTCTGAGGAGTCTTACCAATTCCTTGTTTTCGTTTTTATTTTTACTTCATCCACTACAATGTATCCTTATTAATTCTAAAAAGTCCTTCATGTTTTCATTTTTGTTGTGTCCCCCATTATTTCCTGTAATTTTATTTTCTGATTGTCTATTTATAAATTTAATCAAACACACACAAATACTTACTGTAGATAATGCAGTTGAACTTCATTAAAAAATTGCATGAAATGATAATAGCATTGTAGTGCATCAGAGCAGAAAGACATTCACTGCCATTCTGTGTTGCTGCTTTTCTGAAAACATACTTATTATCCAGAAGTACATCTTAAAATATCATATCCATTAATTATATATAGGTTTATGTCACATTGGCAATTAATCTGTTTACAACTTCAGATTCAACCTTGTATCAGACTAAGCTCTGCATCTAAATTAACCATCTTTAGGCCTCAGCACCATTCCGTTTCTTTTAATTCAGATTACTTATTGTGAAACTTCAATACCACCTACAGAATTTTATCTAAGAATTGTTCAATAGTCTGAATTGTGGATAGGTACAATACTTGTGAAAATGTTTCTTCTGACCTTACAAAGCCATTTAATACACTGTATCAGTCACTCAATGAAAGCCTCCTGTTCTAATTTTTTGATGTAGATATCCTGTACCAAGTAGAAATAGTCTACACATGTCAGACACAAATGAAAGGTCACATCATGAGAGGGAACTCTGCCTTCTCCCTTTCATTTGCTTGGAAAGGAGTCAGGTCCAGCTGTCGAAAAGATCTCTGTCTGTGGAACAAAGTCCAAGGGCACAAATGTCTAAGTGGCCATTCTCTCTGCTTGCCCTCAAAGCTGCTTTGCATAGAATGGGTAAACAGTGCATTAAGGCAAATAACTGGTAGCTGTAACACTGCAGGACAACTGAGCCACACTGAGCAACTTCACAGCCATTTCAACACAATTCTTCTCTGAAAAACTCACACCTCTTCTTCAATATAGAAAAAAATCAGCTTTGCTTGGTGGGAAGAGAAAAAGCTTTTTCCAAAGAACTCTTTGTAATTAGCTCATCTGAAACAAGATAATCTCAAACTACAGCCCAATCTGTCCACTGCGTGAGGATGATATCTGTCTCTGCATGACCAAATTATGTTTGTGAGGGACTGTTGTGCCTGTAAGACAACAGCACAGTTCTGACCAGAATGTTCCTGCTGCAACAGGTCCTTATATATATATATATATATAAATATATATATAAAGCTGTTGGAAAATTCGAGTTACTGTACATTCTTTGAAACTCCTCCATACTCTGGCCTAGCTTTTGGACTCTGCCTGAAATCTGAAAATACCCTTAGCTGGTATGTTTTAAGTAGCTGGTATCTACCTTTTTTTTTTTTTTTTTTTTTAAGTTGATGTTTGAAAATATTTAAGAGCATTCTATAAAAGGTTTTCTTCCTTGATGCTCTCCTTAAAAGTAAGCAGTATGGCTATATAGATAAAAATTGTTCCTGAAAAAATAGCCACTGACTGACAATATTTCAGGAAACAGATACCCTCAAAATATGTCAGAGGTTCCCAAACATTTAATGCTTTCCCAGAAATCAAAGGCTTAGGTGTCCTGACAGCTCCTCTGGGCATGCTTCCATCAAGGTGGCAAAGTTCAGATGCTGCTGCAATTCCCATGGCTTTTTACACCTGCATCAAGGGACATTTATTTCTCAATTTTCCACACAGGACAAAGCAAGAGACAGCAGAAATTTTTAACTGCAACAGACTTAACCTCCTGTTTACCTGGAAGAGCTGAAACCTTGTGAGAGGGCTCAGTGAGCCAGAGAGATGCATGCAACTGCAATATTCCTCCATCTGGAAAAAGTAGATGGTGTCTGTTGGGGCAAATGTGAAGCTGTCAACTCAACTGGGACCTGAAAGATCATGAAACCTACAAATCCACTGAGCATCACTGGCAGCTATTTTAACTGCACAAGCCGACCAGAGAACTGGGAGTTATTTATAAAGCATCCCAGTGCAAATTACGTGACGCTTACTCCAGTGACTTATACAGTCTTGGAGGTTTCTCACCTGCAGCCCAGGAGCCTGGGAAGACTCCAAAACTCACTTACATTTGCACCAATATGAGCAGCCACTTCTGTGTTAAATATGCAGAAACCACAATATTGTTTTTCCCTACATTTTGACTTTTGTCCCTCAAATACTAATTTTTTTCTCAGGGTGGCAACCAAATACTGTCTCTTTCTTCATAAGAAATAGCAGGGGTAAGACTGCTGAGTGACTGACTGTCTTTCCCAGCTCTGTCTAATTAAAATCTCATTTGCAGTACTGTTATTATTAGATTTCTTTTTCATTTTATGTAGGTTTTGGGGGATATAGAGTAAAACATTAGAGGAGAAATCTGAAGCATACCTTTTAGTAAACAATACAGATGCATTATTCATTCAAATCTATCAAATTAGACAGTGAGATGACAATCTTTTACATTAATTAAATATATGGTCAAGAGTGTTTGTATATTAGCAACCATTCATCCTTATTCTTCAGTGCACTGTGCATTGTTCTGCATAAAATTAGAAGTGTTGTCTTTCAAAGAGACCCAACCATTTGATTTACTTTATAAAATGGTTAAAAAGGTGCAAAATTTACAATGCTTTCCCATAATTTTTGATTCAATCAAGGGAAAAGCATTCTTTTTGGAGTATATATTATCAGTTTTATGTATATCTTCTGCTCTGGTTGGGTCTGGCAAGAAAAGATATCTATAAATCAATAATAAAAGAGTGACATTTAGAAACTGCAAATCTGAAAGAGAAATATGTTGCTGTTCTATTAAGGAGCTGTACTAGCTGCCAGCTCCTGCAAAAACTGGAAGGCTGCCACTCCACACACTTAGTGTCATACAAGCATTGGAACAACTTATACTGCTTTTAGAAAGATCATTGAAAGTATCTCTTCTATCAGTATTTAACTGTGTACAAGACCAACAAGACCTTAGGCAACCAGGAAGCCACACTAATCCCTTCAAACCCTTCAGAAATATAAAACAGATATAAAAGGTACAAACTGAAAGGAATGAACAAATCACACAGGTGAAGCTTGCCCAAACAAATTAGGAAGTCCAGTACTGAATCAAGTAGAAAAATTTAAATAATGAAGGGGCTGATTGAGTCTTTATATTCCCCTGCCTTCATCTGGTACAGGAGTAATTCTCCTTTTCAGTTAGCTGTGCATTCAAACTATAAAAGACACTCATGGCTTTGTCACGATCTTCTCAATTTGAGCAATACACTTTGAGCATTTGGTAAATATCTGATTTGTATATATCATATTGGACTTCTCATTTATGTGACGGGCATGGAAAAATTCTACTCCATAATTACATAGATGGCCATGTAGAACAAAATTAAACAGGCAGCAAAATAACCTCTACCTCTCTTTTGCTGCTTTCCCCCTCACTTCTTCTGTTCCCTACGGTGCTTGAGAAAATGACTCAAAGCCAAATATTTCTTTAGGCTTTCGTGCTGATCAGATTGTTCCTATCTAAGGAATCCAAACTCGACAGCTGCTTTTAGTGCTATCCCTTCATTTGCTCTCTTGGCAATCTGCTCTGCCTTGTAATATCCTGGGGAAGAAAGAAGGAAGGAAACAAGGGATTACTCATGACTGTGGGCTAGAAAAGCAATGGCAATCGCGAAATGCTTTTGCATGATCGATCTATTAGACACTTTTGTTAGCAGATTTAACTTGATGGAAAGTCTGCTTTGGTCAGATCTTCTCACAGCCAGTCTTGAGAAACTCTCCTGAAGACAAAAAGGTGCAAAGATGTGATTCTGCACAGGGAAGAGCCCTTTCCTTCTTGACTGTGAGTGGTTTTTAATACTTCCTTCAGTCCTTATACTACTGAAGTGTTCTTTGAAAAATAACTTTACACTTAAACAGGTCTTGTTCATCACATTTTCATTCTTACTGGCATTGGCCAGAGCGTGGTAATTCTGTTTGATGACAAATGGAGGCATTTTGATCCTAGAGTGAAACCAAAAGAAAAGTTATGTCTTGAGATATGTTTGGAGTGCTGTGGGGGAGCAGGAAGAAAGGAGACATAGTGAGAGTGATCATTAATGCTGAAGATAGTCATAGATGTTGAAACCAGAGAAGTCTCTTGGATATCAGATTCAGAATAAAAAAAAATATGTTAGCTCTGTCATATGCAGGGGAGGAAGGTGAGCAAGAAGAGGACTTGTCTGCTCTCACTATAGAAGACTGATTGCATACTGAGTCCTGCTGCTCCTACCCTCACACTAACCAGTCTCCTGCTCTCCCCACTGAAATCTGAGAAGATTTTGTTGAAAGGCTCCCTATCATTTCTTGTTGTTCTTGATGTAATTTCTTCCATGACATATCCTGATCTGGCACTGGGAAAGATGTTGCCAGGTCATTTCTTTGTCATCAGGGGAACACTGACAGTCTTACAAAATCTCAGGCTAACATCATGTTGGCTATTTCTAGCTCTGCTATATAAGAAAAGCACAGAGGAGTTGGTGCTGCCACTTCTGTGAGATTCATGCATGGTCACCAGTTTAACAACTTTATTTTTACCTATCCAGGGAATCACATGAGATCATGATGAAATAATTTTTCTTCCCTCTCTTTCTGTCATTTAGATCTGAGAGCTTTGTGCTGCAACAGATATATAAGCAGAGGAGAAGAGGAGAGGAGAGAAGGAAAGGGAGGTAGGTGTATGCTAAAGTACAAAGCAGTACTTCTTATCTTCGGCTGTCCACTTCCCACTACTGTACGAAAATGGATGATGAACGTGAGAGGTTTATATTTCTTTAATGCTTAATAATTTACAGAATGAGGTGTTCAGTGTGATTCAAGGAAGCTTCCTGCTCATAATACTTCAGACTACCTATCTTTGTCCGGACCTTTATTTTATTAATGTGAGGTCAACACCTAAGAAAGGTGCTGTAGGCACAAATTCTTCTGGAAATGAAAGTGCTTTATTTCCAGAAGATAAACCAGGCAATGCGACAAAGATGCTGTCCAACCCCTGACCTGTGTAGCCTCTGCCACATGAACTCACGACTCACTCTCCATCCCCAGCAGTAGCAGCATCCCTTCCCCAGGCATCTCCAGAATAACAGCCTAGCACAAGCTGCCTGCTCCTCTTAGGAGCAGCCACTCCTGTGGCATTTCCAAGCAGGTTTGTCTGTGTACTGACCTTGATAATGTTTTAGTGGATACCTCTTGCATGGTGCTGCTCCCCATCAGGGAGGGACTGTCCTCACTGAGGCACTTCCTGAAAATTGTCTGAGTTGTTAGTCTGACTCCATTCCAGTTCAGTGATAAAGCTTATCATATACTTTCCAGGACCAAAATATACTTTTCTAAAAAGTATCTCTACCTAGGAGATTATTCATGTCAAGTAGCTGTAGGTACCGTTTACCTTGTCCCCAGCTCAAAGACAACTAACCACTGTCAGCACTTTGGTTTAGTTGTTTCACTTTGATTCAGATGGATCCTACCTTTGCTTCCTCAGAGTTCAGTTTTTAATGTTGTCATCTACTGTTCTGGTGTCTCTGTGTAACAAAATAAAATTCCACATAAAAGTACTCTGGGTTCCAGCCATTGCTTTTTCAGAGTAATCTAAAAACTTCTGCAGATTTTCTTCTAAAACCTCTCTGCATCTTTACCAAATATAGCTTGCTTTGCAATACCTTTACAGGTATTGTCTGCCACTGAGTCCTTCTACTTACCTGGTTCAGCAGCTCTGACCTCAAAATGATGTACTTGATTTGAGATCCACGAGCTCTATGTACAAAGAAAACAGTCAAACATATAGTCAAACCTTCTACAGTAATCTAAACAGCTGTAAAAAATGGAAATTGTTTTACACCTACACAGTCACACTGAGTGTTTTTTAGCTCACCCTGTATCCTTGATAGGATTAGGTTTGAGGGCAACGTTTGGGAGCAGTGTAGTAATCCAGGAGATTTTAAAATACCATTTCTCAAGTAAACCCTAGTCCCACCAGCTCCTTAATTTCTAAATTGCTTTTGAGAACTGGCTTGAAGTCTCCCAAGCCATCTGTTGGGCATCTCCTCTGGATCCCAATGTGCATCACTGTCTAGAGATCCCAAGCTGTTCCTGTGACTGTGGGGTGAAAAAGCTTATAAACTGTGGTCCTCTATCTTGGCTGATGTAGGAGGCCAGATGCAAGTAGGCAAGTAAACATCCTTTCTGGCCCCACTGAATTAGACATGTCTATCAGTTTAATTGTTGAAATACACACTTACTTCAAAAGGGGATTCATGGGATCCTTTTTATTTACCTCACAGAATGGATTCCAAGGTATTTTGTTACATAGTGAAATAAAGCTTTTTGTGTGGTTGATTCCTACTTTTCAGTCATGCCATCTTGAGAATTGTGCTCTTTTAATCAAGGATGACAGGTATCCAGCAGAATGATATAAAATCTTTGAACAAGTAATTTTTGTTAATTGATCTCCACTGGTACACACAGGAATTTGGTAAAACTTAGGTAGTAGCCACTTTTTTATTACACTTGCCATGAAAACATTTTCATTTGGCTACTCCCCCAGTCACAGAAAGAAAGTTATATATAGGAAAGTACACATAAATTACACAATCACAAAATACTCTGAGTTGGAAGGGACCCACAAGAATCATCGAGTCCAAACCTTAGCCCTGTACAGGACCATTCCCAGGAGTCACACCATGTGCCTGAGAGTATCATCCAGATGCTTCTTGAACTGTGGTGGGCTTGGTGTTGTGACCACTTCCCTGGGGAGCCTGTTCCAGTGCCCACCACCCTATGGGTAATGAACCTTTTTCTAATATCCAACATAAACCTCCCCTGACACAACTTCAGGCCAATCCCTCAGGTCCTGTCACTGGTTACCACAAAGAAGAGATCAGAGGCTGCCCCTCCTCCTCCCCTCACGAGGAAGTTGTCCTCACTGTGATGAGGTCTCTCCTCAGTCTCCTCCAGGCTGAACAGACCAAGTGACCCCAACCACTCCTCATACAGCTTCCCTTCAAGGCCCTTCACAATCTTCATTGCCCTCCTTTGGATTTTCTAGTCTGCCCTGGGAGAAAACAAAACCTCCCTTCTGCCACTGGTCTGTTTTTTAAATTCTATACTGTTTTCCACCTAAATGACTGCTGTGAGTTCAAGGTAGTACACCTAATCCAAAACCAAACATTATTTTGTCTACTAATACATCTACTCATATGATTCTTCACAGAAGAAGGTTAGCTTGCTCCCGCTGATCCTAGTTATTTTATTTTGCTAATCCTTCCACCTATTAGCTGCTGAATATTCTGCCCAGTATTTTGATTCTCTAACACTGAATCAGGAAAGAAAGAGGGAAGCAGGATTAAGGGAAGAGGGGACAGATTTTCAGCTGCATAAATGTTTTCAAAGAGAGCAGCAAGCAACTCTCCTGATTTGGGGGCAGGGTGGCTTTTATGCCCACTGATTCAGTGTTCCAAACAGCTGAATTTTGAGGGAAATTTGAAGGTGTTTCTGAATGACATGGCTTTCTACATGATATGCCCTTCTGTTATGCCAGGAGTGGGGAGAGCAGTGTTTCTGCGTTGGAGCTGCAAGGTACCCTAAATTAGACATTAGATGAGGGATAAGGCAGATGGTGATGCCAGCACCACAGATGATGTGCTGAAGGAGTCACTACCTGGAAGCGCCCAGTCCCAGCACAAGTGACATCCTGGAGGGTTACACTGGGAGCCTAGTGTCATATTAGCTCTTGGACACGAGGAAGGTCCTTCTTCATGAAGGCTTCTTCATGAATGTCCTTCCTCCAGGGCTAAAATTTAAGGTAAAGTCATGTATATGTAAATTGATCTGGCTGCTGAAGATGACGCAAAAAAGAAAAATCAATGGCAGTGTATGCTTCAGCTTCTTCTTGAGCTTTTCCATCTTCCTTCCTCTAAGGTGCTCCTCTGGCCCATGGCCAAAGAGGATGGTGGCAGCTGGCCAGAAGGGCAGGCAGAGTGTCAAAAGTGGTGGATCCCCCCTGCACAGGTACAGTCTTACTATAAACAAGTAATTGTAAATACATAGTGATGGATACATATCCTCTCCTGAGGGTATTCAACAACACCCATTTCTTCAATCCATGAAACAATACAACACAATGGATTATGTAGCCTGAAAGCAAGTCACTGAAACGATGTTCTCAGAAGAGAAATACTGAAAAACTGAGTAATTCCCTTTTAAAGATTATACAAAACAAAGGGTGTTGTTACTGTCAGACCTAGCCCCCATGCCATGTTTGATGTTTACTAGTGATAGAGTGACATTTAACGCAGTACAAAAAATGAAGTGACAGCAGGCAGGAATTATTGGACATAAGAAAAACATGAACTAGACCTCCTCAGCATATCAGAAATACATGATGCAGTATGTCAGATGGGTACTTTTATCCCCACACCATCATGAAGTGAAGTCTTCCTCTTCCTATGCATGTTATCTCCAGGACCAGCCCTCTATCTGTGAAATACTTCACTGTCAGGTGAAGAACACTGCAGAAGAAAATCAGCAGACCCTGAACAACACACACTGCTTAGCTTCTTATTTGCAAATGCTTTTACATCTCTGACAATTGCGTGCATTTCTACTCTGAACAAGAATAAATGTAATGACAAGAAAGGATGGTCAACATTCAAGCTACATATCCATGTAAGCATGGTGGTAACCAAAAAAGGTTTCTCTGAGGAATCATTGTTCATGAGCTAAAATGATGAGTCGAACAGAGTGTTTGATACAACCTTGGCAAAGAGAACCCTAGCTGACTGAATGGAAGAACAAGCAGATATCTAACAAGAAAGCAAAACTGTGATCTGTTGGTTTTGATAATGCAGTGTTATTCATCATCCTCACAGCTGTAGTTTAATATGCCTCTATTTCTATTCCATTAGCCTAACTGATGAATAAATGGCTCATAGCCCCAAAAAGCTAGACCCACTACTCTCTTCAAACTCCTACCCATACTGATGGCATTCTTCACCCTGTTGTTTGTGTAGGATTTGTAACTGTAAGTTAGCATCTGAGATCTTCAACATGAATCACAAACATGGAAGAAGTTAGCCTGTTAATTAGCACTAGACAAAGTCACTGTTCCCTTTGTGATTTAACTTCCTTCTTAATATGGTAAAACTAACCACTGCTCAAGCACTGACATGAATCCCATACCCAAATAAATACAACACATGGAGTAGCAGAGATGAGAAGGAGAAAGGAGACAAGGAGAAAAGCTTTGTAACAAAGGCCAGTTTTGAAGCAATTTATGATTTAGCTCACTTGTGGTATGCTTTGTCTTTGAAATAGGTGTTTTCTGTACGCTCAGACTAACAGGCACCTGCCTCAGGCTTCTGCCTACATGGATGTTCAGCTCTGTTACCTCCATGAAAAGACTTTCTCATTAGTTGGCTGATCCCCTGCTGGCTCAGGTTGTGACCACACAGCTGTCAGAGAGGGAGATGCAGGCATTTCCTAAGAGCTTTTAGGAGTGTAATGCATTTTTGATCTACAGAACACATATCAGAAGCAGTGATTAGCATTTTCAGGATACAAAACAGGAATTCTTACATAAGTAATGCAGTAATTCAACAGCTAGAGCTCCTTAGCTCTACACCCACAATTTTCCTTTGCCTTCTGTGTGCATACCTGTGTTTTACACACATTCAGATGCACATACACACTGGTTTTTACCTTCCACTTCGAAACTGAGCCATATCAAAGCCCGAAGAACATTTTAGTAGTATGGCTATCCAGGCTATCAGTGCACATTAGAGCATTTTGTGGACTATTTTGATCTCTCGGCATAGAAACACTCCTCCAGCGTGCTACTAGTATCATCTTTCCTAAGCAAAATGAGGATTTTATGAATGATATGCAGGTACCATATGCCACTAGAAGTTATTTCATATTATGTGGCTTCACAATTAATAAACTCCTAGCATCACGTGGCTACAATATGCAACTGATTGCATATTGCAGCAAAAATCAAATACTTCTGAAAAAGTGGACCTTTTCCTCTCCTGTTGGGAATATGATTATGCCTTTTCAATATGCTAATCTGAGTCACACAAAGTTAATCTTGCCGAAGGCTGTTAACAAGCTTCTTCAGTAATTTAGAGATATGCCTTTCTATTTCTGCTAAGGTTATGAAAAAACAAGCAACAGAACTTCATTAAAGCTTTTACTTGAAAGGTAATTATTGCAGGAGCATTTTTAACTATTTGCTAAAACTGATATAGCATTGCAAGTTTAATCTACTGCCTGAATAGAATTTTGGGACAAAATCTTGCTTAACCTTATGCAACCACTAACTGTTCGTATCTGTACCTACCATTTTCTATCCTGAATCTGCATCATAATTTCCCCTAAAAATCATACTGTTTTTATTTTCTTCTCATGTCCTCTATTGTATGGATGCTCTCCTGACACTGAATGTTCTATAATTTTCTCTTTTCTGCCTTTCTGTGGCTAGTTCTCCCTTTCCCCTTACCCATTTCCTATTATGGATCATAGAATCATAGAATCAGATGGGTTGGAGAGGACCTCTGAGATCATCAAGTCCAACCCTTGATCCACTACCACCACAGTTACTGGACTATAGCACTAAGCGCCACATCCAGTCTCATCTTAAAAACCTCCAGGGACAGAGAATCCACCACTTCCCTGGGCAGCTCATTTCAATGCCTGATTACCCTCTCTGTAAAGAATTTCTTGCTAATATCTAATCTAAACGTCCCCTGGCAGAGCTTAAGACTGTGCCCTCTTGTCTTACTGACAGTTGCCTGGGAGAAGAGACCAACCCCCACCTGGCTAAAACCTCCTCTCAGGTAGTTGTAGAGAGTGATGAGGTCTCCCCTGAGCCTCCTCCTTACTAAACAATCCCAGCTCCCTCAGCCTCTCCTCACAGGACTTGTATTCAAGTCCCTTCACCAGCCTGGTTGCTCTTCTCTGGACCTG
>JAWWLV010000121.1:46544537-46556591 GCA_035041135.1 Platyrinchus mystaceus
AGCCACTCTGTCCCCAGCCTGTAGCGCTGCAGGGGGTTGTTGTGGCCAAAGTGCAGGACCCGGCACCTGGCCTTGTTAAACCTCATCCCGTTGGAATCAGCCCAACACTCCAGTCTGTCCAGGTCCAGGATATATATATAAATAAATATATATATATGTATTCTCTACACAGAACCAGAATTAGTTATGAGATGGAAAAAGCAGGGATTCATATGAAAAGGAAGGGGGGAAGCAGAGAGAATCTGCTTTTATTGCCTCTTTCTTTTTCTCTTCCAATTTCTGCTAAAAAAAATGATGCCAGAAAAATTCCAATAGCAGATTACTCTATTGACATGTCAGAGGTTTGCCAGTCAGCCTGCACAATCATTTGCTAGTTGTCAAGATGGAAAATGCATCTTCAGAGGATCTGAGTGAAGTGACCCAGCACTGAAGGAAGTCTGATCCTTCTCCTCCTTTGAAATCCACAAGGGAGTTCATTAAAGTGTTTGCCATAATTTATAATTTCTTTTTCTCCCATCCTCTGATTCTCTAGCCTTCACACTTGCCTTTTTCTCTGACCTCTGCTTGTCTCCTTTGATCATTATCCTCAAACCAATCTTTTTGAAGACTCTTTCATTTCTCAGCGCCCACTGAAGCAAATTCCCTTTTCCCCTACTGCCTGCTGATGGCCACTTTCCCACTTAGCTTGGGCTAAGGGGACAGTGCTGTAGATATAAACCCCAGTGGGTGTCTCTATTGCAGCAACTAGAGTCTCTGTCAGAGAAACAGAATTCTTAATGGCTCCACTGGAAATGTGACTGGCATCTTTGCAGAAAGTCTTATGCTGGTTGTGTCTCCAGGAGGCACAAACAAGGCCACAGCCTTTTGTAAAACAAGTAAGGAAGTTTGGGATCAGATACTTGCATTTCAAAAGGAAGCCTTATGCTAATATATACAGAAGCCATTCATCCCACTGGGGAAAGCACACAGCATGCCCAGCTACTGCTAGATTTTGAACACTACATTTAAAGTTGCCTATTGCTTTTTCTTTTTTTCTCTGCATTCCAACTGGATGTGCATTACTGCAGAGAAAATGTCTATGGAGCAATCCCCACTGAAAACAAGCAGAATCAGCTTGTATATATGTCTCTTACCTGGCCTTACAAGAACAAGTGTTTTTAATTTTACCATGGTTAGGTAGCACAGCAGGGATTACAAAATGGTTTTTCAATCAAAGTGCTGATGTGGAACAAGTTTCTGTTTCTGGAGTCCAAATCAGCTTTTCTTGATGTAACTACGAAGACGGACAGAGGTCTCAAATTAAGCATATAGTGCACAGCTCAGAAGAGCAGTGTGGGAGCTGTGGGGGCAACTGGTGCAGGATGAGGAATGCTCTGAGCATGGGGGTGAAGACCATGCTTTCCAGCACTAGCTTTAACACAGATTTTTCTCTCTGGTTTTAGGCAAGCAAGGTGACCTTGCTGGCTCACTATCCGTGCTGCCCTCTTTCCTATGCAATAATGATAATCAGCTCTTTGTAAAGGACTTCAGAGACTTACAGTGCCCCATAGCTGCTATGACCTGAATTCCTGGTTACCTCCAGGCCCTTTTTCAATGCTTCAAGGTCACTTTATGCAGTCAGTGATGTAAAGATCCTTTATCTAAGTAACAGTTGGTCCCTCTGTATCTGGGACACTCTGTTGTGTCCTTGACACCTGTTACTGGACAGTATCATCAGGGATTCATCCTTCTTCTAACTCAAGTGTCCCTCAGTTCTCTGTGTTGGTATAGCCCAATTACCAAATGTGGTGTCTTCCCAATGACTTCTTTTCTGCGAGAAACACAGTAGCGTAACTCAGCTTCAAAGTCAAAGCCTATTAAATTAAAAGGGCTCCAGCTCCCAATCACGGGCTTGAAAACATTCAGCTCCGAGTGTCCATTTCCACCTCCTACTGTAAAAGCAGCATCATTTTTTTCACAGTGACTAGATCTGCTGCCATGGTTACAGCTTCACACAGAGTAGGGTCACCTTCCCTTTCAAGAAAATCAATGAAAGATTTCATTTACACTAGCTCCGTTATCCCCATACCAGTCACTTTTTACACCAGCTTTTATTGCCTTAATATTCCATTCTCCAAAAATGAAGAAGCAAATGGGGTGTCAACAAATAGTGGAATGGAGATGAAGGAGGCAGCTGGCAGGTTAATAAGGAGATAGATACAAGCACTGATTAATTAAACAGCTTTGCACATTAACCTTCGAGCAATATTTCCTATTCTCCTCTTCCTATTCCTTGCACTTGTAAACTTGCAGCTACCATGGAGCTTAGTATTTCTAAGAGGAGAAGCTGTTTTGATAATAGTGCAATTTTTTTTTTATAATAGTGGAAGTGTTTATGCTAAGACAGGTTTGAAAACCTATCACTGAAACTGACCTCTAATGTCCTTGACAGCTCTGTGCCTCCCACCACACTTAATCACAAAGAACAAATGTGCATTCCCAAAACCTCTCGTCCTTTTTCACTGAAACATGTTTTCCTAACAGACCAAGATTGCCAACAAAAGCAACCATAAACCCAGTTTTTTTGGAACTTCCCTCTGATTCAGAGGAAAGAAAAGGGCAAAGTGTGGAGGTGACCGAGTAGCCATGCACACTGTAAATCATGTTAGCAAATGCTATTAAGCTGAGAATGGCATTAGGAACTTCCAATGCCCTCTAGACTGTATTAGCTTTCTTTAACCTAAGAATTCATTAATAAAACGGGATCCTTTCACTACAGGTCTCAGGTGGTTTTACCTCAGCCCCACAAAATGACTGCAATAAACTGAGTGACTTTATTCCCAAGGTGACATTTCTGACTAAATCTGTGCATCATCAAGGCAGTCACCAATTGATGCACAAAAGCTGCAGAGGAGGTTGCTACCCTAGGAAAGTCTGCAAGGTGTTGGATATTTTGGAAAAACAGTCTATTTTTAAGCACATATCACACTGAAGACAGAGGGAAGCCAAGACCAACCAGTTGCTGTTGGCTCACCTTCTAATCATCCAGCAGTGGCAGGAAAGGCAAAATAGTCTCACCAGATCCTTCCCCCAGCTCTGAATCCTGTTTCTTTCCTTTCTGACACCTTTGCTTCTCACAACATGAGCAATCAGGTAGGTCTCTGCTTAGGACTTCAAAATTTGATTTTAGCCATGCTGCTGAGCAGCACAGTTAGCTCAGTGAGTAAAATTCACTCTGCAGGACACTTCAATTCATAACACCTCTGATGCAGCCAACAGCAAAATGATACATGTGAAGGCTTTATAACATCTGTCCACTGACAGCTGCCAACCCATTCATCTTGGTTTAGCTGCCACATTGTCTTGAATGAAAAGAGTTGAGGGATAGCACTCTACAACAGATTTAAAACATTAAAAAGTAGAAAAAGCACTTAAAGAAACTTACAGTTAATATTGTAATCTCAGGCCAGGGGCTTTCTCCCCACAAGATACTTTCACAATGGGGAATGAAGAAACAGGTTAAATTTCTAGCTGTTTTGTCACTGAAACTGAAAGGCGCGTTCCCTGAACTAAACTGGCGTCTTTATGAGGCTTTTGTAGCTGAAAATGACCTTACAGAGCACAATGCAGTCTAACTGTAGGTTGATATTGATATGAAAAAGAACATAGAATCAGATGTTTTGATTTATCTTCTGACAGACATTTTTAAAACACTAGGTTTAGCACTGGTGTATCTTTAAAGAATGACATCAGGTATGAACCTATCCCTCTGCAAAGTCTTAATAATTCACTTGGAAGAGTATCTTCTCCTATTGTCAAGCTGAACTCCCAGCATGAATCCAGAAGACAAATCTGGCTTTAAAGACAAGTTGTTTCATCATGGCTTTTGCAAGTAGCAAGAGGAAATCAAGACTGGAAAATTTATTTAAGTTTTCCTAACTGAAGACACTCCTCACATATTATATTCCTTTACAGCTTAAAACTTCCATGCTTGCTTTGTCTCTGCCCAAGGTAATTATGGTTTGAGACTAAAGTCCTTTCTGACATTTTGCAGTTTAGGAAAGAAATCCAGGATAGTATACACGTCTATTAGTTTGAAAGAGGAAGCACTGACAAGATATAAATGCAGATAGGAATGGAGATACTGGAATGAGCTGTGAGCATTGCACTCAAAAGCTAAAAAACAGTCATGCATTTTTCCTCATGTATTATAAACAGCCCATGCCAGGAAAGTGTTGTCATTGCTAGTCCCAGGTCACACACTGCCAAAGGAGTGTGACAATGAAAGGAAAAGTCCATCTGCAGAGCCAGAAGCTAACACAGACCACTGATAGCTTTTTTGTGGGTAAATTACACACACATCAAGGATGCTCAGAGACCCAGACAGATGGGCATCTGTTGACACTTGCAGTTTTTCTTCTGTCTCCTGTGTCATCATAGTCATGCACCAATTTAGCATTTCCAAGTGAGACCGTTGCATCAAAGTTAGATCTGTGACCAGATCTGCTCAGTACAAGATAGTAAAGGAAATGCAGCCCTACTTCTCTGCAACATTACTGCAAAATGATACGAGTGTGGGCCTGAGCTGCTACAAGTGACTTTGAGGACTTTAATCTTAGTTTAATTTGTTCTACCGAGAGCATCACCAACAAGCCACAGTATTTCATACAGCTGTCTCTTACATGGTTTCATTGTTACTGTGTTTAAAGCCCTAAAAAAACATGTGTTTCTTTGTCTGTGGTGTAGTTTTTCTGGCCTGGAATTCCAGAGATCCTTTGTGATATCCGAACACCCTTAAGAATTAATATGAAACTCACATTATAACTGCTTCTCGTGCTCATGCAAACCAAAGAGAGTAGGAGAAGTGAAACTCAGATTCATTGGTTTGATATCATAAGGCCCTGATTTACCTCCCAATTACCACTAACAGAAAATTGAAGTTGCTGGGAATGAAAAGCCCGTGGACCTTGACAGCATATACACAGTGCTGCTTATACACAACAGCCTCATAATAGCTGACCTTGAGGAACTCTGCTGAGTCTGTAGCTTTGCTTCTCTCCTAATGCTTCCTTTAAACAACAGCAGCCAACAAAACCGATGCAAAGAGAGGGAGGAGGAGAGGTATAACTTCATTTAAAAAACAAATCCACAGATAGTCAAGACAATTTAATCTGTTAAATAATTGTGTTTAATACTGAAGGGCATTGCCTACACTCATCTCCCACAGACTTCAACCTCTTCTGCAGTGAGAAAGCACTGCTGATATCAACCAACTGAACTGTAAGATCTATTCTCCTCTGACTCAGCAAACTCAGCTGTAGCAACTGTCATTCAGCTCATGTTAAACAGAGTTTCTTATTTATTTTTGGTACAGTTTTAAGGGTTTTCTGAGTAACGTCTGGCAAATCAGCAGCTAAAACATAGCTTCTGTATATCATCAACAAAGGAGCTACACTATGAGCAGCTAGCCCATTTTCCAAAAGATAGCCTGAGGCAGAAGACAGCTCTTTCTGTGGGTATCAGATTCCTGCCAGATTCTCTAAGCTTCCCTTGCTTTCACCTCCTGTCCAGCTCTCTGCCACAGACCTGCTGCCCCAGGTAGGACCTTTCTTGCCATGTGCCTTCCGCCCTGCCATAGCTATGGCTCTGATGCTTCATAATTCACTGCTGTCAGGCCAAAACCTTTTTTACAGCTACAGATTTTGCTCTCTCATCTGATTTTCTCTGACTGTTGCTTCATGCAAGTGCTTGCAACACATTGTTTTAAGCTACACTTATGTTTCTGCTTAACTACGTTTCTGCTTATGCACTCTGCATGAGCTGAAGCACTCCTATTAGTATTGCCAACAAGGCATTCCACAGTGAATTTATGGCTGTGAACACGAAATGGTATTTTATCACCCAAGGTCAGTCTGAACAGAGTCTATGGGGATCTGTCTTTTCAGTTTGGAGCTATGACTCCACGTGCCAAAATTTCTTCTGCTAGATTTCTTGCATAATGAATGAGTATGCCAATACTGTTCCTTTTCGTAGGAAATGTCACGGTTTGTAATGTCCGCTGCCAAATACTTAGGGTCAACATTACCCAGAATGGGCACAATACAAAAACAAATCAAAAAGTTCATCCCCAAAGCACTTACATTTTTTTCTTTTAATAATAATTTTCCAAATCTTGCTGCTGTTAGGGTGTAGTATAATACCAAGAGCCAAGTATGAGAGTGACTGTAAGGAAATCTGACAGATGATGAAGTCTAAGACAACAAGCTAGGAAGGCACTCAATTCCTGTGCTCTGTTTTCACAAAACTAAGGGAATGTCTGTCTTCAAGACAGACAAATCTAGATTTTATCTGTTCAGCATTTTAAAAGTTTGAACTTCTGATAATTACTTGTTTTGTGCTGCACTAGGAAAAAAGATAGCCACTACGTCTACCAGTGTCCCCTGAAAGTAAGTCAATAGCTAATAAAAAGAAATGTCCAGCATCGCTATTACTGCTAAAAACTGTATTTGAAAAGGATTCTTCTGTTAATCAGTAGTTGATCAAGCCATGGAAAAATGTCTGCTAAATCATCATGCCTTGTGATTTTTACTTTTGCTAGGATAGTAGGAGTAAAAACATATTTTAGAATATTTAATCCATTTTGCAGTCATAACATTGTTGCTCATTCTAGCAACAGCCACTGAAAGGAAGTGACCTGGGAAATTTATAGTTAGCATTTTGTGACCTTTATTTCAACAGCTTTTAAAAATGAAGATTAAAAAAATAATTAGACACTGGAATTAAATGTAACTTTCAAATGTTCTTGAATCCTAAAATAGCTGCTAGGAAAGCAGCATTGAAGTTTGGGATTTTAAGTTATTTAATGAAAGACAATTACTTTTTGCATCAGAAAAATCTACCCCCTGTGGTTTTCTGAGCAAGAATTGCTTTCTTCTCCTTCCTTTTTAGCAGCAGCAAATATATCTTATTGCTTGGTAAGAAAAGTGGTTCAAATTTTTGTTGAAGGGGTTGTCTTTTCAAGAGTAAGAGGGTTTACAGAGCACTTAACTTACAGAAGAACATTCCTTCTGCTGTCACAGACATTCCTGTGGGGCCTGTCTTCAGCTTGGTTACTTGTATGAGATATAGTACTGTCCTGCTGTAGAGAAATGTGAGGATAATTTGGGGTGATCAGGCAGTACAGTGATGGGGAAGCCATATGGAGATACCCCGTTTCAGGATGTAAAGTAGATTCTACTGGAGAAGTTTTATGTTGGGGTCCCTTTTGCCTTGTATCTCATGCAGTTAGTTTTCCCAGAATGCTAAACACATGCAAATCCCTGCAATCTTGATTTGGCATCATTTTGCATCTCCTTTTCATTGGTTGCCAACAAACTGATAAAAACAAGTTGAAAACTGTTTTACATTCAGAACACTACCACAAGTATGAAGGAACAAACAGCACTGGACTTGAAAGATACTCAGGAACAATAGACAGTGCTTCTCTCCTTGTGGGGAAGTCAAAATTGCCTTTTTCAAGCTAATGATATGTTCCTAAGGAAAGCTATTTCAGTTAGAACGGGGGTTTCAGGAGTAATATTCTCCATAGCTTCCCTCCATCTCTTGTGCTACTTTTATATAGCACTAACTATTGAGGCCCATAATACTTCAGCAGCTGCTCACTTTGAAATGACAAAAATCCCTACAGACTTAGGATGGCATAAACATGTTTAAAGACTTTTTATTTATAGAAAAGATTGAAAGACCTCTGTTTGTCTCATTCTTCCCAAGAATTGCTAGCCAGAAATATTTCAATGCAATGCTTTTCAGTCAGAGAACACTATTCCAAGAAAATTACACCATTTAGTGGAATTGCGTTCATTAGTGTCGAACTCATAGCAGAAACTAGGAATGATCATGATACACACACAGAGTACAGTCCAGACAACAGCTTGCCTCAAACTGTCAGCCACCTGACATAATTGTAAAAATCTGGGCCAGATTATGCATCTGCATAAAGCATTATTAGACGTGACAGCCTGGACACTAGGTGATTAGCTGCCAGGGAACCAAACTGTCCAGGTGAAGTTCATTGGATTCTTAGGAAAGGAGAAGGGAAAGGTAAGGAGGAGGGAAAGGAAAGGAGGAGAGAGAGGGATATGACTGAGTCATTTTAAGGAGCCAAGAGGGGAAAGATTCAAATGCACATTCAGAAACCCATATTTGGACATACAAAATTTAATGCTTGGGTAGGTGAGAAAGGTGTAGGTTTTCACTGTAGTCAGTGGAGATCTAAGTCTCCATACTTTTTCACCCATGTAGGTGCTTACTGACACCCGAGATGCTCTAGGGTATTCAAGACATCCACAGGTATAATAAATTTATATAGGACCCACATATCATACAGGTATTATAAGTTTGATATAGGACCTACAGAAGACCTGCACCCTTGTGGAGCAGCAATTTAAGGCCACGCACTTGTGATGAGCATCACAATCAAGAGTTTTCTGTCAATACAGGCAATGAAATGCTCAGATGTTTGCTCTGCTTCAACACAAGTTGAAAAACTCCAGAGTTGCTGTCATTTGGCTGTTTTTTTAAAAAGGATATTGTAGCAATAAAGTGAGCCAATACTCCTGTTTAATCTTGCTGCTTTACAAGAATATTGTGTAGATGGTCAATACCTGAACCTCCATGTGGGAACTAATGACACCAGAGCTTTGCAGGTTCTAGCTGCCAGCCTGCTTGGGCAACAAAGGATTGAGTAAAATCACTGTACAACACAGGTATGACTGAAAAACAGTGTAACATCACTCAAATCAGGGGGGGCAACACACCGTTTCTATCTATCTAGCAGATCTGGCAGAAAAATATTGCTGTTATTTTCAGGACTTCCAGATATGCGGTGGAAAGAAGCATCATTATGAACTCATCTGGAAGCCCCAAAGATACAGGGATATTTCACTTGCATGGTCATATTTTTCCAAGGCCATTTACAGTAGTGATGAGATAACTGACCTACAAAGACATTTGTGGGCTAGGGAAAAAATAAAGCCAAAACCTCACTAAAGTACTAGCATTGAGTTTTACAGGAATGCGAAAATGCTGTGAAAGATTTCCATGTTTACACAGCAAATTGAAGTAGAGTCCATGGAGCACACAGGAAAAAAGTTTACTCTGCCTTTATGAGTTATTAATTTTAACTGGGACAGAAAGTGACCCAGTGGAAAAGGGGAAGCAGGAGAACCATGTGCCTCTTTGAGCGGGAAGGGAATAGAAAGAACAATTTCCAGCAGTGATATTGCTTCCTGGCCTCCCCATCGTACTGGTATTTTCTCTTCCCTCAGCATACTTTTCAGATCTTTGATATAAATTCTTCAGCATAAGAAAATATTAACAATCTGTATCCTTAATTTTAAACAAATCAGATTTGAGAAAGTATCACTGCAAAAGATATAAGTCAGGAAGTCTCATTATGACTTGACCAAAATTTAGCCACATTTCAGAACTCTGGACTGAAAATACAACCTACTAGGGAAAACTGCTCAGGTTTTAAAATTAAAGCATGCTCCTCTCTTCTTTAGAAGGAAAAAAATGCAGTGAGGAGCTAACTCTCCACTATTATCTGAACTGGTATGTACAAGAGCCAGTGGAGACCATTTCAAAAAGGTTATAAAGACAACTTCAGGAGGATTGGAAAAGAACAAGGATAAGCCAGAAAATGAAGGAAAACTATTTCTAGGCCATACAAAGTTACAGTTTACTAAAGCAAATGTTTGTGAAAAGAATAGCAGCTCTCCTTGGACACCGACTGCTCCAAGAAAGACAATTCTGTGGTAACACAGAAAATCCAGATCAGTTACATCTTTGATCTTAGGTGCTAAATGGCTCCAAAATCAAAGGAAAAGTGTCACAATCAGTAGGAAATGGATTGACATGGTGAAAATGACTTGCTATGTTCTTCAGACTTGTACTGTTCTGAAATGGGTGGAGTTTCTAATTTGATGGGATATTTACTTATGAAGAAAGAAAATAACTGCTTCAACAGGGAAGATCTGACAGTAAAAGGTAGGATGTTAACCTGCAAGTAGTATGATGCTCTAGCGTAAAACATCTCTTGAACCTCTATTTGCAATTAAAAATCTCTTAGCTCTATGTCTGCCAATTGAGTCCACATATAATACAAATAGAACAACTTCAGCTTCCCAAGAGGAACTGTCAGTCTGACATAATCATAATTCAGCATGTGTCTACTGTCAGCATCTAAGGCAGTGCCAGACACAGTCACCTTAGCAGACTGGCAAAGAACAACCATGAGGTGCAGCTTTCCGGTTTGGGGAAAGACTAGCAATGGTGGGGTACAGTATAATTAAAACCAAAACCAGCAAGCAACAAATAAAATTCTGATAAGTAAAAATCATCCCTTATCTGTACATGTTACATTAGACTGTCCTTGATGGCAAGTCTTTTTTCCCATGAAAATAACTCAATTCTCCTTTCCCTGGTCACAGCAGAATCCTGCTCCCATATGCACAGAGCACTCTAAACCCAGATATGACACTTGGACAGTTTGTACCCTTGTGAGATCTGCTGCATATTATACAAATTAAGCACTGTCCTTGGTACTCTGGAACAGGATGGACCTCTTCTCCTATCTTGTTTCCTTTGCAGAGAAAGCACTAAGCATATAATTGTCACCTCTAGGAAGGAGAAATGGTTTAAGAGATGAGTTTCTGCAAAATGTAGCAAAGCCTGAAGAAAACTAAATTGGTAAGCACTCATGCAAGCTCACTATAAAACAAACAAACAAATAATAATACAAAACCCCCACGAAAATAATGACACAAGAGGAACACACATACAAAGAGTTAAATTCCAGCAATACAAATACAATAGTCATGTTTGGCTTGATAACCCAATGGCTCCCTCTACAGGGTGACATACTTTATTTGGATATAAAATGATTTTGCTATGTAACTGATGTACATCTCAAGCTGTTTTCAGTTGAAGCTGATATATTCTTAGGATCAGTGAATTCGCTATGTTCAGATGTAACTGCTTGTTATGTGCAAAATAAATGTATGGATATATTAAAATACTTGCTCTCTCACTTGAACATCACTCTCTCAAAAATTTCTGTATGTACCAATTCAGTCCCTTTCCCCACTGCTAAATCAATAATATCTTCACAAACTTCCTTGCAATAAGGTAGAGATCTCAAATATATTGTGTTTCCCTCTTTACTTATCAGAGTCCACACATCTGGGCCTTCTGTTAGAAAAGAACATAATCTTGATGAAAGAATGTTAAAACTAGTTTAAAAAATACCTAGGAAAAAATAAGAACATGTAATGGTCTTCACTCAGAAAAAGCAGTGCCTTGTTAGTCTAAAAATTCTATTTCAAAGAACAAAAAATGTCTAGATAAAGAAAGGAAGACATGGTTACCCAATTTTCCGATATTTGACATTTTCAATACAATTTCTGTTGCTGTTCATTATCTTTTAGAGAAAGACATTATCATTGATATGCTGCTTTGTAGTGTTTCAAGGACAGGTTATTAGGATCTGATGTTCAAAAGCTAAGGCTTGGGACATACTGTTCCTGGGAAACGTTCTGTCCATTTTAGGTAGCAACATGTCCATTTCTAATCACTACTTTCTCATTCACCTTGGAAATTGGCAGCATATGATCTCCCAGATTCCTTTGAGAAGCTGTTTTTTACAACAATACCCTGATCTGGATGTACAAAATGTAGTTAGAGAAAACTCAGAGTAAACATCTTTATTATTCTATCACACATTATTGCAGCAATAGGTACCAACAAGCTATCTCAATACAGCTGTTGAAGCAAATGCTCCCCACTGTCAGTACATTTCATAGCAATTCTCTGGAAAGCATACACACTATTAACTTCAATAGGAGTAGCTTCAGGGCAGGAGACACACCACTATATCCTAAGCTTTTACATAAATACGTCTGAAATTAATGACTTGGACTATTTTGTGTAGCCATAGCTATGCTACTTGAAATATTTATGTACCAAACATCTCTAGATTTATATACTCTTTAACATCCTAAGTATGTACTAGTCATA
>JAWWLV010000121.1:46556691-46574687 GCA_035041135.1 Platyrinchus mystaceus
ATAATAGGAGCCATCATGTGACACTGAGGTGTAGACTGGTACTGTGTGATGTACATAGATGCTGTACTAACACTATCTACCCAAAAGATTTTTTAAGGTCAGTGCTGAAAGGGTTCAAAAGTGGAAAAAAATCCTCTTCTGTATTTTACCCCTAAGAGGATAATTGGAATTCATGTTCAATAGCCCACAAGCGTATTTTAAGCTTTCTTCAGACCAAACTGGTAGACATATTACTGAAAGGGTGCCAAAATAAACGTATATTTGGCATAAGGAAAGAAAACCCTGCCTGATTGTTTAAGTGCCCCTTTGTGAAGGCTTCAGCATGCCTTATAAAAGAGCAATTGCAGATGGAATTTGCACTGACACTGTTCTAGATATCAGCCATGGCCCATTCCATGTGCTCAATACTCTCCTCACATCAGCACAGCAAATCAAATGAAAGGCATAGTGTATTGAGGGCATATTGTTCCAAGTCAGTTAGATGATCCATAAAGCCAATGGGATACATGAAGCTGAAGAGTATTTTCTCAATAATGCCTCAGATCCATTCATCACAGAAACAAAATCCCATTTTAGCTACACCTGGAAGCTCATTAAAATAACATAAATTAGGTTAATATAAATAAATAAGAGGGTGTAGCAAGTCTATTAAATACATTTTAATAATTCTACACTGTATCCTGGCCTCGGTCTCAATTGTTTATCTGTGAAGACAGACTGGTGAAAATTAGCAAGGTTAATCAATATACATATATTTTAGTCTCCCTCAGAGCAGACCTCAGGCTCTTTTGAGAAATAACAGATGGAATTTTATCTTCACTTGGAGAAAGCTTCAGCAAGGCAAAAAATTGATTTAGAAGCACTTTAATATGCTGCTCCAGTATCATGTCTACACAATCTATATAACCAGCCAATCTGGCTGGATGCTCGAGAATATGCAAAGATGAAAACTCCTCAAATTATCACTGTGACATCTGTGATTTCCTATTAGTTACAGATATCTATTTCACACAATTTTTCAAAGATAAAAGTGTATGAAATATCGACAAAATACAATAGACGTCAAACAGTGAATCTTCCCATATGCAAGGGAAATGTGCAATGAGAACATGTTTTTAGGAGACCAGGCCCATTCATCTATCAGCAGGCATTGTGCTGAGAAAGCCACAAGAGGGAGCGCAAACACTATTGGAAGATGTAAGGAAACTGGAGGAAAATGGGACAGGGACAGACAGCATTTGATGCCAAGTCTGTTGCTAATAACGGGCATTCTAATTCTATTTAATTTCCTTGTTAGCTTTAATGCATTACAAGTTTTTCAATACTAACCTGGTAAGAACAGAGCGAGAAAAAAGAATTCACCTTGAGCTGGATAAATGGAATGCAGAGACAGGTCAGAGCAGCAGGCAAAGCAGCCTTGGGTGTCAGGCAAGTGGAACTAAAAGGCTGCAGCACTTGCCTGCGGCAGAAAAAAAGGGAGATCAGCTGCTCCCTCCTGAAAAGCTTTTCATCCTGCTTTTGCTGCCACCGAGGGAGGGATGGGGGCACATGCAACTACCAGTCCAAATCAAAAGGGGCAGCTACTGTCATCCTTTGACAGCAGCAGGAACAGGCATCCCCATCTTCTGGGACTCCCCCAGCCTCACCTCCCCCTCCTCCTTTCCTTCATGAGACACAAAAAATCATGCTCCTTCACTGTGGTGAAATAGATTGACCAAAAAAATACCTGATAACAGATACTTTCATACTGAGATGTTCATATGTGGGTCAAATATGAGTTTGTGAAATCTTCCAACCTTTTAGCCAGATTTTTCTCATCTCTTACCTCTGGATTTTAGACAGTCAAATTCTGTTCTTGAGCTGAAGGTTGCTTATATAAGCCAAGGATAAATGTATTCTTAAAGGCTGTATTTTCTGGGTGGTTTAGTACAGTACAGTCATTGCATATCCATTTCACTTAGCTGTTGCAGTATTCCAGCAGGAAACAGCAGCAGGAGACTGATGTTATGCAAGGGACAGGAGCAAAAAGGATATGCTTGTGAATACTGATCCTCTGACTGATGTAATCATTGTGATAAAAAATAATGTCTTAGTAGTATAAGACTCAACTCTTCTGCATGAAGTTAGATAGATTCTGCATCAATCTAGTTTCTTCTGGGAGCTGAAAAAGGAGAAAGGTCACAAGGCTGTGAGACAGATGTGTGCCATACATCCCACGTCTCCTGCCTCCAGGGGATACAGGGCAGCAGCAGAAGCCCCAGCACTGGAAAACGGGTGGGCACTGCTTCACAACTCATGACTGTCTCAAAACACAGGGTGACAGGGGATCCCTTCCCCAGTGTGAAAGTGGTGCTGAAATGCCTCCCAACAGAGTCCTGACACACTGGAAGGCAACAAGTCAACTGAGACTCCTGCATTTACAGGTTACAAATGCCATTCTAACTAAATCATCCTATGCATTTTTCCAGTAATGCATGAAATCAATGAAACATCATTAAGAGAAATTAATTGGCTCTGAGGCTATCATGGTACTCACCACACCTGTCATTTCCCTTTGCATGGCAGGACCATGAAAGTTCTTACCAACTAGTTTATTTAAAATCTTCGTAAGTTATGTACCCTGCTCATCTCTTCTTATCCTTTTGTCCTTTACACTTTCTCCTTCTCCTCTTTCTCAGTCTGAATTTCTGTTACTTTATGAACAGGTATTGGTCCAAATGTTAATGCTAACCATCTTCCATTCCCTGTAATGGGAGAGAAAGGTCCAGCATAAATCTCTGCATCTCCACTGTAATAAACGATTCAGCTTTGACAACTCCAGCATGGACCAAAGATAGACTTGAAATTTTTAAAAATCAAAACTGTGAATAACCTGGTGCTACTCAAAGACGGACTATTACAGTAGTTGAATTCTGTGAGGTGGGAATTTTGCAGTAAACACATAAAATAGTTGCGCTTGAAAGATGAGCAAATAGGACTGCAGCATTCTAACTTCAAACAGCCACACTTACAAAGCTAAATACAGGCTATAAGAACAAGGTACCTCAAACAGTTCACAAGTGTTATAATTTTGGGCCACTAATTCACGCAGAGTAGCCAAGAAAACAAATTTACTACAACTTTTACTGCTTAGTTTTCATATATTGTTACATAATTTTTAGTTTGATAAATATTGTAGTGGTAAATTTTCTGCACATCAATTATTTAAAAAGTCATACACTGGTTTTGATAATGACTCAAAGTTTACCTTAATAAATCCGGACAGTGGATAGTTTCTCTTTACAAACCCTACACTTGTATTTTTCAAAGGTCAACTGAAATACAGAAATACTATTGTTTTCTCAGGACCTAGTGCTAACCTTCCTACTCTATCCAACAAGCAACGATATCAAACCATCCCCCACCAATCTCACCAATTTTTTTCCCATTGGTGGGAAAAATTATTTCACTGAGAACAGAATGACAGAAATAAGCTTCATTTAATCACTCACTGAAGGCCCAATATACAGAAAACACTAAAATAGCAGAAGTTTTGTTACAAGGATGGAATCATTACACAGAATGCTAATGTACATATTTCCTCCCTTTTAAATATAAATGTGCATAGATGAAGTGATCACTGGCTGAAAATATAGTTCTTGACATTGTAATGAACATGTTTCAGTAACGGCAAATCTTTGGTATGGTAAAACCATTTGTCTATGCATTTGTAGCACAACAAAAATTATGAATATGAAAGAAACAAAGACAAGCATTTATCATCTGTTTTCACTCAGATTATATTATTTAATCTAGAAACCAGAGTGGATTCCAGATGCACTTTTAAATATGACACAGAGCCAGCTTACCAGTGCCAAAGCTCTAGAGGGGTGCACACACAACAAATTTGCCCCTTCAAAAGCACAGGCACAAGCATGACAAGTCAGTCACTTGTTCTGAGTTATGGCCACTCCGTGCCCTCAGGAACTAGCTGAATGCATCTAGATTTTGATGTTTTATTCTCGACTGCAGGACCAGTGGCTACAGTGCCAACAGTTATCCAGAATGTTCCCTTTATAACTCTCAGAAGATTTGCCGCCAGGGGATGCAAGTAGTTTCTTAATTGCCTTTTTTTTTCGCAGCTTTCACGGAGGTGGAAAAGCTGCATGTTGTAGATCCACAGTGCCCATTTAGCAGGGTAAGGCAGAGAAATTACACAGCTGCAACGGATGTGGTAAAGACCTCACTTCCATAATTCAAAATTAGTTCTCTAATTTACCCAACACTGACAGGAAGCCGTGTTTGGGGCACAATCCTATTGCCATTTTGTACTAGCAACACTTAAAAAGGTGAGGGTAGAAAAAATAAAAATCTATCTGTTCTGCTCATTGAGCTCCAAGCAAGATAATCATTACTCGCACTGCAATTTAGGCAAAAGCCACCCTGCTCTTCCCTAACCATTACTTGTGCCGGAGCAGGTTCGGGATTAATACCGGATGACGCTCATGGTCCATATAAAAAATGGGTGCAAGATAAAAATGCATAAAGTGCAAATCGTAACAAAAAAAAAAATCCAGCTTTTCCTTTTCACTGACTTTTATTCATTGGTGCTTTAATTTGCATGATTTTCTTCACTGTGTAACTCAGGGATCCTACCAGGTAGCACCAAAAGAATGGCTTGTTCTCTACAGATGGACAGCTTTCTGGGAGCTTCTGGTTTACCCATAATTCCGGTCATTCCCACCCCCCAACCTGCAAAGCACCAATTCAGGCCAACTAAAGTGCAGTCAACTTCAAACATTCTTTATTCTTCCCTGATAACTCTATGCACTGGCAGTTCAGGGATCAATAGGATAACCGAAGCTCAAAGGAGCCTCAGGAAATTTCTTGTCTGACTTTTTCTACTGCTTAGCTGTCCTTGGGATGAAAAAGCTTTTTCTTACATCCCATCCAATTCTCTCACCTCAGTTCATGCTCATTGTCTGTGATCTTTCCACTATGAGTCACCCTGAAAAACCTGACTCCATCTTGTTGAAAGACTCCCCATTTCTGTTGGAAGGCTGCTATTGGGTTCCCCTCAAGATGTTTCACCTCCAGACTGGTCAAGTGCATCTCCCTCAGCCTCACCTCAGAGGCCAAGTACTACAACCCTTGACAATCTTTGGGGATTCCACTGAACCCACCCTGGTTTACAGATGCCTTTCTTGTACTGAGGTCCCAAAACTGGATGCAGTATCTAGGTATGGTATAATGAGGGCTGAGTTGAGGTCATAATCACTTCAGACTACTGGCTCCAGTCCTGTCAGTACAGCCTGGGAATTTGGTACCCTTCTTTGTTACCAGGGTGCACTGCAGACTCATGCTCTACTTATTAAGCAACAGGACTCCACATCGTTTTCCCACAGAGCTTCACCCCAGGCAGCCAGGGCCTGACCTGCCATGCTGCAGCATCATTCTTCCTTCCCAAGTGCAGGACTTTGCAGTTGTCCTTGCCGAATTTTATAACATTTCTGTCAGAGCATTTCTCCAGCCTGACCAAGTTCTGAATGGCAATCCTACAATATGCTTTAAGAAAATTCAGAGTAAGGACATCCATCAACAATATTGGAAGAGATTTCAGTACTGCGACCAAAAGTGAACCACTTGCAGAGGTTCAGACGCAGAATCCCTTCAGTATTTCACAGCTTCAGAATGCGGTTTCCTTTGGCAGCCCACAGACACTGCCATTGAAACTGGTCTCCAACGTAAATAGTCTACTGGCTGAAATCCACCTCATTCTCATGACTCTTCAGCTCATCCCTATAGTGGCTTTACTTGGATGACATTTACTTTTGTCTCATGTTTACTGCTGTCATCTATTTGCTGAGTGTCATCACTGGTGATAATAAAAATGATAGAGGAAGAGCTGAAAGTCACTTTCTTCTTTGGCCTGTCCCCTGCTTTCTGAGACATTACTATTGGTCGTATTGGCTTGTCATTCCCTGTTACTGGTGTTTCTTTCATGGTCCTCTGGAATCTCATCAGGCGAAAGCACAGGAGTTGCAAAAGGCATCGGCGAAACTGCAAGAGAGAATAAACAGAATGAAGTTACAACTTCCTCAGCATTCACTATCATGTACGATCCAGTGAAGGGCACAATACAATAAATGACTCAAAATAAATTTCTGCATATTTTCACCTTGTTCGGAGTTAACTGCAGTGCTGTAACAAACATGATGGCTTTGCAGCAGCTACTTTTTTCTCTACATCAGAGCAGAATAGGATGACCGAGCCAGTAGAGGGCACTGAAATGCTATTTGATATTTTACCAGCCACAGAATCTACAATCCACAATCTGCAAAGGAGAAGAGGACTAGGCTCCAATATGTGCTGTAGGTATTGTTCCCATATTCAAAAATCACACTTTTTTCCTAGCAGGGAAAGAATATTCTCAGAAACACTTCCCAGGAGGATGCAGAGGGAAGGAACAATGGGAGGAAGGGGATACAAAGTGATGTTTTCTACCTTCACCTTAAAATAACTCCAGGGTCTGGAATTTTATCAAAAGCATTGAACATTACAGATGTAAAATCAAATTTCGATGGTTGGTAACACAGAAGTAAAATGCTTCCATTGAATATGGAAGGAATAGAAGCCTTTCAGTGGACTAGAAACTACCTATGGTACAGGAAGTCTGTTCTACCTTGTGACTAAATAATGCAAGGCATTCAGTGAAAGTTCACACCCGTATCCAGAATGATAATTCCAGTAGTAGAGCTGTTTTAATTCTCCAGTTATGGTTTCCCCTTCAGCAAAACTGAGATCCAGGTATAGGGGTTAAAGGATACATTCATTCAATAGATCCATATCTGCACACTTTTAAAGCTCTAATACAATCTTTTGAGGAAATTCTCTCATTTTACAAGAAATGTGGGCAACTGCCTCTTCTTTTAATAACCCATAACAAAACTTGCCTGGAACATACGAAGAGAACTTCATACAAACAATCAAAACACCAAACAAATCCAAAACAACAACAACCCCCCCCCTCAACTACAAACAGTGGGAAGTGCCAGAAAACAGCCCATCTTTTCTCTGAAAAGGGAGTAGGAGATCTTTTTGCAACAGCCTTCCATTTAGCTGTGTTAAGGATTATTCTGTATTATCCTGCATGGCCAGTGACTCTGCTTTCCCAGCTATTATGCAAGAAGCTCTCCAATATGCCAGTTTGGAACAAGGTTTCGTTATAGAAAATTAAACCTATTCTGACACAAGGGAGGCCATAGGTCCCGTTGGACAGGTAGACCTAGCCAATTACAAGACAACAGAGAAAGCTGAACTGGTGCAGGAAAACGGTCGTGTGGAGGCCTTGAAGACTTCAGAGAAAGTGTTCTACCTCTGAGTAGCAATGAAGTGAAAGAGCATAAGGATTTTGGAACAGGTCAGATAAAGGAAGGATATTGCAGAGAACTGGGTTTAGGATTCCTTCTGAGGGCAAAATAACACACACACACAAACAAAAAAACAAAAAAAAAAGGCAAAAAAAATCATCATTTTGGTCCTAATCTGGAATTAGAGGCAAGTGAAAATACTTCACAATGTATCTCCAATAAGCATGTTCAAATGATTGATTTTTATCCTGGCTATGTACTGGCATTGTGCCAGTTTGATTTGCTTCAGGGTATCAGAACTTACAAATTGTTTTTCAGATAAACTACTCAGCCTGACATCTAGGTATAGAATCAGTGTATTAAAAAAAACACTCTGTTGAAAAACAGTCTTTTTGAACATCACTGTTGTGAGCTCCCCATATCCAGGCCAGCTCTGGTATTGTGCAGCAGTGTAACCATGGATCAGCCTGCTGTGAAAGGATCTGTTGGGGAAGAACTGCAAGATGCCATATTGGGCGCTCCTGCCTTTACTCAGGAAAGCATTTAGGCTCATCCTTACCCTCAGTCCTGGTCTGAGCTGCACGGCAGTTTTTGTTTGGCTGCCCATCTGGCTGATCGGGCCCACTGACTTTGCTGCCTCATCCCTACAGGCTTCTGGCTGGCAAACGCAAACCAGTGTAGGAAATCACAGAAAATTCCCTCTCTGTAATGAACTAACAGGTAAAGAAAATCCATGAAAATCCTTCTAGCAGTCATTCATGGGTTTTTACCCTTTGCCAAGTGATACCAAACTCCAGGTAGCTTTAACTCTATGGTTTCAGAAGTTTACAATGTGCACATTACACCAGTTAGTGTTAGTGTTAAAACACCGAGTTGTTGTTGAAACACTAACCAAGTTACTGTTCTTGGTTATGGTGAAGTATGTTCATGTCTAAATAAATTCACCAACACCACTTAGCTGCAATCAGTGGTTAACTTCACTGTTATGATGATTTACAGAATAATGTATAGTTTTCTAGTTTCCATCTATTTGGCATACCTCTGATAACTCCAAATACTTTCATGCTCTCTTTACTCTGTAAAGCACTGAAATGAGCCACCTACCACTATTAACTCAGCAGTCTACTTTTTGTAATGAAGACTACAAAAGCAGACTAAAAACTTTCTTCACATTAATAAGTATGTCTTCTCAACATAATTTGTCTCCAAAAAACATTTCACTGTCATCCACATGAGATTCTGGCTTTGAATACCATGAAGCTCTGGTGTAATATTTGAAATACTATGCTGAGTTGTTCAGTCCTTGTGTTGCCACAGTGTAAAAGTCAGAGGTAAGGTTTTTTTCTTCCTAAAAACACAGGCAACAGATATTCTGAATTTCCTCCGATGAAGTTCTGTTGTGCTATGGGAGTGATTCATATGAACTCTTCTAGTTGTAATCCATTTCATGGGTAAACTGTCAAAACTAGACATTTAAATTCTGACACTCTTTCCCATCTCTTCCATGGGAGTTTAATGACTCAATTAACATATAAGCAAATCCAGTTTCTAATCAGGTGGTACTTTAAGCACCATCAGGGATTTTAATTCGACTAGACTTTCATCTTTTCTCCTAGTTGTTCAATTTTTTAAAAAATTTAAGCTTTTCAGATTAAAGTATATCAGATCTAAGCTCCACAACTATGATACTTGGCTACTAATCATTCAAAAAACAAAATCTTTTATTTACCTACCTTTCTACTCATGAAGATATAGATGACTGGATTATAAGCAGTGCTTGACTTGGCAAAGAAAGATGGGATGATAGCTACTGTTGGAGTTACAAGGTTGTTATATCCATATGTTATCAGGAGGGAGACCACTGCATAGGGCATCCAACAAATAAGGAATGTGGAGATCATCAAGAAACACATTTTAGCCACCTTCTTTTCATATTTTAGAAGTTTGATCACTTGAACACTCTGGAAATCTTCAACACTGCGAAGCTGTAGAAGAAAAAAGATAAAACGGTAGGGTAAAATAGCTCTGTGTTTTACTGGAAACTGAATAGTTCTACATTTATTTATAAGTAACTCATTCACTAACTTAGTTTTAGGCACAGATGCTATACACCTTATCTTGTGAACCACAATTCTTCTGGAAGTTTACATCATTCTTCCCAGACTTACTGTCTATATTAATTGTAAAAATACAATCTGAGGAAAAATAGAATAGCAAATCTACTAGAAAACTACAAATCCAGTGATGTAACAAAACATGCTGCAGTTATTATTGTATTTTAGAAAAATAAGTTGCCCTCATCCACTGGCATGAACAAGTTCAGTTTATAGTTAGTGGTCCTTTAGTGTCTGACTAGACAATCCTGTAGATCTGTGTCATCAGAAGTCTTTAGAGAGAAGAAAATTTCATAAAAGATTTCTCTGTACTGCTCTGCCACTTTGTTACCCTAAACTTATGAAATTGCTAAAGCAAAATTCTAGGCAGCAGATTACCAGCACTATTCTGAGTGAGTCATAAAATGAGGAAAAGATGGGACATGCACGTGAGCATTCTCCATAAGTTATCAGCTGTGCCAATATTGTTGACCACAAAATAGAATGGGTTCAGACTAATTACCACAGAATATTAATCAATAACACTTTCTGATACTAAGGATCTGGACTGAAAAAGGGTTGCCTTAACATGGAAAACTGTTTAAACAGGGCTTCATGTCCACTTGGAACAGTTTCACGCAGTTATCTTCTCTGCTGATGATGGTTATCTCAGACTGATGAAGAGGAGAGAGAATTCATGAATCAGGAAAACTGCAAACAGAGTTTTCTTTTTCCCTGTTTTCAAGTGAGGATCTGATATGGATTAGTGAGCATAAGCAGTTCTCTAACCTTCCTCCCAGTAAAACTACACAACAAATAGACCTTGAAAGGTCTAGTTTGGTTCTCCTCCAATCCTACGTCCTTTTTAGTGGTGCCTGATATAGATGAACACAGATTAAACATTGAGAAGTTTGAATAGGAAGTGAGAGTGCAAATTGGGCTCAGATCCTAGCCTAATATACAGCTTTTTTTTTCAGTGAAAATATTACATTGAGAGAAGTCTTACTTGTATTAACTTACCATTCTTACTGCATATAGAATATGGCCATAGCAATAGGCCATGATCCCAACAGGTGCTACTAGACAGCCAAGGAAAAAAAGGAGTACAAAGGAGGTATCATTAGGGTCTTTTGACTTCCAGTCCACTGAGCAACCTAATCCGTGAATTTCCAGTGTGTATCTGTTCCAGCCCAAAAGAGGTGCTCCAGTCCAGGCTAATGAGTACAGCCAGATGTATGTGATAGCCCGCCAAGACCAAGAGAAGTCAATCACTTTTGCATGGACTACTCGAATGTAGCGTTCATAGGCAAGAACAGTGAGAGTCATAATTGAAACAATTCCTGTAAAAAAATAAAGAAAATCAATTAAATACTTTACAAATACTGCAAATGATAGATGTTTCCTTTGCTAGCAGGTTAACTCAAAATTAGCTAGCTCATATTATGAATCTAGCACCAATAAGATTTTTGGGTGATACCCCATTACTCACTAACCACTAGGTCAAACAGAATCACTAACTTCAAAACTACTCAGAGTAGGAAGCTGACATCTGATCCTGATGTACAATGGCCAAGAATTACGATAAGAAAAAAGAGACTAAGCTAATACTTCTTCTTAAACATTACTTAAATGAGGTTTCATGGTCCAAGGTTTGGGGGTTTTTCTGCTGGCAATTGTTGCAGGGTTTGTTGTTCTTGTGCACTTCTTTGGGGTTTGGGGGGAGGTGTTTGTTGAGTTTTTTGTTTTTTTTTTCTTTCATTGTTGTTTTGGGTTTTTAAAAGAAATAGCTGCCATATAGAATTGAGATAATCAGCAATAACAAAATCTGTTAGAAACAATAAATTCAGAGTTGAAAATGAAATTAAAGGAAGCGTTCAACAACTGAAAGCACAGATGTACACCTTTAATCACAGAATCACAGAATATTCTCAGTTAGAAGGGACCCACAAGGATCATCAAGTCCAACTCTTAAAGTGAACAGCCCATACAGGGATTGAATCCATGAACGTGGTGTTTTTAGCACCGTGCTCCAATCAACTGAGCTAATCTCAGGGTCCCACTGTGAACAAGATGACTAGAAGAATTCCAACTTATTTCAAGATATTCTGGAAATCTTTGCATTCCAAAAAATAATCAGGAAAGCAAAGTGTTACATTGCTGAAGGTGTCCCATCTGAAAGTCATTCGGTTATTTTGAGTGTCCTTTCCTATCTTGCCACTTTCATTAAAGTATCAGTCTTCATTTATTTATCCACCCTCTTCCTTTTCTGTCCAGCTCAAACCCATTACACAATTATTAACATGCTATGACAGAAGTCACATCTGTCTGTGACATTTGATGATCAAAGCCCAAATTGCCCACCAGGCACCTGTCAGACACCTGAAATCTGTTACAATTCAGTCATCAAGCTCATATACACAGCCTCTTAACAAAAGGGTGTATTTCACAACATTCTGTGAGGTTACGAGTATCTGTGTCTAAATCTGTATACTTTTTATCTAATATGAAGCACAAGTATTTTGTCATTCATATGCACAGCATTTAATTTCGTTAAGTACATTCATATTTGCCATAACATGTATGTATACAGCTGTAAGAAGGCTAACTGTGCAGATTTCAATACCAAAGAGAGAATAACTGTAACTCAGCAGAAACCTTCTGAGGATATCACAGATACCTGATCTCACTTCGAAAAAAAAAGATAAGCATTAATTGAAGACAAATTAACAATAGCACAGAAGGACCAGCAACATGGAGTTGGGAAGGCAACCAAGAGTAACAAAATCTAGAGCAACACATAGCCTCTATGTCAAGGTATTTAACAGCAAAACCAGTGTATTATTAACCAAGTATCTCACAGTAGGATATGCTTCAAAATCTCTAAGAAAAGTTACTTCGTCCTGCAAGTATTCAAGGATTCCTTTTTAAAACTGATGAGTTTAGCAAGCTTTCTTGATTAACAGGAAGGATTTCCCACTCTGAAATAAGAAGTGCCACATTCCTGTCATAGATCTCTTCAAAATTAATTTTTTTAATATGTACTTTTTTGCTAGTTGTCTTTAAATCTTCGTCTCAAAAATATTTTTGGGCATGCACTAACCGTTCACACTTAGCTTTGTATGGCTTTTTCTTGTATAAATTATTGCTGTAGAATTTTATTTTCACGGCTTGAATTGGACTAGTAAATGTTGATTAGGAGGTTTCCGGAAGACTTAAGGTTTGGTTTGGTTTGTGCTCTTTTTTAAATGAAGTTGAAAAGTAGTCCTTCATGACCTTTTGTGGCACCTAACATGCTGAAAATACACTGAAGAATGTGGAACTAAGCAAAACATTAGCAGCCATTAGAAGATAACTACAGAATTTTATAGCTACTATTCTACGCTTATACTGGTTCAAGTAAATGCTTTATACAATCAAATGCAGTTTACTTCCTAAACACAAGGTAAGGCAAAAAGTTCCCTCCTATTTCTCTTGCCCAAAGATTAGGAATCAGAAAATTTTACCTACCAGTTATGAAAATCATCCACAGATACGTTTATGAAGGAAAATTCATATCACTCAACTATAGGCTCAGTTTGCTAACATAGTGTACTGAGGCTTCATGTCTGTGATCAGTGGAGAGGAAGAAGAGCTCCTCAGAATGGTGAGTCAGAATTCCAAAATTAACCTCTTGCTCTTTACCACCTTCCTTCTCCCTACAATTGTATTCAATGACGAATCCCCCTGTGTACTTCTAGCATTTCCCCATCCATTTTTATAAAAGTACTGAATTCTAGCCATGACAAAGTAATCAAAAGCACACACGCTTGGCTGAAAGTACAGGTGTTCAGAGGCAATAATTTATTCAGTCCTTGACATTCTCAAGGAAGGCACTGGATGCTGAATATCTCTAAAAATCAGTAAGTGCACATAAATCTTTGAACAGCTTTATATCAAGCCCCTTTCAGTCTGAAACCACTGCTCTTTAAAGGCATAATTGAATTTTCCTCCCTGAACTGTAAGCAGGACCTTGTAAAGCCTGTTGAACAGCATGCACCAAAATGCAAATCCCTGTTCTGTTGGTATTCAAGAAGTGTCTGGTAGAACACAGACATGAGGCAAGAAATGCAGGTCACAACATATTACAGTAAATTCCTCTTTGATGCAGGCTCTCTGCTGTCACAAGGTCATAGGAGTAAGAGTAAGGTTGAAGTAGTTAACCATATAAACAGAAATTGGAAACAAAATATCTTTACAGGATGAGAAAAAAATGTAGGGAAATCATTGAAAAAAAAAGCTCCTCCTATGCTGTGGAGCGATGGCTGCCATTTTAATTGTAGTAGATGACATGCAGAAATAGCTGTAAGAACAGGAATACTGACATCTGCCCTAAGCAGAAGAGTTTTAAAACATGTATTAGAAAGACAAAGTCCTTAACTAGGAGGAAACACACATTGATTCTGGTGGTGAGTGCTGTAGATAATGATGTATAAGAGTTATTTGGGTTTTCTTGTTCTTGTTACTTCTACTGGGAGCTATACAACAAATTAATTCCCAAGAAAATAACATTTCAGTGTGTTCAACAGGTAGACTAGATCTTGTGAGTGCACATCAAACCTAAGTAAATATGCTTTTAAATGGGCAGAGGACTTTTCCTGGGAAGCAAAGAAAATCCTGAGGAGATTCTGACTGAAGAAAAGAGGAAAATTTTCCACAACAAAATAACAAGCTATTGAAATAATCTCCCCAGTGAAGTGGTGCATTCTCTGCCACTGGACACTTTTAAAATTCAGCTGGACAGGATGTTGGGCCATCTTGTTTAGACCATGCTTTTGTCAGGCCCAGTTTCATACACAAGGGCAGGGGAGGTCCTTGGTTTTTAACAGGATTTTAATACAGGCAAAAGCAAGACTAGAATTGAAAATAATTTGAATTTTCCCCCCATCATGCATCTTCTGCACCATGTGTCAATATGCAACCAAAGCCCATTTGATATTTCCAGCCAAAACTTTGAGAAGGAAGAAGCACAGATTAGCTCGTGTAGCCAGAACAGCCTCATGGATAGATCACAAAAGCATTAACTGACTGTCATATCTGGGAATGATCTGCAGCAACGACTGAATATCTTGTATGTTATTTGAGTTTCACAACTGTTGGGAATTTGGGCTATTCTCTGTGTGCACTTCACATCAACAAATTCCATTCTGAAGCTGCAAAATGCCCAAGCGTACGGCTGTAAGTAGCAAGAGCTAGAATATGCCTGCCACCTCCACATGTAAATTATATGAACCAGTAACACTCACAGAGGCATAAATCTTGTAAAAGTCTGTTCAAACTCAGTGTAGCACAGTCAGTGTGCAACATGCATGTTGGCAGTCTGCAGGTTTTTTTCTATATGCTAATAGCAGTCAGGTTCCAACAAAATTTCTACATAATCAAAAAAAGAAATTATATGTATATATATTTAAACAGTTACTTATATCTTATTTGGGTAATTACCTGTACTTCTGCTGCAATGATCCCAAAGATGAAAAATTTCTTCATCAAATGAGGAAATTACAATTGAATGAGAAGTGAGGAAGGGTGAACTTAAATATTTTGGTAGGTGAATTTAATGCAATTGAAGATTAGCCCTGATGTTAAAGGACAGTTTCAAACACATTTATGAAATATTCAACATCCTAGACAGTACTGCTGAAACTTTATAACTCCAGTTATGATGAACAAGTGAAAGAGTTTCAATTCCTTTTGAGGTTATTTTAACTTGTTTCCCCATGCTAACCTAGGATTCTATTAAACCTACTCTTTTAACCTATTAATGACAATAACAAGACATCCAACAAACACATCTAAAGATGCAGCTATAGAGTAATTGTTAAACCTACAAATAGAGTCCAGGCTTTCATGAAGTAAACCAGAGTTCAGTAAGAAGTTGTTCATTTTGAAGTCACCCACAAATGGATTCAAGAGCTCATTTCTTAAAGGGCCTGATTCTAAAAGTTTCCTACCCCTAGCAGACTTACTTGCAGAGGTCTAGAAATCAGTTTTTAATCGGATTTTGCATCTTTAAACAAAAGAGTTTCTGAATCAGTAATAGCTATTAAATAACCTTGCAACGTACATGTTTATCAGTTTGCCCTTAAAGCCAAAGCTGCTTTATCAAAAGAATTTCTACTTTTTTCTAATTTTCTTTTAAAGTTAATTCCCTAGATTTATGTGCTCTGTTCTACCATATAAATAACAGAAGTGTAAGAGTGGTTTCAGATACACAGTTAAAGCTTGAAACAAATACATAAAAATTCATCTTTGCCATCATAGGTTCATTAGATGTCGTGCATATTTTCTTGTTGTCCCAGATTTTCCCAGTGAATGTAAATGAAGGTATAGAGAAGGCTGAAGTTTATAATGGTTCACTGCAAAGAGTTCATGAGTGAATCCTGAAGCCTTCATTCAAGCAAAATTCATATTAAAAATAAATGGAGCCTCTGTACATAAGGATTTCACCCATTATTAATTTCGGATTTTTCCCAATGCTTATGTAAGAAAGATGGAGAGAATTGTTAAATGATCACAGTTATGGAGTTTAAATGCAGGACTGTGTACAAAGCAGTCAAAAGCACTGAACATCTGTGGTTTGGATAAGTCTATTAAACCCATCAGATCCACCAAACACATCATATTTCAAATGTATATCTTCTTGAGATGAAGTTATCTATGCTGGGTATTAAAAGATTCTTTGCTTTTTCAGGGGTCATTAAGGCTTCTTGGCATAACCTAAATTTAAAAACAACTAGGGATAACATACACCTGTAGACACCTTGATTTTCAAATTCTGTGCAAGTCTACGTGAAGACACTAATTCAGTTAGGACGACATATTTTCATTAGAGGAAAAATTATTTGCTATACTCCTTTTTTGTCTACTCATTGAACTTCTAGGCACACCTGAGCAGTAGTGGTACAGTATTAATTTCTCTACTTCCAGTCATAGTTGTATATTCAGATCAAAAATTGCAAAGAAACTTGAAAGTTTGCTTCTAATGTAAAAAAAAATAAAAATTCATAGCACTAACCTGAGTTAGCTAATTCAGGTTAAAACAGAAGTAAGCACAAGGTTTTGATTTGTATTAAGAACTGGAATTCCATACCACAGACAAGTGCTGAAAACAACTTATTAAAAGGAGTGAGAAATATAACCTTCTTATTATGGATTTCATGGAGCAAAATACATTTTTTTCCCCCAGTATGGATTAATTCTTAACATTGATTTCTCCACGTTGACTCTAGCTGTGATGTCAAGCTTCAAAACAATCTTAGGAATTTAACACTAAAGAACAGGTTTAAGTGTCCTTAAACTAGTCCTACACAAAATAAGGCACAAAGGCTGACAAGCATGTACTTTGTAATGCTGTGGTAACTATCCCTAATATTCATGCTATAAAATTAAGCAATTTATCAGACTCCATATCCTATGAGGCTGATGGTCTCTGATGCAGGGGAGGAGGGGGAAGGTGGTGGTTGTGTGTTATCCTCAATATTATCTCATGATGAATTGTTGCATGCATCTGGTATTTAGCTTTATGCTGGCTAACTAAGCAGACTTCAGGGTCTGTTTCATATGTGACACTCTAGTATGGATCAACTTTTTGCAAGGCTAGGTCCTGGGTATTTCACATGATAAGCAGATGGAATATTCTTCAACTATGTAACACACCTGGCCAGCCACAATTCCCCCATAGTGCTGACCTGATGCTTTTCAAGTCAAGCAGTAGGTTCAAACTCCCTAGTGTTTCATCTGATAAGGCAGGAACCCTACACATAGTGTTACCTAGAGCACACGTACACCCAAAAAATGTCATGTATGTAGAATTCTTGTCACTCTCTCAGAGATTCTCTAAAGGCTCTTTTCAGAGCCATTCCCATCCTATCTCCCCACTTACACACATAAGCCTGTCTCATCCTCTATATTCCTCCATCTTTGGTTTTTGGTTTTTTCAATCCTGCTGCCTATGAACATACTATTTCATATCACATGATTTGGTGGGAAAGGATGGAAATACATGGCATTAGCAAATATAAACACATGGCAGTACTAGGTACAAGTATTGCTTTACTTTGCACACTCAGAGATCAAATTGAAAGGCAAATCTATGACCATAAAGGTTTCAAGTCATAGCTACCATAAAATTGAGAATACAGTTCATTCATCCAGAAATAATGAAACTTAAGCATCTAATACATACATTAACTGGGATATCTGTCACTACTCCTACATACCACTTTCTGATACCAGTGCTTTCAATAAATTGGCCTATTACCACCCCTGTGAAGCAACCATGAATCTTTTGTTTCAAGACATTATAAGCTAAAGAGAAGTCCATCTTCCATCCTTTCTCTCCTCTACTCCATGCCCCCTTCAATACATTGAGTCAGTTTGGGTCATCTGGCAAACGGCAGGTAACCATTGTAACCACAGAACATAGTAAGTAAGTAAAGTAAGTGGCCAGTCTTCGAGAACGAAGATTTGGGAAAGGTGTTTTTACCTTTCAAGCCTGCGCAATGGATTTTTTAGGTGA
>JAWWLV010000121.1:46574787-46586320 GCA_035041135.1 Platyrinchus mystaceus
TTTCGAGTGACCTTCTCTTAGATGGATGGCCTTAGGGGCTGACGAGCTCCATCTACCCGGGGGATTCGAACCTGCGGTCTTGGCGCTGAGAGACCAGCATCTTAACCGCTAGGCCACCAGGGGTCCCCTCACAGAACATAACAGCATTACTAAAGTCAAATTTGGCAGAGATTTCCCAAGAGCACACAGGTGCAAGGCTTCTGGTGCTGTCCCCACAGAAACACGCTGTTTTGCATAATGCCATACACCTGGGTAGCAGTTCTCACCTGCAAGAACCTTGCCTTTTTTAGCCCACCACATACTCACATCATGCATGTTCTCACACTGCTTTCAGCTACCTAATATACAATTAATGCATGTGTATGGTTCCATTTTCCATGTATGATTCTGTTTCTGTGGTGTACTGCAGACAAAAGCACTGAATTTTACTTCCCTCCCTGTCCTCCTCCCCTGTCTCCCCCAGCAGCTTTTCCAGAAATTATTTAGATTTCATTCTGAGTGAGCTGCATATTTTAGTGTGATGAAATATATACTAATTAAAAAAAAAATTGTTACAGAAAGCCATTATCGTCATTGTCTGTATATTAGTCCCCTCTTAGCAAAAATATGCATTTCAAACCGATTTTTAGCTTTTATCTGAATCGAATTCTGACATGCTTGAAGTTTCTTCAGGTATTGGAGATCTATGTATTCTGATTCAAGGCCGAAGATTCTGGGGGTTGATTTATTCCACTAGCAGATCAGTCTTCCTAACTCTTTCTGAAAGACTTGGCTGCTCATTGTTTACAGATAATGCATGTCTGATATACAGACTATCATCTCAGAGAATACTCCTATCTATACGTGCCAGTTATAAACATAAACACTCTCTGTGTCTAGAAACTGATGTTAGTTTTCGCTCTGATTTAAGCCTAGGCAATTACCCCAGCACAAACGGGGTCATTGCTATTTAAGCTGCAGTTAAACATAGCAAAACTGAAGTGTCTTCTTGTTTAAGCCATTAGCATGAAATTTCTACATTGCAACTTCTCCTCCAGTAGCCAGCCACTCGGAATCAGGGAGGAGTGATAAGCTACCTATTGTTGTCTGGATTTTTTTGAAAGAAAATTCTCATTTTTGCCACTTTCTATTGTTTTCCTACCAAAATTCTGCGTTTAGTGTGGATTTGATTTTGCATTATATGTGATAATTATTTCTTCTGTATTCTAGGTTTTTCCAGGAGTTATATTAGTCTGGATGCATCATTAATACTTCAAGCTGCACACTGCAGGTCATCATGGAGAAAACTGCAACACACATCTCAGCTGCATTGCATTGTCCCATAATATGTGTATATACTGACTTTATAATCCTTAATTAGAACACAAAATACTGCAGTGCCTTCAGAACTGTTAGTTTCAATAAGTTCTAACAACCACAACACCTTTTCTCCTCTCCATGCAATATACAACTTATTTTCATGGTTTGCCATATTGCCCCACCACTCCCCCCAAACATGACTTGTAATTTGGACAGAGGTAGTATAAGATACATATTCCTGAATCTTTACAGAACAACTGGAGCATAATGTAGCAAATAAGATGCAATTCTGAGACAGACCATGGCTTTTGTCAAATGACAGATTATTTTCTCTATCAATTAATCCTTCACCTACATCCAAGTGCTGAATTACTATTTTGCATATCTAATCAGAAAGCCACTCTTCTGCAATCCATCCTCACTGTCTTCATATTTGAAAAGCTAGACAGCAGCAGTTTAGAGAAGCAACTTCCGGTCCATGGCAAGACAAGCTGCTATTGCACTCTGTAATTTTGTATTGCAAAATATATAACCAGTCTATTTGAATTCAGCAATTAGATGTTACGATATGTTTTAGGTGCCAGCTATGAATCACTTCTAATTTTTCAACCAATTTTAACATCCGCATTCAAATCTAGGTAGGTCAAAAATCACTTCTCATAGACATAATTGACTTCAAGTACGTTTTATATGCACCTGAATGATAAAACTACAAGGAAATAAATCACCTCTTCCAGATTCAATCCTGCAAGTGATTTATTCACTTAAAAAAAAAAAAAAAAAGAAAAAAAAAATTGCAAAAGCTGAAAGCATGCTGATTGAGTCTCCATCTATCCGTAACACAAGATCCTAAAACCATCTGCTGAGTAACCATAGAAAACGCTTTTAGTGATATTAAATCAGTGCATATAACATACATTGGTAAATGTAAGAGGGTGGCACAGGACATCATTCTGTCACTGCACAGAGAAAGCCTTAGATGAAGTAGCTAACAATTATATACAGATAATGTTTTCGCTTTGTTTTAAAATAGGCTGTAACTGAAGGCAGGTACACAGGATGCTCTCTTATTCCAGTATTTTTCCAAGGCAGGGGGAGAGTAGTGTGTAGGGGCTTGCCTTAAAGCAAATAAATAAAAGAACCTCAGCTGTACACACAGCAGCTTTTCACAGGAAAGTACATTCTGTAAAACTATTTACAATTTTTTTGCATCCTCCAGTTCACATTACTGGAATGGAGTATACACCTGGACATCCACATTTACTTGACAGCTCATCAAGATCTACCTGCTATATACCAATGGCAACTTGTCCAGAAAGGATATAATGCTTTTAATTAATTTGACATTAAAAGCTGGCAGTGTTTTTTTACCCTTACAAGAACAGCTTACAGTTAGGTAAGACAAAGGTCTCTAATCACACTTCAGTAACATTAGCTTTTCAATCACAAACAAGGTTTAACAATACAAAGCCCACAGCAAGTACACCCTTACTATGCAATCTTCTGTCAAGAGATTGCCTCAAAAAAATGTGTTCCTCGAGACCATTCCTGTTATCAACCAGGTTTGTTAATCCTTTCTTCCTTTGCTCAATTAAACTTATCAGAAAGCATTAGGACACCACCGCTGGCAGATGGTTTAGTTGCCATTACTTGTAGCTGAAGTGATTTATGCTTGAGAGGTATGTGTGCATGTTCCACATGATCAGACTAGCTTACCTCAGGGACTATTCCTATGTACCGAAGACATTAAAGCAAACATCCACTGCCTGGGGATGGGCAGGACACAAATTTCTCTTGCGCACATCAAATTCTGACAATCACTGTCATTTAAAAAAAAAAACCTTATCAGTGAGAAGCCAGCAGATGCACACAAAGAGGTGTCCTCTCTACAAATTATACCCAAACCCTGTATGCTCTCAGTGATAGACAGCAAACCTCCCAGGTAGGAGTTGCATTACTAAATCAGATAAAGAGATTACACAGATCTCCAGTACTTACAGCTTGGTTGACTATGGACTGGGAAAAAGTTAGAAGCTTTTTACATAAGGAGAGGGTGGCAGATTCAGTGGGACTGGCATTAGAGTTGACTACACACCTCCACAGAAAGGTGACCCTCATGGTATAAATACATCACTTAATTGAAGTAGCCATCATATTACATCAGGATACATCACCTGTTACAAAAAAAGCCCTGGAACTTGGTATAACAAAATTAAGTGAGGATTACTGTCTAAAACAGACAACTACGTCATCAAAGCTTACACTAAGACTCGTCAGTTAATCATTTATGTCATTTTCCCCACACTAGTATATCAGGTGATAAGAATGGCTTTGTAAAAGCAAGAAAAAAGCCCTTTTCATAGCCTAAACTGTATCTTGACTTCAGACTCTAATAAGTAAAAGAAAATAGGGATTATTACTTATGTGACAATGACAGATGTTCAGTGCTCAAACTGATCAGTTTTGCACTGTAGAAAGCAGACCTCTGCACCTTCTAAAGGCTCAATGAAAAACTTTCAAGTTCCAGAAAAAGTAGTCAGTAGCACAAACATTAAGTTTTGAGCAGTACAATGCAACTCAAGAAGCAGATATAACTATATGGGCTTGTCTCATGATAAAGTTATGATAATGCAGAACACAAAATCCAGCCATTTATTTCTAGACAGATAATCTGTAGTTCTGCTGCCATCTTCTCAACTTAAAAGTTTCAGATCATGAACATCTGCTTATAGTGGCTAACTTCTGGATCTCACATGCCTCCAACTGCCTGGTAAAATGAGAAGAACTCTTACAAAGAAAATTTTCAGACTCTCCAATACAAAATTACTAGAACTGTAGAAAGGGCCCTTCTTGTTGCTGTGAGGAGGAAAAAAAACCTGCTATTATTTTGTAACAAAGGTTTATGAATTTATAGATGCTACCAGTTTGTTTTAAGCATAAATAACACCTATATATTTAATCATATAGACATCCTTAGGAAGAACACTGAAGAACCTTGATCTTGGCTTTCAAAACAGTATGAGCCAAAATCTTGTAACAACACCTGTGGAAATTTTAAAAAGCTGCATGAGCATGATTTTCAAAGTTATTCCTGATTAACTGCAGTAATTAGAAAGAATCTGATTTTTAAAAATTCTTGAGAATTAACTCAGAATTTAAAGTGATTTTTTTTTTAAAGTAGATTTAATACTTTGTCCCAAACTTGTTTACTGTCAGGAGAACCCCTAATTTATAGGTAAACAAATGCAGAGGTCAACTTGCACCAAGTATTGGGGCCTAGGGGCTGTTCTTCCAAGAAAAGAAAACTCATGAAGCTTCTCTTATTTGAACTTAAGACTGAACAGCTTTTGGACCTGGAGGGCTGGCACAGAAAGCTCATATAGCAATGTCCCAAATCATACCCAAGAATGAAATTGCATAGCTGTAAATAAACAGGGTTTGGTTATCTCATGTAGAATGAGCAGGACTGGGCCCAACCCCAGGAGATATCCACAGGACTAAAGTAACCTCACACGATCCATTATGATTTAATAGACTCCATATTCATTGTATCAGAGCTACCACGACTTTATTCTAGAAACATCTTTATTAGGTCATTCTGGCTTACTGAGCAACTGAGCACTGCAAAGCTGTAACTACTCTGCTAAATTAATGAGACCTTCTCTTTTAAAAGCTGTCGATTTTGTATGTCTTCTGATCAATGAACATTCCCAAAAGTTCCTGGGGGAAGTGTTATGTTTTAAGAAGCACTGGTAGGTAGTACATATGGCAAGACTTCCATTACATTACTTTCCCCACCACCATCACCTCAAGATAATAGGTGACTTGAGCTGTTATATACAGGACAAGTATATTTATTAATATAATACCTGGTTACACTGAATGAAATCTTCAATAAGTATCTTCACCACCAGGGGAAAAAAAACCACACGCACAAAAAACCCTCTAAAACCAAAAAAAGAAACCACCAAAAAAAAAACCCAAAAAAACCCCCAAAAAAAACCAAAACAAACCAACCCCCAAACAACAACAAAACCCACTAAATACAAACAAACAAAAAACCTGAAAATTATTGCTCTTTTCATAGACACATCGCAAAATGAAAACAGAAGCTGTGGTGGCAATAGTCCAGATGGCCAACACAGTGTGATGCTACCTGCAGGGCATCATTTATATCTTTTTTGCCTCAGCACTGACATGCCCCGTCTCTCCTATGCAGGTAGGGAACCACTTATCTTCAAAACCAGAAAAGAATAATCTTTCTATTTCCACATGAGAATATGAAAGCAATACTGTGTACAAAAGCAAAGGTTAAGATTAGACATAAATTTATCAGGTTAGCACCCAATTATAATAGCCAAGTTGAATATTTTCTATTCCTTCACATGGCAACTGAAAAAAGTAAATTCAGACATCATTCCTGCACATTAAGTTGTGCATTTACTCTCCATTTCCATACCAGCAACCACACACAAACACACAATTTTCTAATAATAATAATTAAAACAAAAAAAAAAAAAAAAACAAAACAAACAAAAAAAAAAAAAAAAAAAACCGCTGAAACACATTATGGAAGGGGAGCATAACATGACCAACCACAGGAAGATGTAATTTTGCAAACCCCTGATGCTAACTTGACTACTCTCTAGATAAGGCCCACGAATTTGCTTACATTTCTTTGGGAACAAATTTATTAAATACAGGGGTGCAGGAAAGCACCAACACTGAATATACGTACAGTAACAAATTATGTAGCACACCCCAAAATAAACAAAAATTAAAAATCCCATGTGGTCAAACAATTTGCTTGTGAATTTATATACTTCATTGTTTCTATTTCTTCTATTTTGGAAGATGGTGCAAGATTATTACAGTCTAGCTTTTAACACTAACCCTGCTACGTATCTTATTTTTTGAACCTATATGCAAAATGACTTCATCAAAAATAGTAAGTATAATACATCAGAGATAAAGATAGGAACAGAACTGAACGTTACATCTCCTGTGTAAGTATAATGTTCAGCTGCCTGGCAGAATCTGGTGGGCAAACAACTGAGTTTCTCCAGTATTTGAACAGGCTGAACGATATAGGCAGACTTATGGTAGCAAGGTTGTCTACCACTTTCCCCCATAACAACAGCTATACAAATGTCTGAGAGCTGTGCACTGCAGAAATCATCTGGTACCAAACCTTGCAGAAATGGTTAATTACATCCTGCATCCACCGTAACTTCCAAGACTTAAGATTTTTGCTGCACTATGCAGCAGCAATCAAATCAATCACGAGGAACCATACAGCTTTGTCCCAGTAAGCCCACCAAAGGCAGACTACTGTGCCATGTCAAACAAAGATTACATATGCAGGAAAACAACAAAGCTCACTGGAGACTTTAATGTGCCTTATTAGAGCAATTTTCAGTGCATACACATTGCATGGGTGCACTGTGATCCACCTCTAATTTATACACCTCTCCCAGAAAAACAGTATCTGACATGAGCTTTAGATTTAGTTCTTTATTAACCAAACACTTATTTTCACCATTAGAAACACAACCCTATTCTTTTGCAACAATCTTTACCGGTAAAAACAAAGCCATATTCCTTTTAACAGACTGCAGTGTATGTAGTTGGACTGCAACCTACTCTTCCACAGACTTCTGCAAAGGGTATGTATGAATTTCAGTGGAGAGCTTATAGGTTTTGAAAAAAGGAATAGTGTAAGTACTCCTTCTGCAGTGCTAACATTTCACGGGAATCAGTGGTTTCTCGAAGCCCAGCAGTGACACTGTTATTACTGAAAGACAGTACCCGAATTTCACATACAGGTAAGGAAATTCAAGGCACTGCCACATGCTGCGTAGCTTTAGACAAACAAATCCGAACAATGGGAAGGCTGCCGGGGAGCACGGCAACCAGGCGCAGCCAGCTTTCCACCTGTTCCACCGAGGAGGGACGCTGCTGACTCTACAGCCAGAGTCATACGTGGTCCTATCCACAGACTGCAGATAAATCCACAGACTCCTATAAATTACAGTCGTTGATGCTCATGAAGTCTGCACAACACTCGGCCAACTCGATACCCCTTCTAACAACGCTGCTGTCCTTTCCCCCAAGGTGTCCCGTCACATCGGCAAGGGCGGGAGGCCGAGAAACTGATTCTTGAAGAATTCACTGTTTGCGTGGGATCGTTTTCCTCTGCACTGTCGATCTTCTTACCAAATCTCTGCCGTGCCCCAGCCCCAGTCCCGGCCTCGGCCGCCACGGCCGCCCGCCGGTCCCCGGCTCTCCCGGCCGGCAGCACGATCGCGCCCGCGCCCGCGCCCGCTCCCGCCCCGCAGGGCGGCTGCTGGAAGAAACCCCACGGGACGGAGCTGCGAGGGACGCGACGTCTCCCAGGGAAGCGGGGCGGGAGGCGACGGTTTGGGGCACTGGGAAGTGACGGGTGGGGGCAGGTGGGGAGAGGGACAGGGCGGTTGGAAACAGGTGGGGACAGTTGGGAAGCGGGGACGGCGCGCAGAAGCCCCGGTACACGCAGGCAAGGAGGGACCCAGCGGGACAGCGAGGAACAGGCGGCGACCGCGGTTCCCTCACCCACCGAAGAGGCTGCTGCTGAAGCCGTCCCAGACGCAGCCGGCGGCGTCCCACACCCAGCGGCTCCTCAGGCACGACATGAAGGTAAGGCTCACTCCGAAGACCGACACGAGCAGGTCGCTGAGGCTGATGTTGACAAGGAAGAGGTTGGTGGGCGTGCGGAGCCGCTTGAACTTGTAGTAGAGCACCAACACCAGCAAGTTGTTGCACAAGCCCAGCATGCCGATGGTGGCGACCAGTAGCGCCAGCAGCTCGTAGGTGCCGGCGCTGAAGAGCGGCTGCTCTCCCGGCACCTCCTGCTCGGCCGTTGCGGGCTCCGGGCGGCTGGTGGAGTCCGTGCCGTTCCCGGAGGGCATGGCTGGCGGCTCGCGGTCCAGCCGGAACGGAGCTAACCCTACCCTCCTACTCCCATCGCGGACCGCAGCTCAGGGGAGAAGGACGAGGAGTCCCCGCCCACGGAGGGCGCGCCCTCGCGTGGCTTCACCCTTGCTTGCCCTGGGGCGGACCAGGGCGATGCTGCTTACGTACCGCTACCTCATCTCGCTCTCTCACCGAGGTGAGCAGGTTGCTCATGATTGGGATGTGTGTCCTCTCCTCTTCCTTAAAAATCCTCTGTGCTCTTTCGCTCGGTACGGCTGTCGTCAGCAGCGCTTCCCTCAGGGAAGCCGCGTTTGAGCAGACCTCTGCGCCAAGCTCCGGGAAGAGGTATTTAGGCTTCTTCTCCAGATGTCCTGCCAATGAAAAGTCCTGTTGTGACAACAGTTTCTTCTCAGGGGCACCCCTGCGGTGCTCAAGAGGCTCTAGGAGTTGCAAGCTCATGAAGTGACCAGCAGCGTCACGACCCCGGCAAACTTGAGGTGCAAGTGAACGCTTTTTTGTCAGCTGTGGAGCAAGTAAGATACTAAAGTTTGCACCACGAAGTCACCTGATTTTATACCTTTGTCCCCAGTGTGTGTTGTGTGAAAACAGTACAGGAAAGCCCAAGCTGAGTGTGTACAGCTGTAGTGGGTGTTGGTCAAGGTGTCCTGAGCCCCAGCTGTGCTAGGGTTGCCTTGCTGTCTCTAAACCCAACCCCTCCCTGAATGTATCACAATGATTTTTGTTTAGCAGGGCTTTATGCTTAAAACACCTTGCCAGACTAAGTATCACTCTTCCTCAGAGGAAGACCTCTATGTTGTTTGCTTTTCTGGCTGACCAATATATGTGCTAATGTGTGACAATCTTCACAAGGGTCCAAATAAAACTTTCAGTTTAGCCCTATTCTTAGTTTACCTGAGGGGAAAAAAAAATATATCATCTATGAAAGTAGCAGAATTTTCATAGAAATTCATCTGGGGAAAAAAATACCTGTTTTGGTGTGGGTTTTTTCCTCTCTTATACACGCTTATCACTGAGGGCATGATTCCTTGTGGGCTGAGACTGAAAACATGGGTAGTTGAGGTAGGCTTGATGTCTTTTAAAACATATATCTATATACAAATTATGTGCTTGTCATGGCAATTTTATATGACAAACTATGCTGTAATACAAGGGTTAGGAATAAAGAAAGTCATAGGTCAGAAAAATAAAATAGTGATTAACTGTTCCTATCAGTGTTAACTTTATTTACAATCTATGTTTTTAAATCCTTCAAATATGATTTAATCAGTAATTGAAATCTACTTTGAAAAGCTAGTTCAGTCTGTTTCTTTATCACTGGTCTTCGGGGTTTTTCTCATTACCAAGGCAGTAGGAGTTGCCTTTCTTAAATCACTTTTTTTTTCCTCATAAAAGCTGTATTTGTAGAACACATGACCTTCCAAAATTTCCAGTAATACAGTACTTGAGCATAGGCTTTAGGGAAGGCATAATTTTGTCTTTCCTTGTCCATACAAGAGATTACCTGTGCGTGTCAGACTGTTCAAAAATATTGTATCAATACACAGTCATGGGTTCATTTAGGACTAGTCAGTCACTGCATGCTGAAAGTCTACCAGTGACATGGCTGGACCAAATTAATGCTACACCTTATTGAGAAGAAGACATCTCTATTTCCTGCCTTTAAAGAAAAATCTTAAATTGTCTATCTTTTTATCCCTGCAAAATGAAAGGAAAGAAAATGTAGTAAGAAGAGCAAGGGAGAAATGTAGTTTAGTCAGTAGTACTAATGCTATTGCTAATGTTATTCAAGTGGTCTTAAATACTTCATGAGCTTTCATATATTTCATGACAAATGAGTTCCATTTGTCTTCCATGAAGTGTTACTACTCATATGAGGCACAACAAAAAGAAGTGCTTTGTTATTGTATTATCAGGTCAAAGACAAAGCTGGAAACAGAACCCTGACCCCTAATTCTAGTCCAGCTTCTGTTTTACCTAACCCAGTCTAGAACCATTGCATCTATGGTTTTAATAATCCAATTAATTCTTTATTCAATCCTTTTCTAGCTTGTCATGCAATTAAAATGCTGAAACATTTAAAAACCCCAGACATCTACTTTGCAATGCTTCATGTTTCCACTATTTCGTATTTGGACCAGACCCTGCTCATCAAACATGCATGAATATTAATGGCAATGTTGCAAAAAGGATTTTACCTTTACTTTTACAGTTGCATAAAAGGATAAACCACAATGCAATATTTGCATTTCCGAAACTGTGTGTGTGTGGCTTACTGGAAGTGTGTCAACTCAAAGTACTAAATATATATGTAGCTGAATTCATGGGATTAAAAAAGTACAAGAAGCAGGAATACAAGGTCCCCAGTCCTGTACTATAAAGATAGTCTCTGAAACTCCCAAGGACTTTCTAAGTCACTTCTGCAACAGTACTTTTAACATGTTATCTGCTATGCACAGTTTACATGGAATGAAAAAATGCATTGGCTGTAAATTTTCAGCTGGCTGACATATGCTTATATATGTGTAAAACAAACCTTAAAAGCCAGCCTTGGAAGTAATAATTCAAAACTGGAAACCTTGCAATGTCTGGGACTTCCCTGCCTTTGCTGTATTTAGTAATTTGAAATGTTTCAGCACATCAGAGCATTGAGTGTCACTCACATATTGGAGCTGAAGAATCTGAAGCAGAGTAAACGAAGTGTTAGAGTTACTGCTACTCTCTAAGCTTGTGTAGAAATAAAAACCACAAACCATGACTCCCAGGAGTAACTGCACCATCAAAAGTGTCAGGGCTTTTGCAGTGAGTTTTTTAGGGCATTCAAAAGACCTATTTCATTTCACATTTGTTCATTGACTTATATGTTGCTTTCATTCCTTTTCTCTGTTCTGTATCTTCTGTTAATGTGCCTTTCAAGTCACAGGCTCTTTCCCATCTTTCCTGACAAGCAGAGAGTGAGCAGAAAAGTCAAGCTTTTGTCCATACTAAATACATTTATTTTAGGAGTCAGATAATGGTGGGGGTTTGCTGCCTGTTTTGAACTTTGTAGAACTTATTATTTCAAAGGGCATTGTACACAGCCAAACCACAGGCCTCTGAAATCAAAACAAAAACAAACATCCCAAAACCTCTGGCTACCTGGCTTCAGCTTTTTAATTAGCATTTTTACAGTATTCTTCTGGCATTTCTTTTCATAGAATCATAGAATTAACTGGGTTGGAAGAGACCTCCGAGATCATCAAGTCCAACCCTTGATCCAACCCCA
>JAWWLV010000121.1:46586420-46614096 GCA_035041135.1 Platyrinchus mystaceus
TTCCTGATCCAGGCCAGGATGCCATTGGCCTTCTTGGCCACCTGGGCACACTGCTGGCTCATGTTCAGCTTCCTGTTCTTTTTGCTATTCTTCAGCCTTAAAGGCAGATGAAAGCCAAGTGATTATTCACTGTATAGAGCAAGGGAGAGTTTGCAAACAGAAGAAATCTTTCATCTGTTCTGAACCACTTGGCATTACAATAAGTCTTTTAACATAGATCTACACCTGTTAATAATGCAATATGTAAGTAAAAAAAATGCATAGGTATAATGGCAAAAGTTTAAAACTGGGGCTTCATCTTGCAGAACTTGTAATCCTAGCTACATAATGCAGTCCTTATTAGGATATGAACTTTAAATCATAAAGCAGGTTAAGTGGAAAAGTTGCTAGAATCTGAAAATATTCTGGACTGAGAAAAGTGCTTGTCTCAGACGTGGTTCACTGAAGCAAGCACAAGTTGGACAGCAGGGTGTGGACCCAAGTGGACAATCCTGGGAGGTGATGGCATGCTGTCAGAACATCTGTGCTGCAGTTGGAAGTTGGCTGCAGGCTGTTCCATGATGTGTGAGCTCTAGTATATCTGATAAGTGTACAAATAGCTGTACTAGCTGCAGGTGTGATTCATCTCACCTAAATGATGTATTTGAAAATTAAGACTAGTAAGATTAATCATTCTCTAAAAGTGTTTATTATTACTGGCTGGAACATAAGGTGATTTAAATGATTAACTTTTAGATGTCTAAGTTAGGTGAGATGAACTTCATCTTGGCTATACAAACCTGCGTGGGACTGTGGTACATGTTCAGGTGGCAGATGCATATTGATGCCTCTGTGGCACTTGTTTCTTGCTATGTAGATTAAAACAAGTGGTGATGTATACTTGTACCTGCTGACATCATACCTCCCTTGGTTGTATAGACCCAACTCATAGGGCAGCTTGAACCATAAACACTAGCACTGTAAAACCAATATAAGACCAGTAACATCAGGTTTTGCAACAATAACCTCCGAAATTCGGTTGTGATATACGCTAGGTTTCTTTCAAGGAATAACCTTGCATAAGAGCTCATACTTATGTTTCAGCTTCTTGTTAGTGAGACAAACATGAAGTAAAAGTGATTACAAACTCACTGTTATAATTTTCCAGAGTCCAAAATACAAATCAATAAATAGTGCATAGGAAATAAGGGGTTTAAAATTATCAGTTGATCATTTCAGCTGTTGTTGCAGAAGAGCAATGCACTTTATAGCAAAGAGTCCAATACTACTTGTGGAATGATAAACAGCAAAGTGAAAAATGAAGCCAGTAGAATAAAAGAGTAGGCTAATGAAAATGTGAAGATAATAGCACCCCTTAAACATGTTTCATGGAAGAAATTCAATTTTTACAATGCTAAAATTAATTACTTGCCCAACCCCATACTGGTCAGAATGTTCATCCAGTTTTAAGCAGCTTTATCCTGATTCAGCTGCAAACACAGCCAGTTTTAAGGGCGTGTCTATAAGGAAGAAATGGCAAAGGATAGGTAACTTAGCTCAAAGGAATCAAAAATACCTAAAGAAAACAGCTTCAGGGAATCATTTTCTTTTTTTTTTTTTTTTTTGTTTCCTTGTTAAATGGCTGGACTTCATCTGGACCAAAATCAGAATCAGAAACAAACTCTCATATGTGCCAGAGCCTCTTTAAGGGCAACTAAGGCCATTTTAGATCTGCTGTGTTTTCTTTGGGCTATTCTGAACCATCATTTTGCTTGGGGTCAATTTGCCTTCGCATGAGACTGTCAGGAAGAGCAACTGGCAGCCTGGTACAGGCAGGAAAGAAGACCTATCACCTTTTGCTGTTTGTCTTCTGCAGTAATTTGAGCTTTCAAATTACATGGTGAGAATTTTAAAACTTGCATAGAATTTCATAGACTTATGATAGTTCCTGAGATAAAGATTGAAAACTATTGATTTTTCAAGTGAACTGCCATTCCTGCAGTGAACTTGCTGTAGCTGTTCTTTGCGCCCGTACAATCATACATATAATTAACTTTGTACAGGTCTAATAATTTCCAATAATTGAGACTAATATGATTATGTGGTAAGAAAAGGAGAGTTGGGAGGGTCGACTTCTGAATAATAATCAATTCTACTATAATCCATATCCAGTGCTTTCCACACTATCAGTACGGGAGACAGGAAAGGAAATGCTTTTCATTCAGTTAATGCTACTGTAGTTTTACTAATGCAAGGACTTCCTGTTACTCATCAATTTAATCTTGAACCTTCCTGCTTATCTTCTAATACAATTCCTATCTTCTCCACTTTTGTATTTCAGTCCACTCAGTCATCATATCTGATTTTAAAATTTTACTGTACGTTTTTTTGAGTTTAAACATCGAAGACAACAGAATCAGCTGGTACTGAAAACAATGGTTCCTCATTTGGGGATTCTGTGTGTTTTCATTATGTTATGTAACATGAAGTTTCCTCATGAGTTGTTGCAAGAGAACAAAGCGTAGCTTTCTGTTCTTAACCTTCCCATTCTGAGGATGGATGCTAATACCTTTTGTGAACCTTAAACCAGTGTTATTAATTGGGAAAAGAGAATATAGCCTGATGTCATACAAGCTTAGATGACACAGACTGGAAAAATTATTCAACGGGAAGCACTGCAAACAAGGATACAACTGGAAGCAATATGTCAAATACACCATAATTCTGACCAAGGTACAGTATCTGACCAGCCACTGGGTACCTTGATACACAAATATTTTCCTGGAGAATTAGTTTTGGAATTAGCAAAAATGTATCCTCAAACCATCTCTTCCTTTTCTAGGAATCATTGCTGCTTTTTTCTGCCAAACTGTTTTCCTTATTCTAGTCAAAAACATGCCCACTGCAGTTGAGCAGGAGTATCCAGAAACTTTTGTGGTCTTCCCAGTGGATATGATAGAAGTCAAGAAGTGGGATTGCTTGTGTTAGGTAGCATATAATGACACCACTTTTTCTCTTTCTGCTATTTCATGCACAGATATTTATAGGCATTATTTTTAGTAACTTTGCTTAATAGCAATTAGTTGTCTTCCCTATATGTTTCAAAAATGTTGCTCTGCTGATTTTCCAAGTGTGTGTGAAGTCTATGACCTTTATCTGTTTTGTTTTGGGGTTTTTTTGAAGAAATGACTTTGATATTCTCAAAATATGCCCAAATGATATCAATCCTTTAGATTACCACAAAGAGTATAAAATATAATTTCTACTTTCGTTTCAACTACAGAATCTCCACAAAGCAAAGGCTCTGTGCTCAGCAATCCAAGAAAGCCTTGACCAATAAGCCTGGCATCAGCTTTGGGTGAAGTAATAGAAAAGTGGATTGGGAGATAAACAGCTAAAGAACAATATAAAGAAATTGATCAACGTGGTCTACAGAAAAGTGAGTTTAACAAATAGTCTGAAATTCATTATTTTACTAGAGTACCAATTTGCATCTTATGGTATAGCACAGCAACATGGCATCAGTATTATTTAAAGATATTGAAAAGATGAGAAATGTGGAAAAGAATGACAAATATTATATTGAGGTCTGAAGGAAAGTGCTGCAGTAGGATGCAGAGAGTTCAGTTTGCTTTAATTAACAGGAGAAAAACAAATGGAGAAGTAGTCCAGGTACAAAGGCCCCTACTACAACACAATACCAACTATTGCTCTAAATTAGTGAAAACATTCCAAGAACTGCTGAATGGAAGCTGAAGCCACACAAAGTCATATAAGAGCCTTAAATTTTAATAGTGTGAGCAATTAACCTTTGGAACAAACATGATAGATTCTCTCCATCTTTTTGAGCCTGAAGATTAAAACTTGACACCTTACCATGAGTTATACTTTACAGCAAAATTTTGGGGCTCAATATTGTGATAAATGGCTGATATTTAATGGTCTGAAACATAAAGGAGGAGAAAGTAGAAGATCTCAAGGTCTGTTCTGTCACATGAGATGACATGAAATAGTCTCACATGCTGGGTTATTTAGTGATCCTGGTTCGTGACCTAGGACCACTCAGCAAGTAGGATTTTGTGATGTAGTGGGGGGCTGTGACATCAACAGTTCACTACAGCATTTTCCAGCTTGAGATGCTAAACCATTATTATGTAGTTACATTATTATATAATGCTTGGTATACCTGTCATACAGCTTCATGTCATATGAACTCATGTGGGAGTTTAAGGTTTAAGGAGCAAAGCAAGGCTTGGACATGGCTGTAAGAAGAGCTCTCCCTCTTACCTTGTTCCCTATTAATAAAGGATGTCTGAGAAGAAGGACTGTGTTAAGGAGGGTTGTTCTGCTCTTAAATCCCTGGATTTCAAGAATGCGTTGGAGCAGTTCCAGAAACTAGTTGAAAAAATGATAATCCAGAAGACAAAGGAGGGATCAGGCTTATATACTGAAGAAGATGGTAAGAGATATTCTTTCTGATGGAAAAGTGTAATTTTCATATGGAGAGAATGTGTCAGAGAGAAGACTGTAGGAAAGATCTCAAATTAATGTTCTAACTGTAACTGTGTGATTTTTACAGGAAATAGGCAGATTGCACTATGAGAGTGCTTTTCTAATCCTGTTAGGACTTCTGGCCAAATTATAAGGCTGTGGTGATCACTCCCAAAATATAATTGGTGGAGTTAGAACATATAGTATGATGTGATGTTTCTGTAAGAGCACAAACCTGATGAAGTATGTAAACCCAGTTGCTAAATGTAAATAATGGGGGCAAAGATTTGATTTTCTCAGTGCAAATGGCTATTGCTGCATGAAAAGATAAACTTTATCCCTCCATTCACATTCAGAGAACAAATCACAATCATGGTCTGAAAGGAAGGGAAGAAAGAAGAGGTGAGAAGTTTTTACCTATTCTTTTATCTGTTTCCTATCATGCATTGCAAGTTTGGTAGTTTTTAAAGGACCAAACATTAAGACTGATTTTTTTTTTTTTCCAAATACTTTAGTGAATACAATATGAGGAGCTAGAACTTGCACGCTATTGATATTGAAGGAGAAATAAAACCAGAGGTGGGGTGAATCAGGAAGGAATCTACAGCTTGCTGGTTTTAAACTGTGGATATTGTTCTTCCCATACAGATGAGATAGACTATGATAAGTTCTATAAAACCACACGAGCACTTTTTGGTTCAGCAGTTAAGGACCATAATATTCAGGCTTTTTTCAGGAAGACTATCAACAACCTTGACATGCCAGACTGGTTAGAGGTAAGGATTTCTGAAATTTTATTAAATATAAAAAGCCTTATTAAAATCTTTAATGGTAACAGTATTTATCTGTTGATTATTTGTTGTACATGAGTCTGTTGTTCATGATCTCCATGGCATAGTGGGGTACACTCATGTTGTTATTTACTCTAGCTGCCTGGAGCCTGGGTATGTCCAGGTCTTCTGAAGTACTTCAGTGATATGCATTGTCCTCAGGCTTCCTGGCAAAATGCAAAGTCCCTTATGACTACAGTATGTGATCTGTGCTCTGAGGATAAGTCTGTCTTTTGCTAAACCATCAGAAATGCTTCCTCTCTTTCTTCTCTTTCCTCTCTTTTCTCTTACCTTTGCTTCCTCTCCTTTCTCTTCGCATGTTTACAGGCATAAATCTGACCTTTACTTTAAATGTGATGCATTAGAGATATGGCTGCATTTAAATAGACCGTTTTTTAATCAGAGAATTATGTATATATTATTTAATTCTGTAGATGAGTGAGAACCATGTAATCATTTTTTCCTGTCTCCAGTGGTGGTAAATAGAAAACCTTTGTAAAAAGCATGTAAGAATGAGGTAACTATGAAACAATAGATCTGGTTTACCCTCCCTGCTTCTGGCTACACATAGCTTAAGGATTTTCTCTGCCAGAGTTGCAGCTGCACTCCATGTTTAATATCCCTTCATGGATTTTTAATCTATCCATTTGTAAATTACTTCTGTATCCACCTGAAAAGGATATTCAGTTTGTAACTTTGTGAAAAAGAGCTTTGTCTTGCCTTTTTTTAAACTTGGTGCTCTTTTGTATTTGCATGTTATGAGAAATGAACACTTGCTCTAGAAATGTGTCTTTTATTAAGATATTTCCAATGGATAGTGTTTGAAGTAACTGTTCTATAAAAATGACTGATTCTTAGATTGTTAGAGCCAATCTGTATCAAAAGCATCCATCATCATATATTACTACAAGATATTGTTTGTTTCTGACCTGAAGAGAGAATTGTGCCGATGGGACATAACTTCCAGCACGCAGTGACTTTCCTGTGATAGCATAAGTGGCATTTCTTACATGGCAAGTACTTACTGGACTTAAAGCCTTGTAGCAAGGTATTGACAAGTGAAGTGGGGTGAACTATAAATTACTCAGCATATTTATATTTTATGTTACTCTGGAACATCACAATATTATTTGAACTTTGAAGATACCCAGCACCTGTTCTTTACATGTTATCAATAGTTGCTGTCAAGTAATTTCCTAATATCAACCTAAAAACACTCTGTTCAGCCCTTTCTATTTAATAAGGTTATGTATGGGAACATTTCTGGTTAATACCTCTCTTAGCATTGTTTTTACTTACAGTGTCACATTATTCGCAGACTTTGCTCATGTCAGGCATTAAAGATTTCCTTCAGGGAGGGCCTGGGGCAAATCGGGAAAACAGCTGACAGTCTGAAGGACTGACAGTCCTTCGTTTAGGGTAGCAGAACAGTGGCAAATTATGTTCAGGCTTACTGGCTTATAAGAGAACTATAGGAAGCTCTTTTCGTTTACTGGAGTGTCTTTTACTCCAGAACCTTACTTGAGTTTCTCATGCAGTCATACTAGTTACCTGAGCTACATAATTACCCAAGCAAGCACAATAAGGGGTGTAATAAAAGATGCAAAGCCCCATTAGTTTCCTTATGAAATCTGTGGGGCAATTGCCTGGACAAAATTCCCCAGAACCCTTTTTATGAGCATTCCTCAAATTTTACCAAGTGTGAGCTGACTGATGACAGCCTTTTAAAATGCCTTGTGCATAACCTTTCTTGAAAAAAGCAGTGTATGGTAAACAATTAATCTTCAGCATCTCAGATCATGTATTTCATGCAGAAGATGGATATCAGCGAGACTATATTGAATACTGTAGGGAATGAAACAGAAATATTTATTATTTCTCTTTTCAAAAGAATCCTGATTAAAATGGGGTTTTTTCCTTTATTTTCTCTTGTGGGGAGAAATATTTAACATAAAGTAACTGAAAATTCGCCCATGACAAAAAATGATAATTCAGTTATGAAACAGACAAAGATCAGACTATTTGAATCAGACTCAGTGTTGCATTTATTTCTTTAACTTGACATAGCCTTATCCAGCACAATTTGAAATCTAATGTTGCATTGAAAAGCTGCAGTGAGATTTTCGCTTTTTTGTTTTCTTTTTGTTTAGTGAGAATACTAATGGTCTGTATTACAAGCTCTCTATACAATACAGAACAGAAACCTAAGCTCCTTTCAGAAAAAAAAAAAGTATCAGATTTGGTAGTCTTGGTAGAGAGAAAGAGATAAAAGCTTAATTAAGAAAACTGCTGAATTTAATTAAATTTAAATTTAATAAAAACTTAATTAAGAAAACTGTACTTCCCTAGAGTTAGCTTACACAGAAACAGAATAAGTCTTTAATTGATCATTTGATTGTTGTCTAAGCCCAATTTACATTAATCATAACTTCAGCATCAGCTTTTGATCTCCTGTAATTGTGATAACATCCTGTGTCTAATGATTGGATCAAAACAGATCCTTCCAGGATCATTTTAATGGGTTCTAACAAAATAAATGGGATCCATTTGTATTCTACATACCATGTGGTGGTGGTGGTCTTTTTAAATTATGTTTCTCTGACAGACTCTACAGTTTCAAAATGGTTCAGGTAATCCTGTAGAGTTACTGATGTCAGGAATGAAGCCAGTGTTCTGAGTGGTTAGCTATGCCAGACACTTATAAGTGTAGCTGTAGTACAGCTCTTCATCTCTTTTTCACCTCTTGACAATCAAAGATGTATACATGTACTTACTGGTGACGGTGGTCGTAGACCCTTTTTTTCTTCCACCCATATCTGTAGCTCTTCTTTTTTTTTTTTATTTTTCAGTTGATTCTATTTAACACTTGACCAGCCTAAATCTCACTTTCTTTTCTCATACTCCTGAGTCTTTTTCATTCCTTTTAAGTGAAGCTTTTTTTTTCTGAAAAAGAAAAAAACAACAAAACCCACAAAGCAAACAAAAACACCCCACCAAAAAGAACCCAAACAACAAAAAAAAAAAAACCAAAGAAACACAAAACCGAACCACATGCAAATTTGCTCCATTGCATGCTTGAAAATTCTATTGAAATGATTATTGGCCTTTTAAGACTGGAAAGTATTCTAGTCATTCTAGTTTAGACCCACTGTTGTTTGAGATGTTGAAAGAGACAGAAAGACCTGCCTTACCTGATGCATTCATTCAATGTTCTTCAAGCTACAAGTTGTATTAGACAAATCAGATTTATAAACTTCAGCTTGGACATACCTGTAATTGCCCCCTGTAACAAGGTAAGTAGTCTTGCCTCAGCTTCCTTTATATCATCACCTAATTTTTCAAATCTGTCATTAATAACAGTTAGTTTCTGTAACATCCCAAATAGCCCTCATGGTTTCTGCTGTCTGTGCTCCAGTCTCCTAATTATTTTTTTCTAAAAGTACGGTATTTCAACTCTGTTCTTTTGAGTTCCCCTGATGCTTTTGGCACTGCTGAGCACACTGTCAGACTTGAAAGTCAAGGAAGAGGGATACACCTCACACTGTTCCTTTGATACTCCTCTTTTATCATCTCTGTCTCTCTCTCTCTCCCCCTGCCCTCCTTTCCCAGAAGTCTGTCCCTGACCCTTTGTTCCTTTTTTTCCTATTCTCAGAGATCTATTTTTTCCAAATTTACCTTTCCATATCTGGCCTCTCTTTAGCTTGAAAAATATCTTCCAAATATTTCCATGACCTAAAAGATCACAACCTTGTGTGATTGTTCCTACTTCTTTAACTTACTGATGTTTCTCTCTATCAAGTACATTCATGTTGAAGGGTTTTGTAAGTTTTCAATAGTCTCCTCAACAGTACACCCATGCTCAAAAGATAGTTTTTTATTAAAAAAAAAAATTGAAATCTGTTCATTAGATAAATTAGGATCTACCCTTACTTATTTGCTGGCTTCACAATTTAAAAGACCTATCTTGGACAGTCTAACAGCTGTCATTTATCAACGCTTTGGGAAACTAAATTCAGCATCTCTTTCCCAAGTGTAGCTGGCTCTTAGACAGCTGTATTTTTTCAGTGATAATCATCTGATGTTTAAATTGCCTTTTGCTTCACCTTTTATGCTCTTTGCCAACATCTGGTAGACATTATGGGCTGTTTCCATGTTGGAGTCAGCAGAAGCCATTTAGGCAGCTGTAAAGGATTTCTAAGATGCCCTTTCTTTGTGCAGTGTTCCACATGCTGGGCAGAAGCAAAAGATCACATGTGGCACTGTCTCATGTCTACAGGAAGCAAGACAGGACACACCTATGTGTGCACTGAAACCTTTCACCTCTGGTTTTAAGGCAGCTGCTGGCCTAGCCCAACCCCTGCACCTGGCATCCTGTCAGGACTCAGGAGGGACCTGATACTATCATTAAAGTCTATCGTTAAAGAAAAAGTCCTCCTACCAAAATCTTAGTCCCCAAAAAGTTGGCAGGTCTGTTCTCCTCTGCCTGGGAAATGGATACATACACTTAAGAAAGTAAAATGTCACTCCTTTCAGTAAGGGCAAGAGAAAAGATCCATGGAAGTACAGGACAACTAGCCTCTATGTTTGAACACAGGATGGAAAACATGGTGATACTATAGGAAAGTAGAAAGAGAAATATAGGAGGCTGTAATACATAATGTATTGACAGGTGATGTCTGATAATAATCATGTATATGGTAAGGAGGGAGCTGTGAAGTGAAAGATGAAAAGTAATGTTGTGTGAGAATATATTTTTGAAAAATGTACATCTGAATCTCTTGAAGGAAAATAGGAATTCTATTGTATAACATGGAAAATATTGAACTAGAATAAAGTGCTAAGTTTTGTCTTGCATCCAAAGGGGCACTGCTTTCAGAACTCATGAAAGAGAGTGAATATATACAATGTCCATATATGAGAAAAGAGTTTAAAAATCTGTACAGGTGAGTGGGACTGAACTAATTTCTGAAGGAAATTACTGAACTACTTTAGGGTACAGAGCTTGAGGTTTAGAGAGCATTTCAGGTGAAAATATCACACCCTGGAGCAGAAATGAACTCCTACTTGAATATCTGTGTAGGGATCTCCATCATGTTTGGCACAAATGGAACACTGACAGACTTGGGGAGTCAGTTTTGTTCCAACAAATGGGGAATTTAAAGGTCTTTATGGAAAAGCTCTTCTGTGCAGGCTAAACCACTATGCTACTTTGAATATCTCAGCTTATAAATACAGAGGAATCTGTTTTGTCTGCCTTTTGCTGTTTGGTTTTTTTCTAGTTGAGGCCCTAGCTGTGGAAGCACAAGTAGGTAGAACCATAAAAAGAAAATTGAAGACTATTATTTACAAACAATCATTACAAGGCAAAGCTGTGCTAACAGCTTTGTCAAATAGATGGGCTTTATTCCTAGAAGCCCTGTGTATTCTTGCTTCTTTACAAACATTGAAGAAAGATTGTGCCTGAGTAGCAGATCTCAGCAATCTAAAGCCATATTTACAGCTAATGGTTAAAGGAAACAACATGAAGAAACTTACTAAAAGAATATTAGATTAAAATGTGAAATAACTATTTGACTTCATACATATAAGCATATCTTTCAGAAGTAGTTTTGCAATAAATTACTTTGTTTGTTTTGTTTTGTTTTGTTTAGATTTTTGGCTGTTTCACAGCAGAAAGTGATGGCCTGCTTTCCCAGTCGAAAGAAAGCATGGTTTTCCTTGTATCTGAAAAAAAGCAGATTACTGATTCAGGTGACATACTTCATGTTGTATCAAAGCCTATTTCTTTTTAGTGCGGTGTGTTGCACACTTTCTTGTGATTCATTCACATGTCTGTCTTTGCTTGCTCAAGATTCTACTTCTTACGTGCTCCAAAATATATGGTTTTTTACTAAACTCGTTGCCTCTGAACACGCCACTGCTGCTTTCTCCAGTTCTCGTATTCCTAAATTGCTTTGAAATTATGAATTTTTCTGACTCAGACTGTAATTTATGCAGTTACTCTTTGTATTTCTGTATTTTTTAAATTATGTAAGAAGAACTAGCACATCCATAATCGATTAATGATATTTAAAAATGCAACATGTTTAATTAAGTCAAACATAGGATAATCTATGATATAATGCATCACTGCCTTGGACTTGGTATCAAAATTCATTTCAGGAAGAGAAAATGTTCCTGCTATTATAGTTCTGTTAGTTTAGATTTTCTGTGTCTGTAAGATTAAGAGAAATATTTTGTCATTGACAGTTGTCAAGAGAAAAGATGTGATTAAGGCTATAGTGAAGGTATCCCATCTGGATTTCACAATAACAGCCTCTCAGAAAGGAGTGATAACTATTTTTAACAACCAGGTAATTCTGATTCAAACTGTTTTATTATTTCATTAGGCAGTATATATGGGAACTGAGTGGATTGTCATCTAACATGCAAATTTACCTGTAAAAAAAGCTAGATATCTTTCTTATCAAAGTTATGTTTTTCTATATTTTCAAGTACAGTAAGAAATATACATTGTTCTTTTCAATTATAAACCTGAACAGTCCACATAAATTGATATAAAGTAGAGATGGTTAATAAAAGACGTTCTGCACAAAAATTCATTTAATAGAAAATAATCTGCATTTCTTTTTAGAAAAACTTCCCTTAAAACAAAATATGCTATTGGAATTAACTTTTAGATATAGAGTGGAAATCAGGGAATTAACTGTTTTCTGCGGAAATTATCTAGAATGGACATAAACATTCATCAGTTTCCAAATAGGATTCATCCAATACTGCAACATCTAAAAGCTTGAAAGTCATGAGTTTTATGACAGTCTGAGTGACGCTGATTCACAGTTAGTCCTCTAACGGGTAAACTGTAAGGAAAACTGTACCATTTTAAGTAGAAATTCACGCTCAAGATGCTGTGAAAGTAGAATTTGTGAATTAATCTCCCAGATGATTATATTACTATTTAGATGTAATTTAGCACTTGTAGGTGCTATGAGGTACATCACACATGTACACTCATTGGTGGTTTATACTTGCACAATTTTAATGCAACCTTTTTAAAAGGTTTTGAAAAATTATTTCAGACAATGCAATAAAGCTTTAAAGCAGCACTAATGCTTTCTAGGGGTTTTAGCTAATTAGTGCATAACGCTTATGACAGTAGCGAGTAAACAAAGAAAGGACTCCTGTGGATGATTCAATAACAAAGCCATACTGCAGTTTTAGTAAATGCTGAAATAATTTATTTGAAAGCCTTGTTCTCTGTCCTCCAGAGCATTATCCTGATTACGTACCTATGGAAAATCATTTCACAATGTATAAGATTAAAAATAGCTCTCTTCCCCACCTGCTAGCTCTCCATGCTGTTTTCAAGTTGAATTGCTGCTTCCTAATAGGTTGGACTGATGTCATCTGACATCAGTCACTGCACTGATGTCATCTGACATCAGTGACTGAAATGTAAATTATTTTACACAGTTGCTTAACACAGTGAAATGGGGACCTCAAATCCCACTTATAAAACTGTATGTTCTGAAAATGGCTTAGGCATTACGACAGCAGTTGTTTACTCATGATAAGATTTCTGGTCCCAGTTGGTCTGAGCAAATGATTTTTGACTTTATTAGAATTGTTCTGATATATACTGAGGAACCAAGAGGAAACTCTGTCTCTTTAGCATTGCAGTAAAATTTGAATGCTCTTCCTGGAAAATGACTTCACATGACAAAGGCAAATATAGAGCCGGCAACTCATTCTTCTCTCAGAGATCAAGGATTTAAAGAAACCTGGCAGTTAGTGAGTTTTTTGTCTAGTTTTGCTTTGCAGCATAATGATAAGGGAAAATGAAGATGGTTGCCCTGAAGATGTTGCTTGGTAGGATTCATGCTCTGGGTGAAGGGGCCAACATATGATTTAATGAGTAGTGCATAGACAAATAGGCAAAGAGGCTTATTTTTGTATAATTGTTGCATTTTCAAGATATTAACTTACGGTGTTCTTGGATGCACATACATCCCATGGAAGTCAGTGTGCTCCATGTACATGAATGAATAATATTTGGTCAAACATAATTAGAGAATCTAATATAATACAGATTTTTAAATGTGCCACTACTGGAACATTGAAATAGTAACAAACGTACATGTGGAGGAAGAGAGAGGGATATGTTCTGTTCATTCACCCTGGTGTAAAGTGATGTTCAGTGCAACAAAGCTTTCCAGGAGATCAACACCGTATTATTCACTTTGTTCTTTGGAAAGCAAATACCATTTCCTTCACAACAATTTCTTTAATGGTTGTATTATACCCTTGGAGTCAGTTAACAATCTAGATTAAAAGGTTTTATTTGATACTGAGTGGAAACTTAGAATAGTTAAAAACTTTGGGAAAAAACCCTTATTTACAAATAAGATTAAGAACAAGTAAAGAGGTTGCAAACCATATCACTGCCTTTCGATCCATTAAACTTCAGTTAAATAAAAATTAACCATAGTTTTTATCAGCAAATGATTAGTGTCAGTCATGTTAGATGGCATTAAGGATGCTTATTTTGGCCTGTGTACATCAGGATAGCTTTCAAAATCATCTCCCATTTCACCAGCGACAGGCTTCCATCATCCATTACATAAATTGCTAGTGAATCTCATTATTGTCTAAAAGAGGACTTGGAGACTTTTGTTAACCCTGGTTGCTGTAATAAGAAATCCCATGTTCTCTTACACATCTATTGGAAATTGAAGCAAAGGCAAAGAAATATTCATTTGTAGACCAGCAGGTTCTTGGCACTGGTAAGGCCACACCTCAAATACTGTGTTCAGCTTTGGGCCCCTCACTACCAGACGGACATTGATGGGCTGGAGAGTGTCCAGAGAAGGGTGACGGAGCTGATGAAACGACTAGAGCACAAGTCTTATGAGGAGCAGCTGAAGGAGCTGGGGTTGTTCAGCCCGGAGAAAAGGAGGTTCAGAGGAGACATTATCACTCTCTACAACTACCTGAAAGGAGATTGTGGCCACGTGGGGGTCAGTCTCTATTCTCCCAGGTAACAAGCAATAGGACAAGAGAAAACAGCCTCAAGATGAGTCAGAACAGGATTCGATTGGATATTAGGAAAAATTTCTTTAACAAAAGGCTTGTCAAGCACTTAAACTGCCCAGGGAAGTGGTTGAGTCACCAGCCCTGGAGATATTTATAAGATGTGTAGAAGTGGCAATTGAGGACGTGATTTCATGGTGGACTTGGCAGTGTTAGGTTTACAGTTGGACTTGATTATCTTAAAGATCTTTTCCAACCTTAATGATTCTGTGATTTTGTGATTCTATTTGAGGGCTAAGCATTGCTTTCTGCAACAAATGTGGACCTGATACGCTTCAACACCTGTATACAGCTCTACACCATCAGCCATTTCCTGCTTACTCTAGAATACAAGACACTCACCTTTCTCAGGTTCTCAGACACAGATACTGCCTTGATCAGCACATAAGACCTGTAAGAGTAGGCAGCCTTAAGGACACCCTCTAATTAATGTTACAATAAATAAAGCCGAGTCTGATAACAGTGCATGAATATCCATCTCTTGATTAATAATACTTTTAAACTCTGCTCAAACACTGTCCGTGATGACACTGGGCATCTCACTTCTATGGGTCTTTGATCCTAGGTTCTTGGTTTATGAAATGTGGAATTGGTGGGATGGGAACGAGGCACCACTGAATAGTTACTGATGAGGGGCAGGGGCAAGAGGAGGTGAAAAAGCAGCTGAGGGTGTTTCAGAAGGGAAAAGGTTGAAACTGCTTTTGAAAACTGAGTACTAGTTTTGCTAAAGGAGGTAGAAAGTAACCCTGTCTCTACTGGATGATGGTGACAGGTATGCTGACCACTTTATGACTTTAAACTCTTCCAGTTTTGAGCCTCGTGCTACACTGTCCACCAATAGTTACATTTGGTGAAAGATGCTGTGCCCATATGGGTAGTCATGTTTGCAGCCTGAAGTGCTACCTCTGCCTTATATTTTGCTGGCAGAGTTGTCATGTCATCTGGGCCAGCATTAAGCATGGTTTTCTGTAAGACACATCGAACTTCTTACAGGAGCTGAAGCTGTTCTAGCTGTCCACTAGCATTAAAGGCACAATTCCATCAGAAGACCAGATGATCTGTTCTCCTTTGTAAAAATGGGTATTTATTTTTTTCATTATTTTTTTACTTTTTTACTATTTTTTACTTTTTTTTATTTTATTTTGCTTATTCCAACATCTCAATGTAAAAAAAACCCCAAAGCAACAAAGAAACCATGAAATAACTGTGTGAGAAAAAGAAGTTTTAAGTTCCTCACTATATATAGGGGAACAGACATCAGGCAAGTTAAAGATCTCTCTGAGATCTTAACCATATACTCTTTCTATTGTTCTGATCTACCTGTGAAGAGGAGAGCTAACTTTGTTTAGACGTTTAATTTATTTGCTAACTTGTTATTGTGACAATATCTTTTTGTTTGTTTTCAGATGAAGGTTCAGGCAACAATCAGTCTTGAAGTAAGTTCTTTTTTTTCTCCTTCCTGTTAAATAATTTTAATTAAAAATCAGCAGGTACCAAATTGAAATAATTAGAAACTGAGCATTATTCTAATGCCATTTCTAGCTTTGAGACTCCTGCATGATTTGTCATAGGTCAAATAGGTTCAATTCATTCCTTTCAGTTGTAAAAACAATTGAGTAACTTGATTTCTTTCCTCTGACAAATGACACCTCAGATAAATGCTGCTTTTTCTATCAAACTGTCCTTTACCCATTACCTTGCCAGAATATTTTCTTTTAAAATCCAACACTTTTATTGTCACTGTAAAATTTAAATAAATTAAATTTAAATAAATTTAAATTTAATTAAAAACAGTTCTACATCTTCCTAGGCAGATGATTGGCTACACAGTACATTACAATTTCATTTTTACCCTGGGAGTATCACTGCAGATTTTAGGTAATGAGCTTCCTTCAGATGACCTGTAGACAAGAGACATCAGTCTTAGCAAAGTAACATGTCCTAAAAGTTCGTGTAAGTATCTTGTGCCAGGAGACAGGGCATTTTGTTGGCTATCTCTTATTATGTAGTGGAAGTTTTTAAATGCAATAGAAGTACTCCAGACCAGAGGCCCTACTTACTATGAGCTATGAAATTTTCAGGTGGTCTAGTTAAAAATGACCCTCTTCTGCTTCATGCTCTCCATTGTCTTAGGGAATAGGCATTTTTATCTAACATTCTTATTTAAGGGCTCCATTGAATGGACCCGTCCTTGTTCAATTTAATATCTTCTCATCTTTCCTCTAAGCACTGCACTGAAAATAGAATTGAAATGGCTTCTCTTGGACTAGATGTTCCTGTACTTTTTGATGGCTATTAAAAGATTTTGATGCTTGCAGAACATAATATTCATGAAAACTATGTTATTCTTTAAATTGAAATTCTATATCTTTAAATGAAATAAAATTTTGGATTTCTTTGAGATAATAAATTTCACTTTCTAGACAGTTGAAATGTATAATGCTATTAAATTTATTACCTTGGGGATTCTTTGAGAGATTTATCTCTAGAATTTGGTCACAGTTTTTCTAATGTAAAGCATGCTAATTAAAACTGAAGCTTTGCATCTCAATACCTTTTATCTAAATACTTTCTAAAAATCAAAGGAGAGTATCATATGTGAGTGTAAATCATCCCCCACCATTTACTTACTAAAGATATGGTGAACTGTACTAGTTGAAGACCTCCGCACCAAATGGTCATAATGTACAACTGTGAATAATAGCTTATGATTAATTTCTGAATAGCTAAACAGGGAAAGCTGACTTTTCCTTGCAGGGTTTACATTTCTCTTTTTCTGGTATGCAGAAAAAACAGTCCATTCTTTCCTCAGTGCCATTTTCAGCTGTTTTAACATCATCATCAATACCGGCATCAATAGCTAATTGATGAAGCAATTTATTTGTGTCCATCTTCATGCAAATGAAGTAAGGTAGTGAGTTCAGGACTTATTCAGAGATAAGTTATCAGACTCCAAACCTGCCATCCATTGATAACCAATGATGTATGTAGAGGGTGGCTAACAGATTGCAGCAATCCTTATGCTCCTATGCTTTCTTCTATTCAGTGTTCTCATTCTTACGGTGTTACAGAATAGAGACTTATTCAAGCAGAGTGACAGAGGTCTTGCCCTGAGGGTATTGAGCCAGAAAGACTGTGAAACACATTAGAGCTAGAAATAAAATCCAGTGGACTGCAGCCATCAGAACTTTCTTAGCATCATCATGGTATAAATGGAACATGAACTATGGGTACAGATCAGTTACTGTTTTGTTACAGGGATGTTATGGAGAACAAGCCACTTCAGGAAAACCTGATTTTGTTTCTTGATGAGATTATGTGACTGAGTGAAATGAGTAGAGGCAAAATATAATATACTTTATAAAGTATTTGACTTAGCACCAAAAAACTTTCTGTTTTAAAATATGACCACTGAAAAACCCCCACTTGAATGCATGGATTAACAATCATCCATCTAACACCTAAAAATAATAGCCAGCATAGAATCATCTGTGAATGATGATGGGAATACTGATAGTGAACAAATCACTTCTCTCAAAGAATGGAAATGAAATGTCTTTTAAATATGACATAGAAAATCATAAAAAATTATGAGCAAGTGAAACAGAAACTGTATTGGAAATGAGGAAGTGAAGATAGAGCCCTTGAGTAAAAGGATGGAATAAGGAAAAAATGAAAAGGTTGATCTTGATCTGGTGCAGCTGTCTTGTTTGTCTGTCAAGTCTGGCAGCACTGAGAAATTCTTATAAGCTAAAGCTGAAACCTGTTACTTCGACTGCGTCACCATACACCAACACAACAAAATAGTGGCTTAATTAGTGGCTTAATTACAATCAGCTTTTCCATACCAGTCATTGTTATCTGATACTATTGTAAGGACCCCAAAAAGTCACAGAAAACAAACTCTTCCATAAGAATTACCAACCAATCCATAAGGCCTCTGCAGGACTGACATTTTCTACATGTTTATTGTAGAAAACAGCACAAGAAATCCTTGTATATGTATTACCATTTGCCCCCAGACTATTAGGAAGGAAAGAGGCTTTCTACTGCAACAGAATGCTGACATCCTCTCTCAGGATTTTGGACCATTTACACTAACAGCAAAATCAATGTTGTGTGCAGCAATGGAAATAAAAGTAAAAGCATCATAAGCTGCGTTCAGCCCTTTTGATTCCAAACTTACTTTGTGGGTGTAAACTGTATCTTTAGCAACACAGGTCCCTGTTTTAGCTGTTTATCAAGAGCTTCCATTGGAACAAAGCTTTTTAGAGTTTACAGATAGGTATATTACTTGAAGAACACAATAACAGAGCTATTTAAGTTTCTTTGTCATTTTAATCTAGAAAAGAAAGATATTTCAGTCAGTATTATTTTGTATATGTTCTGAATTAGTTTAAGTTAACATAACAAATAGAGTATATTCCATTTCAATCCCACTCTCATTTAGAAAGGTACATTACATTGGGGGGGAGGGGGAGGTCAAACATCTATTAATATTTCAAGAAAAAAAATAAACACCAAAATTCTAGTTAGTGTGGTAGTGAATTTGAGTCTAATCTTTTACTTTGCAAGAGAAATTGTTTTACATTTATATCTGTATAATTTGAGGTACACTTGAAAAATGCCTTAATATGAGCAGATGTATATATTTGTAAATATTTGATCTACCTGTTGGAAGAATTAAAGTTATTTAGTACAAGTCATTTATTTTCATAATCATTCATTTCTGTAGGAGTTTCACTATTATAGGTGTCATTTTGACTGCCTTTAATTTTCCTTTTTTTCCAAATGAAATTGTATCCAGGTAAAAATGTAATCTGCTTTACTATGGATGTTTTAGCTTAAGTTTCCTCTGCTCCAAGTGCTTTTTCAGAGTGTCATTACAGTTCAACTAACAATTTGTGTGTTGTGTCCTCTCATGCAGCATTTGTGCCTCTGAGGTAAGTCACTGATAGCTGAGGTTGAGCCTGGTGCCTCTGTAACTTCATGTGTGAGCTATTCCTGGAGTTAGAACTCTCAGTGGGGCTAGACCTAGCGGGTGCTAGTGCATATGGGATTTGTGGAAAAATGGTTTAAAATATGTACTTATATGATAGAAAAACTATCAATTCACAGAGAAAATCCTTCATTAGGTTCTCTTTGTTTTCATCAGGATACTGGTTGGATCACTGGATGTGATTTCCTTCCTCAGCTGAAATATGTCCTGGCTGTAACGGAAAGTGTAGTCGTTATCTGGGACTATAAATCAGAAGAGGCTAAGGTATTATGTCAGATGAGACAAATGCTACAATGAAGCCTGCAAATCGATTAGTCTTTGTTTTTTATATATATTTACATTCCTTTGGTCTAACAGGATGAAGGCTTTTAACTTTTGTCTTTGTAGGAACTCAGTGAAACAGTGGAATTTATACTAAAGAAGGAATACCCTTTCCACACCAAATGGGATTATTAAAGGGTCTTAAAAGTTTGGAAGAAAAAGAAAAAATTTGTACTATGTTGCAAACAAACCCCCAAAGAATTTATTTTCCATCTGTATCTAATGCATATGCGTGCACCTGTATATCTAATATGTGTGCATTGGTATATAAATATATCTTGGAATCTATTACGAATCAAGGGACAGGTTTTCCAAGGAAGTAACTTCCTGATTTAAAGAAAATAATTCTTCATGTCCTGTGCTTTGTTCAGGACTTTCTAAGAACAAAACTATTTTGATGTTGATAGTGTATGTCCAAACTGTTAAAGTTTTCTTGAATGTCTTATTACAAAATAAAATTTTTGCTGACTCATGCCTTAGCATTTTCTTTCTGTTCCTGGGACTTTTCTCAGAAATTCTGGGTTGGCTGAGATGTTGAGGACAAGCAAAGTAAATATTTTTAGGATAAGATTTTTAGGACTTTTTTTTTTTGTTCTCAGTATTGAAAGGTTGCTTCCCAAACTTAGACAGGTCAATGTAAGTCCTTTTGTAATCCAATGGGACTTCTGAGAGGAAGGCTCAAAAATTTATTCTCCAGGTTCCCTCCAATCATCAGTGAGAGCTGCAAATGACCTGTTGCTTAATAGGAACAGCTCTTTTTCAAGATCACAGAAATAATGTATAGACGGTTCTGTATCTGTGAATGTCTCTTTAATGTTTTTTGTGCTACTTGGACAACATTGAAGCAGTTAATTCCTATGGCACGTGAACAGTTCCCAGTTTAGGCTGGCAAGGATGATTTAATCAAATAACAGATGGAGTCAGACAGTAGAACCAATAAACAGTATAATGCAGATGACCCAAAATCCCATTCCTGTGCCTTCTCAGTCTGGCAAAATACCATGGTGACTTGCAACTGTATTCATTCCCACGATCTCTGTGCTTGAAACACCTGCCCGTCTAAGTACACTTGGCGCTCCCAGGCTGTATTGATAATTAGGACTTTGATATAATTTCTCCCTGTGTGTTACTGCTATATTTTGTGGTTTAAATAATTCTTTATTTTGGCTTTTTCCAATTTTCTTGTAGACAGAATCTCACTTTGAACAGGAAACCATATATAGTCTTAGCAAATATACCATCCCACTTAGCATGGGGAGATCCTTCCTGAAATTTGTAATTAATATTTCTTCACTGAAATGGAAAAAAGCTACCTGTGAAACAAAGCCTTGCTGAAACCCTTACAGTTTGCTATTACCTCCACTTAGGGAATGATCTTCCATGATTTTCTGATACCAGGAAACAGCTAACACAGGGGGAGCTTGAAAAAACAAAGTCAAGATGTGAATGCTCATGTAACTGGATAAGCATGATAGATTCAGTTAATTTAAGGACCCTGGTGCAATACCTAATAAACTGTCTACCATATTCCACAGAATTGCTATGTCATCAAACCATGGAAAAACTGCCTGCTCTGTGTTTGCACGGTGACTACGTCAGATCACCTGGCTAAGGACAGTATCTTAATGGGAGATGATAAGGGTTATGTTTACTTGCTTACTATGACCAGTGACGACTTTATAATGAAACAATATAAAGCCGAAAATGAATCACAATTCCGGGTCTTGGACTCTGAAAATTTTAACATGTAAGTTGCTTATGATAAAATACTATCAGTCTTGCATTATTTATTTTTTTTTAATTTGGGTTTTGTCTGGTCTGAATAGAGGATTAATTTCTGTTTATATATTAACGCCATCTAACCAAAGAAAGTAATTTTTCAAACTGCAGTAAGTATGATGCATTTGTTTTTATGTGAAGGAAATGACATCATTTTCTGCAGAAGATTTTACAAGAGATCTTACAACAGGGAGGATGCAGAATAAAATTCCAGGGGAGAATTTACAATTGCTGTTATCCAACTGACAAAGGAACAGTTTTATTGTGCCTGATTAGGTGGAAGCATAATTGTGACTGGAGAAATGCATGATTCAACCCCAACTTTAGCTCTGCTTCTTTTAAGTGGGAAGAGTGGTTCTGTATCTGCCCTGGATATTAAATGGTAGCATTGTTTGTGTATATAATCTCATTCCCAAAATTCCCGTCCACCTATGGGTATGTTACAGTAGGTGCTACTATAGCCTAATAACGTTTCAATTTATATCCCTAGTCTTAAACGCAAGCTACATGATGACTGGGTTGGAAGAGTTAAGTATATTTCTGCCCTAAAATGTTTTGGATCCTGCTCCTTGGACAGCCTTCGTTCATTTGTTTTGGATGACATAAAGCGGCTAGAGGACAACCTGTAAGTATATGGCATCTTCTAGAAAAAACCAAACCTTTTGCTTTATAACTCTACAGAGTTAAGTTCCCTGAAAGATGCCATCCTGTTGTATTTAAGCTATCTTTTCTATAAGCATTGTTAATAAAAACAAAAATACAATTATTTAAATGTTTGTATATTTTTGTTAGCTTTTGATATAGGAGAGGATATATGTTCATTAGTCACAGCCCTTAAATATATTATGTTGACAGTGTTGTCTGCTCCAACTACTCCTCAGCAGGCAAATTTTACTTAGAAAATTGTTTTGTTGCATGTATATCACATATCCATTCATTTATAATTTATATCCAGAGAGAAATATATTCAACTAAGTTTCATTTACAGTTTCTGTTGCACAAGTTTGAGTTACTCAATATTAAACCAAGAACGCAATTTATTCTGAGGGATGTGAAATGGTTTTACTCTGCATCAGGAAATAGTTTATGGCCTCCTTATTTGTGCCAAGTCCATGCATATCATACGGCCCATAAGTGCTATAGCTGATTCCAAGCCTTTTTAGTGTGTTAATTTAGAAAAGTTTATAGCCTAATTCAATAATACAAATGTGATTTGATATAAAAAGAACCTAGAAATAATACACAGATAGACATTTTCATTCAAATGTCTAAAAGCATTGTAAATATTAGATCAGGTTCAAAATTCCTCTGTGAGGTATATCCAGAGATAAAAAGATTTTTAAGGCTAGTAGCAACAACTAAGATAATCTGCTTTATCTCTTGTATAACACAAGCCATAAATATTCATGTAGTAATTCCTGAATCAATCCAGTAACTTTAGGTTTTATGAGTATTGCATGTCTGTTGAGGAGTGAGAAAAGTGAAATATGAAACACTTATAACTTGTCCAAGGTCACATACTGTCTCAGCTGAAAACTAAGAAATCCCCTTTGATTTTATTGGGAGCTTTGGAAAAATAGAATTAGTTAGAGGAGAAAGAAAACTAAGTCTGCAGAGCCAAAACTGTGGTCAAAAGAGTATATGCTACCACCATACACTGTTTGTAATACGGAACTTTAACTGCAAATATCTTGGTAGGTCTTTTTCATTTCATGCTGGCTATAATTGTGTCTCCTGTTGCAATAAATACATTTTCTAAGCAGTTTCATGCAGCAGCTAAATGAAGTTATATTGAGACAACTGAAAAATTACACAGCTGTTAAAATTAAATTAATAGCCCTAAAAATAGCTATGGATCCAATCACTTTGAAAATCCATTCCATAAGAAATGACAGTTGAAACATATAGTTTACTGATTCTAACAAAAGAAATTTCCCCAAATAACTTTGCAGCATGGAATTGTTATTGTACTTGAAGAGGGATGTAGTGTATCTTGTCTCCTACGTGACTTATGTGACTTAAGTTTCTTTGTCGATAATGGCTGATGAACAGTTATAATATTTTCTTGTAAAGAATCTAAAAAGGGAGGCATGGATATGATAACAGAGTGCTTCTGTTGCAAGGCCATGGCTTGGGCAGAACTTCACAGTGCCAGATCAATGGCAATAAAGAATTCTGGTATAAAATAGGAATCCATTGATTTAAATGTAAGATTAGCAGCTCTTCTGAGGTTTTCTTACCTTTTATTTTTCTATATAGCTGTTTATTTGCTCTTTAATGAATAGTCTTGGTACTCCTCAGTTAGAGCTCTGGGAAAAAAGCTTTGCTCCCTCTAAGTAATAGGGAGCAGACGGCTTTTTATTTACAGCTGCCTAGAAAGAACAAGCTCTTTCATTAATCCTCAAGGATTCCAGAGTCTTTCGTCAAATTTACTGTAACCCCAATTTATGGTTTTCTATATTAACGATTACTCTTTAGCCCAGAATAAAGGAACTAATACTTGTCTGGATTTTAAAGAAAAAATTTGAATGTCTACTCATTTAGTTCTGTACAACTTATTTACACAGGCAGTCATCGTTTCCTAGGAGTGACAGGTGCTAACTGTGCTATTACTGATTCCAAAAATCAATAAATTATTCACCCATTATTAGCAATGTATGAAACCTGGAGAGACAAGCAGAAGTGCTTCAAAGGATGGATTTAGAAGGGACACTGAATCAATCTCAGTCTGTGTTGGCTGGTTGCACTCCTGTGCTTTAGCAGGGAATGTAACAGAATAATTCAGTTGGGTTTCAGACACTTGTGGTCTCTTCATGCTGTTATACAACACAAAATAGATAATATAAAGGGTATGCGTTATACAGTACATTGTGCAGGAGTAACAGAAAAGTAACTGCACACACTTAATGTAACATCAAGACCATAATAGACCTCCACGTCTGAAACAGGCAAAGGCAGTTGCTTTGGTACGTTTCCTCAGTGATGAAAGGCTATAAGCACTCAGATGTGTGTGCAGGCTTAGTTTGGCAACAGCTACGATTTCAGGAGTCTGCTTCGATTTTGCCTGTTAAAGGATTCAGGTGTACAAATTGGAGATTTACTTCCTTAATGGAAAGCGCACTGTGTTCCTCATTCATCAATCACTCTAATTCTCTGTTATAAATCAATTTTCTTTTAACAGGAGATTGTATATGTTATGCACACAGCTAGAAAAGTAAGGTGGATAACTGTAGACTGTATTTTCCTAATGTTTCTTATGTAATTGTTTTATTAATGATTGCAGACCTATAAGGGAATTTTCTGTCCCTAGAGGAGTCAATGCCTTCACATACTGTGGAAAGGCAAAAGTTGTTGTCACTGGAGGTAAGTATTGGGATTTTTTCCAAGAGGTTGTGCTGTTGTGAATTTTTTTTTCCAGTTAGATAAGATCAAATACAGCTGAGATAGTGTCTTAAGAATTTAAATAATGGCTTCTGTCTTAAATTATAGGAAATAGATATCTTCCTTTTCATTGCTGGGAGCCTTACTCTGAAAAAATATATTTCCTGACAGGAATCTCTCAAGGGCTCTGTCTGGGTTTGATTCAAGTATCCTTTATGTAATAAAACAGGAGAAATAGTATGTTGAACTACTCTTAAGGTACCTTTCCCAGTCACAGTGGTGACTGTCTTAGCCAGGTTATACACATTATTCTTTGCAGTTTCAGCAGGGCTTCCATCCTGTCACTTTTGGCCATCCTTTCCTATCTTAAGGAATCACATTTGCCCATCTTAATACTTTGTGTTCATCTTCTCTCTGATCATGTTTCCCCAAAGTGTTACTGTTTTTTCTTTCCCCTAAAGCAGACTGCAGAAATAGCACTCTTACATCCATTTCCTCCCTGTTATCCAATAATTTTATGAGCCTTTCTACTGCAGTGGTCACATTTGATGCTGCAGAAATATGGCTGAAGGATGACAGCAGTCTTGGTTTTGTATTCTGTTTGACAGGGTGGTGCACTGGAGTGACATTGATGCTGCCTTTCTACAAGTCTTCTGTATGAGGGTTTTGCTTAAAACTTTGCTAAAAATAGCAATAATACACATAGCAATTCTTCTGTCTATATTTAACATGAAGAAAAAAATAGCCAAGGCTCTGCTGTGCAACCTTGATAAGATACACAATAGTAAAATAAACTTGAAAAAAAAAATGAATAGAAAAAGACCTAGACATGGAAAATAATGCAATTCATGTTGAATTGTAACAATTTACCAAGGGGAAAACTGTGACATATCAGAATAAGTATCAGACAGTCCTACTGATTTTCTAGATGCAAGATTTAAAAGAAAAGCAATACAGCTATAGAAAAGTTATTAGTGAAAATGCTGAAGTTCAGCCTTGGAGGAGATATTGTTTACATTGATCATCTTGTCACAGAAAGTAATCTGGAGAAATTTACTGATGACATAAAGCAAGGAGGTCCTATAAAACAAAACGTGGTTAGTATTTCCCACAGATAGAACTAGAGGATTTTACTGCAGTAATAAAACCAGGGTGAAGTGTCCGAATGGGACAGAGGGTCAATTACACAGGAAGTAGTAAAAGTTTCTTTTACACACTGACAATTCTTCTTACAGAAATAGCAGAAGAGAAAAATCTGGATAAACTTCTTGAGAAAATAAGAACAGCTGAGGTAGGCCAGGCCTAAGGTCTGCCTAACCCACTCTTCCCTCTTTGTCAATAGCCATCAGGAAACATTTGTGGCAGAGAATAGGAATAGGACAATCATGCAGCAATACTTGCCCTAGGTACATGTGTTAGTTGAAATATCTGTTCTGCAGGCAATAAAGAATTAACTTCTCTGAATGTGACACTAGTGAAACCTCATGTTGTATTGGAAGCCACTGTATGGTTGATATGAACCACGTTTGAGAAAGATTAGTTTAATATAGAAAAAGAGCAGGAAAAAAGTATCACACAGAGACTAAAACCATTGTGCAGAGATTAAAGAAGTATATTTTCTGTAACCTAGCAAAGTAAAAATTAACAAAAAATTAACATTTTATCATCAATGTTAACTGATGTCTATTATAGCAAAAATCAGAGCAGTGATCTTCTGGAAGAGTCTTTGGAGTAGTGGCAGTTGCAGAAAGAAATATTCTTGTCAGTTTAAAATAGATCTTGAAATTTTTGAAATGTAGAGAATTCTTATTTGTCTGTGATGTTTGGAGGATAGACTTGGAATATGATATACATCCTATTCCATTTGAACAGCTACCTAATCAGTATATTTTAGGAGCAGATGAGTTTTCTCAACACTGAATTTTAATTTGTCTTTACTTTCATTGCACAAAAGTAGAGAAAGCATGGGCAACATGAAAAATTTTTAATAATACTGTGTTAAAGGACTCTGTAATGATGATTGTGATTATTTTGAAAAAGTATAAGAATCTGTACTTTGAACAACCTTCACGTCTATTCGTAATATCTACATACCCTTGAGTTGGAATCCTGTCTTGCTTGTTCACCAACCGGCCTTTGTCTTCCTGTTGAAAGGCATCCTCCTGCCTCTCAACCTCATTCCCAGAGCTTTGCTCTGCTGCTTCCCTTGAATACGAAAGGAAATTATTCCTGAGCTGGATTACTAAGAGTCACAGGAGACAGTGGAAATGCATGGCCAAAGACAAAGACTGGGTGGGATCATCTCTTTCAATTTCACTGTGAAGTTAGATCAGCCAGGGACTACTCTGAAGCTGCACCCAGAATTTAGAGTAATGCTACAGGTCTTGAGAGATCCGTCTACTAAAGCCTTCAAAAGCTGAGCGTTAGAATTCTGTGCTCTGTTAACAGAATACACTGCTCACAGTGGCACAGCACACTGTCAGGCTAGAGCACAATATGTTTGTATCTTAAAAGCCACCCCTCTCTTTTGACTGGATGAAAAACACACGTTGATGATCCAGTTAATGAGAGAATTAAACTTTTTAAAATTAACATAGTCTTGTTAATTACAAAGCCTGCAATTTTATCCGCAATATACCCTAAAAATCAAAGACCAGAACAGATAAATAATTCAGGAATCATAACATATAGATTCCTTGGTGACATGTGCAAACATCTGTTAAAGCTGTGTTTATATGCCACATTCAGCAATTGAAATAAAAGAAAAATCCAACCTTTGATTGCAGGCTAGCTTCTAAAGTATTCA
>JAWWLV010000121.1:46614196-46628823 GCA_035041135.1 Platyrinchus mystaceus
TGCTTGTTTGGTATCCTTTGTGAATTTCTGGAACAAGTGAAGTACATTTTCGGGAATTTCCAGGAATCCTAGTTATAGAGATCACATCCCAGAACTCCTCTAGCATTAGCTTTCAGAAGCATAGCAAACCCTTTTCTATGGTACAGTCTAAATTTAAGAAAAACATATGAAGACAGACAAGGCAGCACAAAGAAAAAAAAAAAACTTAGATATTCGTCACTATGATAAACATTTGAATTTCTGCTAGTTTACCAGATGTCTAACTGTTCTGAAGACGTTTTGCAAACATTATAAGGCAAGATTATTTAAAAGACAGACTTGAAGGAATAACAAGTTGTTTTAACAGATAAGGGGTTCTTCTGCATGAGAGTAGCAGATTAGAAAGAAACCAGGCATTATATTTTTATTTTCTGATCTATCAGAGGATGCCGAACTAAGCCTGGTGTTTCTCCATTCAGAAATGTTATTGTTCTCAAGGGGGTTTCAACACCACTGAAATGCAGAAATCTCAGCAGACTTGTAATACCACACAAATTACAAAACTGCAAGCAAGAGAGACAGTTTGACAAAGTGTCATGTTTTCAAAGAAGGTATTGGAGACCATAACATATAGCTAGAATAGAGCTGTGGTTGTAGAATCTGACTTTTAGAAAAACCCTAAACATCTGCTTTTATAATTATTCGTCTTGGAAGAGACTGCACTGAACTAAGGCCATTTTGTTTCAAATCATTGATTTCACAAAATGTTAAAAAATTGCTCTTGGATATGTAGACAGATCGTCTTCTTCAAGCTTTTCTTGGATGTGTTTAGTACCCACACTTTATGTGTCAGGATACTGAATCCTGGAGGCATATTTGGAGCACAGAGCGAATAAATGTTCCAGGAAATGTTCCAGTGAAGCAGTGAATGTTAGGGCCAATCTGGCATTAGTCCAGAAAGAGGGAAGAGAGCAAATCTACTATCACAAAATCTACCATCTCCACACTGGTGAAAGGAACTAAAATTAATCCACTATTTCACATGGAAAGCAAACAGTATTTTTAATCTAGGGAGAGGTTTTCTTTCCTAATGTCACTTGTTCTTCCTGTTAATATACCAAGGAAATAACATATATAAATGATTCTACTCTTAAAATAAACTCTCTGTGCCACAATTAAAGGGCACTATCCTCCCTTTCAATCATCTGCCATCACTTCAGGAATATAAAGTACAAAGCAATTAGGAAGACTAAGAAAGATTCCATTCCTCAAAAGTGCAGCAAGCAAGCAATCAAGTTGATCAGATATTGTCAACAGCTCCTACCTCATTCACCACCATCCTACTACATGATAGTTTGTATCTGGGGTTGCTAACAGGGATGTTGTTGAAGCAATGTCTGTTTCCTCTGATGTTATAATTGATTTTATCAGTCTCACTGAAGGCTTCTGTCTACTCTGTGTCCTTCTGTTGACTTCATGAAAGGTTTGCAAGCTGAGTTTTACTCCCATGGACTTCTTTCTCACTAATGTATACTGACCTGGTCACGAGGGTTCTGCTAACTTGCAGAATATGTCTAGGATGACCCAAGGCAACATCTGAGGAGGTGAGCAGGGACCTACCATGTTCTGCGATTTCCCCATCAAAAAGAGCTTCATAAACCACTTGTGCAGTTATAACCCATTTAAGCTACTTACTGCCATGCTTACAGCATATACAGATTATGTAGGTTATTTTTGCCTGAAGATTACCCCAAAAAGAAGCTGGTTCCCCCTGAAGTTACAGCCAGTCAGCTACTTAGCCATGGCTTTCCTTTTCCCTACAGAAGTTCTCCCTCCATCATGCTGGTACAGCTGTTTGCATATTTGCATTCTCAGCCACACTTGTGAAATGATCTAGCAAAAACCAAAATAAATTTCTGTTGCAGCTATTTTTTGAGTAGATCATTCCTCCAGTGACCCTCTCTCATTTAGAGAGAAGCCGCATAAACAGGGGAATCAATTTAACTGAGGGAACAATATTGTTTAACGGAGAAAAAGGGAGATAGGGTGCTCCTAAATGAGTCACATCTTGCAAGAAGGAAAGCAATAGATTTCTGGAGAGAGATGGAGGGACTGACTAATGGCAGTAGGCTGAACAAGCTTAAGGAAGATTATTAACAAAACTGAGCTGAGCATTTTAGTGTTGAAGTTGGATGAATATTCTCTTGGGGCATGTACTTCCTAGTCTATGTGGGTTTTTTTGCTTTTTGCTCTTAAATTTAAGCCAAGAGAAAACTAAAACTCAAACTGAAGTCTACATAAAATGTGGCTGTTTCTTTTATTGTGTGGCAAAATAGAGTGTTCGGCAAACTACGCACAATTCGTACAATTGCAATATTTACTAGGAATTGAAAGTTAAAATATAAATTAATTAATCTGAAATTTAAACTGGGCTCATGTTCTCTTAAAACTCCTGCAAAAAATATTAAATACGTCAGCGCACTATGTACAACTGTGTTTACAGTTGTATATGTAAACCCAGGAGTATACTAATACATTTTTGACATCTTTTTGTTCAAGACAGACTCAATCATCAGTAATTACTGTGTCCTATCTGCCCTCAACTTCCATGCCCATTTGCCTTCCTTCCTGCACACTCATCTTCTTCCATAGAGGCGGTTATCCCTTCTTGTTCTGGCTGGGTGGACACAAAAATTATTTTGACATTTTATTAAATTACATTTTTAAAGGAAAAAAACATCTGAGCCCCAGTTCTATTTCTATTAAAGTATTCTGCTCCTATGAGACTAGTTCATGTAGTCCCATTTAGTGTCCCTGCCATGCCTCTATCAAAATAAAAAGGCTTTGAAAGGCTGATCAGTTATGTGTTTTTATTATATGTTTGGGGATAAGCAATGAAACATAAGCTGGAATCCAGCCCTTAGAATGAAAAATTCACATCCTTATGTGGGAGTAGCCGACATGAAAGCAGACTTATCAACACTAATCTCTCCATTACAAAGCTTATTTGTAATACCGGTGACTATTCAGTCTCTCTGACTATATATATATTTATTTTTTTTTCCTTCAGGTAATGACAGAGTCCTTCGTTTGTGGAATCCTGCTATTAATATTAGGCCAACAGGGAAGCTATTTGGACACAAACATAGTGTTGTGGAAATTGCGACCAATGAAAAAGATCAACATGTCATCAGCCTTTCCTGTGCAAAGGTAAAACACTTTTCTGAACCTCATGGAAGTAGGGCTGGAAGAAGGATCCAGGGGACCACAGGCCTGTCAGCCTTACCTCAGTGCCCAGCAAAGTTACAGAACAGATAATCTTGAGAGTGATCACACAGGACAACCAAGGGATCAGGCCCAGCCAGCAGGGGTTTAGGAAAGGCAGGTCCTGCTTGACCAACCTGATCTTCTTTTATGACCAGGTGACTCGCCTAGTGGATGAGGCAGTGGATGTAGTGTACCTGGACTTCAGCAAAGTCTTTGACACCGTCTCCCATGGCATTCTCCTAGAAAAGCTGGCAGCCCACGGCTTGGACAGGGGCATTCTGTGCTGGGTTAAGAGATGGCTGGAGGGCCGGGCCCAGAGAGTGCTGGTGAATGGGGCTGCATCCAGTTGGGGACGGTCACTAGTGGTGTCCCCCAGGGATCAGTGTTGGGCCCAGTCCTGTTTAATATCTTTACTGATGATCTGGATGAGGGGATTGAGTGCACCCTCAGTAAATTTGAAGACAGCACAGAGTTGGGTGGGAGTGTTGATCTGGTGGAAGGTAGGAGGGCTCTGCAGAAGATCCAGACAGACTGGATGGATGGGCCAAGGCCAAGGGTATGAGGTTCAACAAGACCAAGTGCCAGATCCTACACTTCGGCCACAACAATCCCATGCAGTGCTGCAGGAGGGAGACAGTGGCCAGAAAGTGGCCTGGCGGAAAAGGACCTGGGGATGCTGGTCAACAGCTGGCTGAACATGAATCAGCAGTGCCCAGGTGGCCAAGAAGGCCAAAGGCATCCTGGCCTGTATCAGGAATAGTGTGGCCAGCAGGACCACAGTAGTGATGGTTGCCCTGTAGTCAGCACTGGTGAGGCCACACCTCAAGTCCTGTGTTCAGTTTTGGGTCCCTCAATCCAGGAAGGACATTGAGGTGCTGGAGTTTGTCCAGAGAAGGGCAACAGAGCTGGTGAAGGGTCTAGACTAGAGGGTAAGTCCTATGAGAGCTAGCTGAGGGAGCCTGGAGAAGAGAAGGCTCAGGGGGAGACCTTATCGTTCTCAACTATCTGAAAGGAGATTGTAGTGAGGTGGGGGTTGGGCTCTTCTCCCAGGCAACCAGTAACAGGACAAGAGGAAATGGCCTCAAGCTGTGGCAGAGGAGGTTCAGGTTGGATATAATTTCTTCGCAGAAAGGGTTGTTAAACATTGGAATGTGCTGCCCAAGGAGGTAGTGGAGTCACCATCCCTGCAGGTGTTCAAGAAACAACTGGATGTGGCACTTAGTGCCATGGTCTGGTTGAAAAGGTGGTGGTCAGTCAAAGGTTGGGCTCAATGATATTGGAGATCTTTTCCAACCTAAATGATTCTGTGATTCTGTGAAAACAATGTTATAAATGTAAATAAGAATATAATTTTGAGTAAGTACTTCTGATAGTAATTGCTTATCAGTTTGTTTATTTAAATAAAAAGGCAGAGTTTAGCTTGAAATTTCCAAATTATTTTATATTTAGAAGCAAGACTAGAAGGGAACTATCTGGCATATTTTCTTTCTGAACGTGACAAAAGAATACTTACAGCAGTAGATATTACCACTCTGGTAATTTCCATATTACTTTGGCAACTGCCAGAATTAAAACATAACCTGTACCCAAATGCTTCATTCAGTAATGATCACCTGCAAAAACTGCCTACAGTTTCTTTTACCCTTCTCTCCACCTCCCAGCCTATTAAAAATCCATAGGTGTTTTTCTGACACTGATGTCTCTATACATCATGTTCAACTATTGATCTCTTTCTAAACAGTGTTTTTCACAAGGCTTACTGATCCAAAGAATTGTCCATGAAGACGAACACTAATAAAACTAGTAATACCACTTCTTCAACAAAATCTTGCAAGATTCTGCTGGAAATGGATGGGTTTCTTTTAAGTTATTGGTGGAATCATGGCATTGGTGATTTATCTCATTTGTCAGAATAAGACTGTTCAGGAGAGAATAAAAACTTCTAAAAATATGTGCAAAAATAAAAGAGAAGCCCATGAAGGAGTAGTTGTGAATGACTATGGAGCTCTTTCAAGAGTGGTCCAATGCAATATTTTCAATATTTAGCATTACTCAATATTTTCATTAGCATCTACAGTGATGGAGTAGAGAGCATATGTACTAAATTAACCAGTTGCCCCAAGCTGGTTAAAGCTGTAGGCCTTTAGCAGAAGTATTAGAGTTCAGAATGGTCATTAAAATCGAAGGTATGATCAATAAAAAATACCTCCTATAAATCGATAAGGAGCTAATATAATTATTCAACTGAGATATCCATCTATCTCAAAGATTCCCAGCATTTTGCTGGGTCATGTAGAAAATATTAGTGAGCTATTTATCCTGCTCGTGCTGCTCCTCTGCTATAATTGCTTACCATTGCTCATTGTGGTGCCAGTAAATACCACATTTTCATGTCTTTAATTCTATTCTTAAAATAATCCACACCTTTCTAAAAGTACTACTAGCTGAAAATAAGTCATCATAATTTCCCACCTTCACATAATTCTGGAGCTATATTCTTTCCCCCTTCATCACTTCTGTATATCTATACCTGTCTATTCTGTAGGTAACTCTGAACCTTTGCTACAGGCATTCATTACTGATGAACTGAGGAGGGTTTGGACAGATAGCCTGTAAGCTATACGTGTAGGAATAATGGATTAAGACATAAAACATGACTTAAGGGGAATGAATGAATAACCATTAGTATATTTATAGAAAAGCAACTAAGAATGAAGCCCCTGGGGCACTAAATGTAGAAGATCTCTTGAGGTCCCTTCTTGGCCTTTCTGAGATTCAGTATGATGATTCAGAGTAAAGCAAAATCTATTTTAAAAGTCTCCAAGTACATGGACACCTGATCTTAACTAAATGTAGCTAAGTTGTGCCAATGACATCAGTAAGATCACTCGTACATGCAAATGAATATATTAATTAAAAACTATGTATCTTTAAATTGTGCAGTGAGTTACAAGGCAGAAATTACACTTCTCAAAAAATAAAAAGAAATAGAAATAAATTCCTAAAGTTTCAAATGTCAGATAAATCTTGTGGCTGTAGTGAAAACTATATCAAAAAAGAAGGAATCCATATAATGCTTCCAACCTAAAAGCACATTTATGTTTGGATAGACAAGAACCAGGTATTACACAAAAGTGTGAAACTTCCCAGGGAACTTTTAACATTACTTTATACATCATAAGTTGTTTCCACCTAAAAAACAAAGACCGATTTGCTTTTCAATCTGCCCAGCATAAGAAAAATCAAAATAGTTTTCTCTATTTTGTTTTCATCTTTCAGTGACTGTAATACAGGAGGCCACTGAAGCAAAAAAAGGAGAGCATATATATCTTCACTAAAAATAAGTTAGAGATATATCAATGATCTCATGGAATAATTGTATCCAAGGGGAAAAAAAAAATCTCTTTATATGTAAAGATAATTAAATGTTTGACAGAATAGCAGAACTAGGGAAAAGCATTAATTAATTGATACTTTTTCTGAACATCCCCAAAGTTAAATTTAATCTATAATGTATCAGATACCCATATTAAAATAAAAGCTTTTTTATTGTGCCATTTTCATCTAAAATTACAGAACAAGCTGAAAAGTAGGGAGTGCTTTTATAAATTAAGATTTGTAATTGTTATCTTTGTTACATAATTGTTACATTTGAAGACTCAGACTTATTTTATACTTTATGGCTATTTTTTGAATTATTGAGAAGTTTCTTGACTTATCGTAGAGGTATTTTTATGCTATATAAATTACAAAGCTTCAAAACAGCACCATAAAGGTAAACCTAAGACTAATGCTCTAGGGAAATATATTAGCATGATAGCATGAACCTGAAGGAATGTTGCAGTATTTCTTCTGCCACTTTCAGGTTAAACACTGTGTTCTTTAGATAGATGTGTTTTTCCCAGACTCAGGTACTCTTTATACTGTCAAGGCCTCTGTCAGCAATGAAGTAAATTTTTGTGTATTCTATGTATTGTTTGGTTCTGTTTCGTTCAGGAAGTGATATGTGAATGACAAAAGCATCATCTTCCTAGTCAAGTTTAGTTTTTTAATTCTCACTGGGCATAAATAGGCATTATTTCTTACACAAGCAACTGTAGTGAGAAAGTTCTAGTTTCACAGGTAAACAAGTAGAGCTTCTATTAGAGGGCCAGGGGGAGTTAAAAATAAGAAGGGAAATTTTTAAACATCATACAAGAAGAATACAAAACCCCTTTACATTTTACAGTAGATAAACTCCTCTCGGTTTTTAGCTGTTCTTAAAAGATCTTAAGAAATAGATAATATGCAAATTATTTATTAAACTTTCATTAGATTTGCACCTTGTAATCACAAGACATGGCCTTGGCTGGAGCCACTACTATATTTTGTGAAATAACATGCATGTCAGAATTAAGAAACTATTTTGTATCTGTCCTCTACTTTCATCACTTCTTTTGTAAGCAGACACATGCTGCTGATAGTCAGTACTGTGGACTCATGGGTACTATTGGCATATCACATCTTTTATGCTGAAAGTAGAAACCTTAATCGCTAAAGAGGTAGATTATATCTGTTAAAAAAATATTCAAATGGTTTGAGATTAGGTAATATGTTAAATGTCCTTGCCTTGGTTACTGACCCAATGTGAAGGGCTGGATGGTGGGAATACAGGTTATTCATGACAAATATATTTAGAGAATATTTTTAGAGAAACATTTTCCCAAACCATTTTCATGTGTAAGTTAGATTGCATATATTGCACTTAGCTTCTGGTTTTCATTCCCTGTAATTGTACCATATAATTTCCTATGGTCTGTTCCATGTAACTTTATGAAGAACAACAGTTAGTGCTGAATAGATACTATATGAGCTACATTTCTGGAATCTAAATTCAAGGAGGTGGAAAGCTACAAAACATAGTCTTCCTGACTATATTTTAAAAAATCTAATAGTTAGTCTTTTGGTAGTCAGTTTTCTTTGGTATATTTGGTACATAGCATTAACTTTCTATATTAAAAAATGTAAAAATGTTTTAAAACAAGGAATCAAACAAAAATTTTACTACCTGCTTTGGCCTCCTTTGACCTCAAAGGAGAACTGAAACTGAAAGACTGAAAAGCCATACACAAATGTACTCACAAGAATACCTCTGCAGCCTATGTGTAATCTGATTTATACTGCAGAGTTCAAAAGTAAGGGATCACATTGGCTTTTGGTTTCAGACTTGTGCTGCAACACTTGTGCAGTCTGAAGAAGTAATGGCTGAGTTAAGGGTTCAAAACCTGCAGTAAATAGTTTTTAAAAATACCACAAATGTTGCACATCTATTACAAGAGTACTAAGGGATTAATTTGATGTTATTAGCCTCAGCTCCATACTATAGAACATTAATGTATGTCGTACTTTATACAAAAATGTAAAAATTAATAAATCCTACATCGTGGTCTCACAGCACTAGAGAAAAAAATTAGAGGTCACTGGGGATTTGTATTACAGTGGAAGAGCTAGTTTAGAAGATTAAGTCTAACAGTCTTAGCATCCCAGAGCTTGGAAAACAGAGTGGAACCCAGGAGAAGAGGAGGGAGGCATCAGTCCATTAAGGATGTATCAAAAGAAACATCCCATACCACACAATGGTCAAGGTACAAAATAAATGTCTCCATGAAGAGAACAGGGTGATCATGCAGACCTGAAATCAAAAACTAAAACTTCATAAATGAAAAGAGATGTCTTTTTCTGAAGTGCAACATTAGGTTACTCTCAACTGCATGTCAGATTAAAGGCAATTAAATTATCCAAGAAGTTTAGGAAAGCAGACATAAATAAACTTTTATTATGTTCATTTTTAAGATCTCGTCAGCCATATGTCAAAAATTGTAAATAGAAATAAGAGTAATGTTTTTAACACAAGGGTCAGTATTAAGCACTGAGGGAGACTGTCCCAGTGACATAACTGAAATGAGGAGTTCATTGTTGCCTATTTCTTGTAAGGCTTCTTAACATATGTTTTATTTGCATTGTGCAAGCAATTGGTTTGACAGCTGCAAGTATTTCAGGTGTTTTCTGTGGCTGCATTTTTTGATTTTGAAGTATGTTTTTAATTTCCACTCTATGTGTTAGTCTTTCTATTAAGAAATATGAACACAATAGCGTAACCTTTTTGTTCTGCAATGACCTGCAATATTTAAACAAACAAACAAAAGGCAATCTGATTACCTCCAGGTCCAATTATTGAATACAGTACAGATCAATACCTACACAATGTTTGTTTTATTCAAGTTATTTTGAAGATGCATGTTCAGAGGACTGCTCTGCTTGCTTTTCATCTGTTGCTGGATGGTCTGACTGGATTTCAGTTAATCTATTCTGACACTCCTCAAGTCTGTTTGTATGACTTAACTTGGTGAGGTAGACAGATGATTCTAGAAGTGCAGATTACTCAGCAGGCCTCGGCTCTGTGTAAGCCCTGCTCATCAGTAACAGAAACATCTCTATATTATCATCACTGCGTTCAGCACAAATCCAAAACACAGTCCCATGCTATCCACTGGGAAGAAAATTAACTCTAGCCCAGCCAAAACCAGCACACTTCCCTAGATGAGTTCTGCTTGCCAGAGGAGAAACATCTGCCATCTGAGCAGTGCTGTCTTCTTTCAGCATCTTTTTTTTTTTTTTTTTTTTTTTTGCTAGACCTCAATAGATCTGCAGAGAGAGCACACTCACTTAGGTCACTTGTCAAAAGCAGTAAAGCCCAGGACACATTGCACTGAAACTTGGAATTCATATGAATTGTTTTGAGCAGACTTTTTTATTTACACTGTGGCATTTCGGCCAGTATGGAATACAGCTTTCTGGAAAACATTGAAGAAATCACTGTGATTTTTAATTTAACTGAAAACAAATTGCCCTAAGCCAGTAATAACAAAACAAACATCTTATTATGACAACAATTAAGAAACTATTTTGGAAGTTGAATTCAAATGATGGTTCCATTTAAGAAAATAAAGATTTCTTTAACTATTTCAGAACATAAGCACTTTGCTCCAATATTATAAAGCTTTCTTGATAGAAAGAAGGCTATTAAAAATATTGAATTCTCCTATCACAAAAATTAAATTTTCTTGGGTTTATAACATATGGATAACTACCAATTAGGCAGAGCCATAGGTTTGTAAATAATTTCTGAATGACCTGTAGTCATATGAATTAGTATTTCCATAGCTGTGGCACTGAAGTTGATGTAAGTGTATGTATATATCTGTAAATACAAATGTATATAACTCTTTGGTTGGAATTCTTCTGCAGAAGTAATTTTCAGGAAACATGTTTTCCAAGATGGCTGCAACAACTTATTCTCTTGATTTATGACTGACATTTCATTGATATGTCTTATTTGGGAGTTATAAAAAAGGAATGTATTTCCCACTGTTAGAACTATTTTACACCTTTTTGCTTAGGTCTGGGGGAGTACAGAGTAAAATAATATGGCTTACTCAAGCACTAAAGCAACATTTTTTTATTGATGAGAAATGCTGGTAGAATATGTAAGTCCTTTAAAAAGTGCCAGCTTTGGACTTTAAATTACAGCTAAGAATCATCCTCAGATGCTTCAGGATACACTAGACAGACAATGAACTATGACATCAGTTGAATGTTTCAAGACAGGCAAGGCAAGGCCTGTGTAAAGGTACTTGATCTGTCTGGTTATTATGTTGGCACTACAGCATTTTTCTACAAATACAAATACACTGTGTTCATAGAAATGGCTATATGTTTTTTTTTTAATGGGCCCACTCAACTGAGAAATTACTTTTACAGAGTGTATGTTAGTACAAGAACAATCTGTGGGTTAGAGACATAAAGAAAACTGACCTGATGCTCCACCTCAGATAGAAGAATGCTGCATAGGAAATCTCTGCTCTATTTATTTTTTCCTCTCCTTCCTGTCACTCTTCCCTTCATTGCCCTCTATATTCTCTATTGTTAGTTTTCCACTTCTTACTTTCATCCTGCATCATGAAGCATTTATTACTCCATTTTTTCTTATAACAGAACTGCTTGAGTGCATTCAGGAAGCATTGAGGGAAAAAACCCCACTCATAGGGACAGGGGCTATTAAACCTGGAGATGTGGTAGGAAGAAGGCCATTATCTGAAAGATGATCTTACAATCTGTGGAAACAATAAGGTTAAGGTTAACGGCAGAGCCCTGACCTGACTGTATAGCCTTTGTGCTGAAGGGCTGTGAAGCAGTGACAACCACTCTCTCAGCACAGGCTGGGAATCCACAACTAGAACAGTGAAGGCTACAACTTCATGTCTTGCCTGCTTGAGATGTTAATGGGAGCCAGAAAGCCAAAATTTGCTACAGCAGTTTTTTCATTGATTTTACCAGAACATCTCCAGTGATGGGTTTGGTTGAATTAGGCTACGTAAGTGAGTAAGGTGAGCAAGATTTGAGCCTACAGTTGTCAATTCATAAAAACAAACACTTTTGTTGGTAGATCAGTATGGCTAATGTAAGTAGTGTATTCCCAGCCTTTATACCACTGTACAGTATCATTTGTTAACAGCACAAAGCCTTTGTTTTAAATCAGTGAAGGGAATGTTCTTTGGTTTTTTTTCTTTTTAGAAGTAATTTCATTTCTAGGAGTTAAACCAAAAGAGCAATGCACACCTTTAAATGTGGCAGGAAAGTAGTGCAGTAAACAGGGATTTCTCACATCTCCCTTCTGGGGCATGTGAGGTTATCATAATTTCTTCAAAATTTGATGCAGCCAACATGATGCAACCACATAAACACTTCCCTGCTAAAATTTGTCTGTCTAAAATTACTCTGTTATACCTGTGTTAGCTTTATTCTTACAGAACCTAAGGGCAGGAAATACGATATGTTATTAATTTTTATATTTTCTGACTTTTGCAAATTAACTCAAACCTTAATGTTATCAGTCTCCAGTCCTCTCTCTCCAGATCTGCTTAATGGCAAACCGGCTGTGCAGTATCCCAATGGGAAGTCATATGTGTGTTTTGTTTGTCTGGAACTGAGTAGGTGATTGTATCAGTGCCGGTTACTGTGTGGATGTTTGTCTAACTTGTTTTGAAAGCACCTGACATTGTTTTAAGGATATATTTATAGTACAGTCATTTGTCTTCCTGAAAAATGAAAGCAGCTCAGCTGGAAGCACAATGCTTAATTTATGTGAAGCCATTGCTAATCATGGCTGTTACTGGAATGTACTGTATATCAACAATATTAACTTTAATTTAGATAATTTGAAAAGAGGCATTTGGGAAATCTGTTCCAGTCATTCTTCACAAAAATTATGTGACCACATCTATATAAGGTAGATTTTTTTTTGTATACTGCTTTGAAAGCTAAAGTTGCCTTCCTGCTGTGCTTTTATTCTCTTCACTTTATTTATTTCTCGCAGATATTAAGAATTTTATTCTCCTCTTATATTGCATAATCCTTCAAGAAAATTTGATATTCTTCAGAATTTGCATGTAACTTACTCAATTTTCTGTTATTTTCTCTCCCATTTCCCATAATTCAAGTTACTTTGTGTCTTGGGTAGTCTTTAAAAAAACCCTACATAATTAGCTTATGAAAGTCTCAAGGGATATCTCATTAATGTATATAAATATAGGAAGGGAAGGTGTAAAGAGGGTGGTACCAGGATCTTTTTGGTGGCTCCCAATGACAGGACCAGAGGTAATGAGAAATGAAACACAAGAGGTTCTGTCTGAACATCAGGAAACATTTCTTTTACTGTGAGGAAGACCAAGCACTGGCACAGGGCTCCCAGAGTGGTTGTGGAGTCTCTGTCCTCAGAGATATTTTAAATCCATCTGGACATGGCCCTGCTTTACATGGCCTCACTTGAACAATGGAGTTAGACCTCTGGAGGTGACCTCCAGAGGACCCTTCCAGCCTCAGCTGTTCTGTTATTCCATAAAAAAGTAAAATTACTTCAAAAACTATGTCTAAGGTGAGAGAATCATTCTAAGACTGGCTGAACATTGGCAGGAGGAACCTGACTATTTTTCAGCTCTTCTGATCCAGGTGTTCATGGGCAGCCACCTCTCTGTCCTACACTTCTTGCTTCCTGTTTCTGACCCCCACACCATCTAAATGTCCACTGAAACAGTTTCTCCAGAAGTGTTGGTATTATTTTATATTTGCATTAGTGGTCACCTGTATCTATTGTCAGCATACCACACACACACAGTGCAGAGACAGACATGCAGAGCCTTTACACACTCTCAATCACAGCACCCAGTAAATATCCATCAGGCTCATTACTATGTAATTAGACTATTGCATATAACAGTTTGATTTCTCTCCAGGATCCATTAATGTTTGAGAAAAGGAAAGTAACTTTATATATTGCCAGTTTAATCATATTATCTGATGAAGTGATTTGAAATGCTCATAATTTTGAACTTTGCCAAGTTACTATCTCTATAAGGCACTAGTTATAGTACCATCTACTGCACCACATTGCATTAATACACTTACAGCTAAATCCTCTTTGCCTTAACCTCACAGGTAATCCCATTGACATTAATTTGTTCCTAAGTCGTCTTACTATTACAGGGAGTTGCAGCACTTTGCAGGATCACCTTCAGGGATCACAAGGCACACATTGGCACTCTCTGCAGATAACTTAATCTATTAAGTAACTCGGCAAGCAGAACTGCATTTTGACATTCATGCCTGGTGATTTTTGTCTTGGAGGGCCCAGGTGTTCTGTATGAATTTGTAAATTTTTTCATTTAGACCATGGAGATTTCAGTGACCCCTTCAAACAGTTGAACAATGTAGCAAATAAGGGCTGATAAACTAACGACTTCAACAGAAAATCAGCTTTAATTGTTGCTTGCTTTTCCTGTCTGTGCCTACAGTGAATGCTGTGGCTAATGCAACTTCTTTCTGCCCCAAGAGTGTTTGGATTTCGGATTTTCCTGCATAAATGTTTTTTTTTTCATAAATAGGCTTGCATAAAGACTTGCAGCATCACCATTCTGTGACTGAGGAAAGCTGACTTCTTCAAAAAACAAATATTCCTTAACTTACAAAAAGTATCAGCGTGATATGGGAGTTTGGAAGCACTAAAAGAGCGTTACCATTTTCTCTAGAGAGTTGTTGAGATATTTTCTGCAGAGCAGTGTTTTAAAGTCACTTTCTTATTCTTAACTAGCAGTAATTTGAAGGGATTATGTTTTGGCGGGGGAAGAGGGAGGGCCAAACTTGGACTTCTTTAGTCCTTCCCTATCTCAGTTAATTACAGTGGAGAAGAGGATTTTCTTCTTCCAAAATCAAAGCGTATTTCGACAGTGTCACCTTCATAACAACCCAGCAGGAGATAAGTGTTCCTGAGCCTAAACTTTATTGTA
>JAWWLV010000121.1:46632877-46685053 GCA_035041135.1 Platyrinchus mystaceus
TGTGGGGAGCATGTGTGAATGTTTTCTGTTTCAGGGAACAGGTATTCTCAAGAAACAGAAAATATTCCTTATCCTCTTCAGAAGAACACAAACGAACCCAATGGTTTACATAAAATCCTTTTGTGTCCAGGGAAAGTAACTGATACTATGCACAAAATATATATATTCTCACTTCTCTCACCCTGTGCAGGTTCAGATGTCATTGATATTTATCCCCTAGCTAACGTGATAGAAGATACAAGACACCTGCCACAGACACATGAGAAAAGCATCAATGCTCTGATTTACAACAGGGCTCTTCACCAGATTCTCACCATTTGCACTGAGTCAATACTGAAGGTAAGTGTAAACTGTCACCATTTTTACTGAAAAATAAAAAAGTCTCAACTTTTTTGTTTCAAATAATTTATTGGATTGGCCAATAAGTCAATAAGTTATTAGTGTTTATTCTTCTAAGTGTTGGTTTTGTGGCTTTTTTTGACTTCCAGGGAAGTGGTAGCCATGATGAACCCTATTTGGGTTCAGAAGATCCAACTTTTCTTTTTAACAGTGTAACAGTGATCATCAGAGGTATCGAGAACCTGTACTTTTCATCAACTGTTGGCAGGTTAGATAGCAAGATTTGTAGGGAGAGGTAGCATCTTTTATTGGGCCAGCTGGTGATGCATGCAATTCCTGTGGAGAAAAGCTGGTTCAGTTTATACACTCGGTAAAGACGTTATTTCTCACCATAAACTCTGCCTTTCTTGGACCACAATGGCTACACCATTACAATTATAAGATAGTTTGGGGCATTTGGTGCTGCAGAAAATCAGATCCAGACAGTGCATATGAAATCAGTGGCTACTTCATAAATCCAGTTGAATCTGAGCTATCCCACTACAGTGACCAACTTTTTAAGGCATTGCTTAAATTTCTGAAAGAATTAGATAATGACCAGAGATAGTTCCTGCATTTTTGGAACAAATGTTTATGTAAAGCCTAATTTTTATATTCCGCACCAAAATTCTAACTGAAACCATCCTTTCTAGTTAGATTTCTTTGCTTTTGCACTGTACATATTCATTTGATTTAACATCAATCTCTCTGAATTACCAAGGGTCTTTCTCACAGCATACATACTAAATAGAGCCTCCCCTTGCCAGAATAGCTCCTCTGGGGACAGGGACATTTTCAGGGAAAATACACTAGTGTTGCAGTCAAAGAACTTGGTAATGTGCTGTTGTAACAGAGATGTTACAGAGATGTGAAACAGAGACCAGAGGATGTGAAAATTTGCTATTGATAGTAGTCTCTCCAATTACATTAGAACACATTGTGTGACAAGTTTTAGAGGATGTATTACAAATAATTATCATATTATTTTTTCAGGTCTGGGACCTAGAGACAGGATTTCAAATATGTCAAATTGAAGATGCACATGGGGTGAACATTGAAGTGACCTGTGCAGCCATTGAAATAAACGGGTTTTATGTTGCTACTGGGGCATGTGATGGTAAAACAATTAAATAATTACTACATTTTTATTACGTGTTTTTAAATGACATATTACATGAACAGACAGAACTCTTTGTCTTGACTATCTCAGTGACAGCAGAATTAATTTTGAATGCACTGCTGCCAGTCTGTGGAAGGGGGGCGTGGGGGGTGTCTTGGTTGGGTTTTATTTGATAGTTGCTTCATAGAAAGGTGATTTTTGGCTGCTTGGGCCCTGGTACTTTAATAGCCTGTTACTCTCTAGAAGACTGTCTTCAAAGCTCTTGGTCTGAAAAGTTGTTTCCTCATAAGACTTAGGATCTAGGTCTATCACTAAATAGCTGCAGATGAAGAATGGGAACTTTTAAATTTTCTAGTATCTAAGCTCAATTTTATAGTGTCTGCAGTCACTGAACATTAGAAGATAGATATAGATATATAGAGATATGTTCCCTTAATTTTTCACATCTGTTGTTTAGGGTGCATGAGGTTTACGTAACATGACAAGAACTCTCCAGTACACAAATGCTAACTGAATTCTGCAGGGAGCTTTAATAATTTTATGTATTGTTAACATGACTGAATAATTCTCACATTCAAACATTCAAGAGTACACACCTGAATTATGAAAGTATATAAAATATATGAAATCTGCCTCACATGAAGAGGAGATGATGGCCTTTTCCACACAGCATACTGGCTAATATTTCTTGTATCTGCTTGGGAGCACAGACTGCACCCATTATGGATCTTAAGAGAACAACAGAAGGTGAATGCTGTCAAGTCTTACAAAAGGGAAGTCATATACAATAATTTCATCACTTAAGAAAATTCTGTAGCTTCTTGTCCCCAGTAGCTCTGTGGGATCAGTCCAGCAATCAGGTCTGTCTGCTCATTGATGTAGCTCAGAACTTGAAGTCTGGTCACACTCTGCTTGCTCTTTGATAATGTTAGCCAGAAACAGTACGGTAAGCAGAAGTCTTTTATCCTGGGCTGCAGAACAAAACAGACATGGAAAAAAAAAAGATGGAAAAATCGAGGGCATAGTGGTAGAGATGTTTTCTGGTAAGTTTTTTTGTCCCTAAGTCTGCTTTGCTAAGAAACACACATGCTGTTCCAATTTTTGAAAGATCAGGGACTTAGGTCTCAACCCTAAGTTAGATTTTCTTTTTTTCATGACTTTTCCCCATTTGATCCTATTCAAGCTTTTGATTTGAAGCATAGGTTAATGATGAACGTTCATTCCCTTTTCTACATTTTGTCATCCCTGTGTAGGAACAGTGAAAATTTGGGAGTTTGAAAGTGGGCAAGAATTTAAAGGCTTGCCTTTGGCCCAGCACAGTGAAGATGAGCATCGTGTACTGAAGATAGTCTATCTGAAAGCTGATGAGAGTCAACATGCACTTCTTGTTTTGGAGAAGACAGGGAAAATGAAAATGATTCAGGTTTTTCAAATATACTTTTTTTTGCCCTAATTTCATTTGGTAACCCCTAATTTTTGACGTAAAATAGGAGTTTTTTATTAATTAGTAGATGAACTTTTAGAAACTGTCAAGGAACAATCTAGTTTTTCAATGTCATCAAATTAGCTTTCTGCCTTTCTGTCTAGTGTTAAAATGTTCATTAGTCCATTGCTGGTTTTCAGAATTCTGATAATTTCTTTGTTTGCATTTACTTTTTGATTTGTGATTGAGCGTTCAGTAGTTACAGATCCTTTAAGTTTTTAAAATATTGATGTTGTTACTATAGATGGTTTCTACCTTATTTAAAGAGTTTCTAAAGAGAATATTTTGGAGAAAATTATTTTATTTTCTTTTGTTTAAAATTACTAGGTTAAGAAAGTGGCTTCTTAGGAACTGATACAAAGAAACACAACAGTAATAAATCCGATTGACTTGCTGGGCTTGATTTTGAGTATCTACTCTGTGTTCCCTTCAACTAAAACTAACAAGATGCATTTGCAGCTTATAATAATTATAGTTTTATTTCTCAGACAAACCATGTTTCTGTGGAATTTTCTGCCTCAAATTGGAGTGTTTTACTTGGGACAAAATTCTTCTGAAACTTTAAGCCTACTATGTGCAAGGGAGCAAAGGTTGTCAGGAGCAATAACTTTTGGACAAATTATACATTTTGGGGAAATACCATATAGGCTCTCATCTCAGTAAATAATTTATCCTTTTGAGCCTCCTGCTAGTAAAAATCTGTTTTATACAGGGTTTGCTTTTGCTATTCAGACTTTTCTGAAATACTCCATCACACCGATTGCTTCCCAATTGTTATTACTGAAATTGTTAAGCAGTTCATTTACTGTAAATGATGTAAACGTATCCCTTGACAAACAGGTTGGTGAGGAGTTGAATGTCCTTCAAGTCTTTATGAATCTAAGTACATTAATACTGTTTCACATACTTGCAGATCTATATTTTTCCCCAGATGTTTTTGTGATAATGAGAAATAGAGATTGTTATTAGCTTTTTAAAAGGCTCCAAATATAGTAAATAGCAAGGTAAACAGCCCAAAACATTTAATCCTTTGCAGGAAGCTACTACACATCTCTCAATTTTTAATCCTTCCCCAGAGGTATTTCTTGTATGATACACCTAATATTATAAGATTTACTAAAATCTTAATTATTTCTTTATTCTGGAGCTCAAGATACCTATGAAAACAGTAGAAAACCTAAGGAGCTGATTTCAGTAACACTTCTCAAAATGGACAGAAATATCAATGTTAGAGCAGGTACTATTTCTTATAGTCGGAAAAACTATCAGTGACTCCCAGTTGCCCCTAGCCACAACGGGGAGGAATCAATAACTTGGGGCTGTAGCTGAACTGTGGATTCTTCTCTCATACAATTGGAACAACTACCAGTTTTGCTGGATGTTTTGGTAGGTATGAACTGGAGAGTAGCAATGTTAATGAAATAAGCAGCTATAAATAAGAGACAACTTATCCTAAAGAGGTAGTTAAACTGAGTAAAATTAACTGCTCTGAACTCTGCAGCTGCACAGCTTCTAATATAACGGCAGGTAATTTAAGGTGAGCTGGAATATCTCTGGATGAAACTTCAGTTTGCATTGTAGGCATATTCTAGGTGATACCTGTAACCGTTTTTGTAATTTGGCGCAGAAAAAAAAGCTTTGGATATACACTTGCTATATTTTTATTTTTTTTAATGAATAGAGAAATCCTTTCCTTCCTCTTCCATTAAGTCAGTTATTTTAATAGGGTAACTCAACTCAAACACATCTACATGTCGCATGGGTGCTTCCTGATGCAGTGACTTTTCCACGAAGGAATCCAGTTGTGTATCTGTTACTGAAGCCTGACACTTCACAAGATTTTTTTCCAGCTATTCGGCTGCTGTCTAACATCAGTTCTCTGGGTGATGATTCACAGGTGAGAAACACTTCAAAGTTCCACGTCAGTTACGGAAGATTGGAAAGTAAAATGTTTATTGTGCCCCCAAGGATTTAATGTTTTAGCAACAGGTTAAGAACCAAATAAGTATTCCCCATTGTGGTCTCTTCCAACCTTATTCATTCGATGATTCCGTACTTTTCAGTACATTGAAATAAATACACAAAATAAATCATGTAAGAACGTGACTGTTTCTAAGGGCTGTATCTCCCTAATTACCCACTGCGTGATTATCACCATGATAACCACAGGAGATGTTCTGAAAATACACTTCTCATTCCTGTACAATATAGTTGATATTCTCAAATAAACTCTTCTGGAAATGAAATGCCATTTATACTATAGCTAGGCTGACTATCAGTAATAGCGGCACATAAAGATCAAGTTGAGTATCAAAGTGATTCCATTTTCTCTTCTTATAGCTTTGGTAAAATAAGATGTCAAATTTGTTTCAATGGTTGACCAATTTAACTTGAATAGTTCACAAGACTTAGGTCCTGTTTTGTAAAATTTCACTAACTCTGTAACAGATCTGGATGATGTTTATGGAAAAGTCATTATATCTCTGTTCAGTGACGTAATCCTTTACCTTGATTATAGTATCACCATAGATACCTACTTCTGATTAATCTTCAGCTCTTACACCTGTTTTTACATGCTCAAATTGCAACTGTGGTGTAAATAGCAGGTGAGGTTGGAGGCCCTGTTCTCTGCAGCAGGGAGTCTCCCAATATTATCACTCCCTGCTTCCTTCTGGTGCTTCTATGTATCTCAAATACAGTAGTATTAGAATAGCATACAAAATGCAGTTGTTGTAGAAACTGTCTGTTTAGGCATTTTGTTAATTTAACAGTTAAAACATTTTGCTGTCTAGTGTCCACATTGCTCCTACTCACACTTTTCTTTTAACTTTCTTTGTAGAGTTTTGTACCTTCTGTGGAAATTAACTGTTTTGCTGTTTTAAAAGCAGAAGGATGGAGTTTGGTAGCTACAGGAAGTGCAAATGGTGAAATAATTTTGTGGGATTTTGAATCTGCCTCTGTGAGATGCCTGTAAGTTTTGCTTTCATGGAGGCCATTTGATGTCCAGTATTTCATACAAACTTTCCAAATGGCATAGTGACAATTCTAAGATGCCCAAATATAAAGGGTGATTGACAAGCAGGAGTTAAAGTAGCAATTTATGTTGGCCCTCCTGCCTTCCACTTTAAATTACTTTGCTATCTAGTCCTGACAGTGCAGGTAGGAGAAGTGATCGAGAGAAAGTCATTTGGGGAAGGGATTGTATAATTAAGAACAGTGTTTAACATAATTCAGCACTGCCACTGAAGGAAACTCTGTCATTGACTGGAGGCTGCTACTGAGCTGTAGAAACATCCTTATTTTGGAAGTTTTTGCGTTTGGGAGGATAGCTGGAAATAATGCTACTTCAGATGATAATGGCAGATGTTCTACATTAGCAGTATCACTCTACATACCTAGAAGACTAGAAATTACATTCTATGATGAGAAAACTGATGTGATTTTGGAGGTTTGAGATTAAAAATCTTTCACAGAAAGTGACAAAGAGTGTCTTCAGATGGTTCCATTTATTCTTATGCACATTAAGCTGCCACGTCAGTAAGGTGAACAATGTAGTATTTCTGGTTAGACTGAGTGGAGCAGCATGGAAGTATTCCTGTGCTGGTGAAGGGACACATGCATTTTAAAATCATACATAGTCAATATGTAATTATCCTACCCAACAGTTTCACAACGTCCTTAAGGTGTAAAATTGGAATGTTTGTGAGAAAATGAGCTGAGTCTTTCTGTACCATGGGAAATAATCAAAACTTAAATGCAGCTCTGACTGGCTCTTATTTTGTATTTGCCTCCCTATATATGAGGCAGGCAATTCATTTGGATACATGGAAGACACAAAAGTCAATGCTTTGTAAGGAGAGTTCAGATGACTTAATGCCAGGAACAAGATATTATGCTAACATTAACTTAGCTACTTAACTTCAACATAAGAGACTATTTTTCTCTTCAATACTAATTCTCAAGAAAATACTTGGCTGAATGAAATTTTCATTGTTCCATCAGGTACCTGTTTTTTCCTGGCAGAAGCACATTCTGTACATGCTCTTCACTGACATTAATCCATCATAACTGATTCTGAAAAACTGTCTAAAACTTAGGTGATATGTTTTTTGGGAAATGAAAAGGTTAATTTTTTTAACTACAAATCAAGCTAGAAACGTTTTCTGGGAACAATACACAACCTGTGTGACATATTCCATACAAACATCTTTATTTTCAGGCGTAAAACTAATGAGGACAGCCAGGATTCACTTTTTCAAGAATCTGGAGTCAATGCCATATTATTCCTTGTACATAATGCTCTTACTTCCAGGTAACTCCATGCATTTTATCTTCCTCAGGACAGGCACGGTCAGAATTTTGTTGAAGTAAATAGATGTAATGTTTGTCCAAGATAGCTGATTTAAATTGAGATTTTATTTCTATTTAATCAATTCAAGTTCAGACAGTTAGTTGGCTTTGCTATCCTGAAATCTTTGTAATGCTTATCAAACCGTATTACATGTTCTTTTTTCCACTCGGATATCCTTTTGTTCTCTAAAGGACCTCACAAGTATCAATTCTGTTGAAAAATTCATCAGAAGTTAGCTTTTGCCAGGTATCAGTTTTCCTGTGTACTGTAGCTTCATTTGCTCTTATCTCTGTGAGATAACTGTATGGCAGCAGGCTTTTTCTTTATAATATTTTTCCTTTATATGTATATTTATATATATATATTCTTTATATATATATTTCTCCTTTTTTTTTAAGAGAGAGGCAACCTCATTGATGTTTGTAGCCTCAAGTTTAATCTTAAAACAAACTAGCTGTCATAGGCTGGTAGTGTTGGATGAAGAAAAGAATTTTAGACAAATGTGCTCATGTTGAGAGAAAGGCATTGCACCTGTATATAACTTCAGAAGTGCTTGTCTTCTAATGGATTTGTAAAGGCAATGGTAGCCAAAAGGACTCAGTATGGTTTAAATACTTATGCAGCTTTAATCTTTTAGCAATTAGGCAGCTTTTTTTGCTGTCATGAATTATAAAGCTGGTCTTATGTTGCTTTAAAGCCTTCAAGTAGCTTATGCATTTACTACACCCCTCAATGTACATAGCAGTGCCACTTAATTGAACATAAACTCTCTACAATGACTTTGGATCACATAGGCTTAGGATGTATTGTATTTACTGGGAAGGTATCTGGATTGATTTGATCATACACATACAAAAAATGTTCAAGCATGCTGGCAAGTCTAAAATCAGACACTTAAAATTGCAAAGTCATGGCCACTTGACCAAATTTAAGTAGACTACCCCTGGCAAGAATCACTCAATAGCACGGTCTGAACTTTTCTTGACTCGGAAACAAAAACAGTAAAGACCACCTTACTTCTTGAGGATGAATTCCAGTGTTACTTTTCATGTACTATGGATTTAATTTGCTCAAAACTCCTGACAGAAGAGGTTGGTTGTGTAATATGCAAATATTGGCTAGTTACTTTGATAAATATACAAAACCAACAACCCTTAGTCTAATCAGTCTCATCAATTCAGGCTATTTTTTTATGCTTTATAACGCTGGGTGATGTTGATTTCTGGTTATCAAACAGTATCTTCAAGAATGTCAGTGATCTTCAGTAGTTTCTTTCACACAGGAAAAGGAGTTCCCAGCCCTCTACTGCTGCGAGGGGTGATGTCAGTGCCATCCCAGAGCATGAGAGCAGTTCTTTGAACCCAAATAAGGTAGGTATGGTGGCTTCATGGATTTGGAAGCATTCAAAACAACTTCTGTTGTCATTTCAGCTTATGTTTTAAATTTCTGTAGCTTACTAAAATGCCTCCATAACACTGTGCACAAAACGAAATATCAAGAATTATAGAGAAATGAACTTTGTTCACCTAATCTGACTGAGGTGTGGAATTAAGAATAAATTGTCAGTCAGCTCACTCTGTGATACACGGGATAGCTGACTATCAACGTGTTTGTCAGATGCTGATCACTAGCAATTCTGAATTTCAAATAGGGGAACAGAAAAATGTAATGGGGGAAGCCACACCTGCTTGGATGCATTCTTTCAAATTGCAGTATCTATTTTTTTTTTTTTAATTTACCATTAACATGACAGTGTCTCAATCTGTTTGATTGAGACATCTCTCTGTTTTTGCTAAGGATAGCATTATGGGTTTTGTGAAATTTTTTGCCCTTCTATGCCAGAAGAACATGCCATATTTGCAAAGCAACAAAAGGTAAGTAGGCAAAAATCCTGCTACATCTCAGATTCTTACCAGTATGCTGTTTCAGCAGAGCATGCACTTCGATAGATTGCCAAGTAGACATGGCCTGACTGCAAACTAAAGTATTCAATGTATTGTGCTGTGTAGTCATTAGAATAACAAAATGGACAATCATTTGCAGCTCTTAAAAAGATCTCCAAAAGCCCCACACATCAAGCTTTACATATCAATAAGTAGAATGAGATTGAAGTGGCTTGACCTCAAACACTCCTGGCTGCAGTTTTTCCTGCCTTATTTGACTTGCCAGTTTTTGAGGATCCTCAGAAGCCTGGTATAGTAAGGCACAAATGAGGGACTGGGACAATTCTCTTACTGAAGATGCAGATGTGAGTAAATGTTATTGGTATTTATGCACCTTGTTAATTTTTGCTCAAGGCAGTAACAAGACTATACACATGTTATAAATGAAACTCTCTAAGTAAGAGACCTAGGTTACATTCACATGATTGTAAATTATTGACTTTGCTTGTCCTAAGTAGCTAATTCTATTCAGCCAAATTTACATTTAACATGCTTCTAAATTCCTGTTAATTTTATTTGTGACTTTTTCCTCTCTTATTTTGATTGTCTTCAAAGGAAGTGCATCTTGTTTTACACTCAATGGAAATTAGGGAAATATTTGAATCCTCCAACTAGTAAAATTAAGTTCGTAAAATAATTTCAACTAGAGAATTGTTCCGTAGTTACACCATCCATTTTCTAATTCTGTTACGTTTTATTCCTTGTTTTTAGGAAAATGTGGAAAGTGATAAAGTTAATACTGAAATAACAACAGGTATGAAAAGATGTTTTTCATTCTCTGTTGATCTGTGAGTTCTGCCCAAATTACTATGGAAACTGAGTTTGTCAGTTTGTCTGGCAAACTGTGTTTAGAATAATTGGGATGCCACTGCTTTATGGGTGACATTTTATCATCATTTGCTCCCTCCTGATTTGCAGTTATTTTGCAAAAGCCAGGCCAGGATGCAAGATATGCAAGGCCTTAATTGCTGGTTTTTTGCAATTAGACATGATGACACTGTTCAGAATTTGTAAATGTCAACTACACAGACTTTTCTTCCCAATAAATATTCTGGCAATGAATTACTGAAATAGTATAGCAAGAGCCAGCTTGAGTCAAGCATGAGTGAATGGCCTAACAGACAAAATCCTCAAAAGTAGGTGAAATTTTAGAAGGAAAAATCTTCTAATAATATATGTCCTTAAAAAGTTATAATCAAGAGAGAGCCAAGTGCTTAAGAGTTAAAGCTGTGCAAATGGAGTTGGTGAATTTGGAAGAAGCAAATCCTCTAGATTCTTCTGAATCTTTTAGACGTCCTCTGCTGGAAAGCAGAATTTACCAATAACAAGAAATTTGATCATCTGCAATATGAATTTAAGATGAATTTATCTGGCAAAACAAGCATGCCCTGTAGCTGCCCAGTGAAACAGACACTCATGTTAGATCTTGCATCCACTGAACGAATGTCCCCTTGACTGAATGTCTCCAGCTCTGGGGAATTCACAGCAAAAACTCAAAAAAGGTTCTCTGTGACCTCCACCTTGCATTTAGCAAAAGTTTTGGACTGAATAAATAAGTATCGAAATCTATGCTTCCAGAATTGATGTACCATTTAGTTATGAAACTTCATTGCTGAATTTATAGCTATCTCTAAAAGCCTCATGCAGAGACTGCACGTCTGCCTGTCATCTGTCCTGATGACTCCTGTCTTGCATTCCTCCATCCTCATATGTGCTTGCAGTTTCTTTAAAGTCAATGGTTCTGCTCTATAGAGGTTCTGTGCATCACAAAGCAATAGTTCTGATTGTTTTAGATAAGATCCTGAAGATTGTTCTGATTTCTTTTCACTTGTCTTTATCCATACCTGTAGTGTTTTCAGAGTAATGCTATCTCGATAATGGAGTTTATTTTGAAATTCACCTTTTTTTCTAGTGTTATGTAATTTTTGTGCATTCAAAAGCAGTACTAAAAGTTTTCGATAAAATTTATGATCATTTATGTTCCAAAGCAGAAGACACAGCTACATCTGAGAATATCCAACACTCAAAGATGAATGTAGAGTCATCCAAGGCTAGAGTAAGACACTCACCAGTATTGGCTTCTGCTCATGAAAGTGGCTGTGTCCGCCTATGGAGTATTCAGGTAACTAGCTGAATGTGTTTGGGATGGGACTGGACCATTGAGAAGATAATTTCGCTAATCTTTGGAAAATTGCTTTTTAACTAGCAATTGCAGCAGCAGACATTTATTGCATTTTTTGCTTATTAGTTTCTTCCATGGACACAAATTAGTTCTGTTTTAATAACTGTAGCAGGGAGTAATGGCAAGTAGAAAACAAAGAAATATGAGTTGAAATAATTGAAACAAACTGACTGTAAAGTGAAAGTCTAGAATTTGATTTTTCACTCACAACATTTACCTTCTAAGAAAGGATGATAGGCAAGGCAGAGTGTCCTAGTCTCAGGAGAAATATGTCTGGAACATTGCACAAGCCAGCTAGCACTAGGAGGGTTACAAACCAGGAGTGAATAGTATTCTAACACATAGTGTCTACAACTATTATGATCTTGAAAAGCCAGTCCTGCAACTGAGTGCCAAAGGCTTAGTTGTCATATCACCTCAGATTTCTAAGACTCTATTCCAGAAAACTTGATACTTTAAACAAGAGACACAAAGTAAATACAGCAAGAAGAGGAAGTCATATGATTGGTAATATTGGTCATTCTGGCAGACAGTGATCATAACTGTTCAGCCATGTAAGGCTTTAACAGGAAACCCAGCAAAGGCAAGTCATAGGAAGAATTTTTCAGAAAGAAAAGGTAACCTTGCATATGTTTTATGCAAAAATAGTAAGTAAGTAAGTGGCCAGTCTTCGCGAACGAAGATCTGGGAAAGGTCTTTTTACCTTTCAAGCCTGCGCAATGGATTTTTTAGGTGAGACACAGCCTGCGCAGAACCTTAGGATTAAAGGGTGGGCTCATGCAAAAATAGAATATGATGGTAAATGTATCCAAATAGAGTAGGTGTGGGCTTTGTTGGTTTTTTTTTCCTTCATCACGGATATATTAGTCTGCTTAGATTCCTAGAGGAATCTCCAAGTTCAGATGACAGTGATGTAATCACTGGCATGATTTTAATCATCATTACATGGGTGACAAAATCAAGAATCTCCTTACCAGCAAGACATTCTCCCTCATATTATCCCAAACCTGAAGCGGCAATAAGGGAGAAAGTCTACTGGTGCTTACATGAAAAATATAACAGGTTGGTGAAGGACACATCATGGGCCCATTCGCAGCAAGAAACAACTTTTCAATAGCAAATGAGGTACATACTGATGATATTCCACAGCAAATGAGGGGTAAGTGGTGAATTAGGGGTAGGTACAACAGACTGAATTGCCTGAAGAATTAAATAGCTTGTTTTTTTGATGTAGAAGAGACAGCAACCCAGAATATACCACAGCTGCCTTGGTCATTCAGTAGATTTGGGAATTTATCTTTTCTAGAAGCTTTCTGAATAGATGTGAGTTCAGCAATACTGAATAGATAAAATCAATGGCTCTCTGATGCATTATTATTTTTAATGTATTATAAAATAAATCTGTGGTGTTTACTTATGTATGTATGTATTTATTTATTTATTTTAGGGAAACTTAATGAAAGAACTTTTGCCATTTTCTAAAGATCCCTCAGGTCCTCTGACAGTACTATGTACAGACATCTCCACTAAACTGCTTTTGGCAGGCAGTAAAGGTGAGTAAACATGCTAGTCATTTTGTTCAGGGCAGTCTGTAGGACTGCAAAATATCGTGCCGTAAATGTGCCAAAAAGGTGGAAACGAAGGTCCATGTGTTGCTGGATTTTCTCCATCAAAGCCATAATTAAATAATTAAAAAAGGTGTTTTGTTATATAAAAGGATGGTAGATTAAAGCTTAGCATTATAGCATTATCAATAGCATTGTTTTCATAAAAGACATTACCATTTTTTTCACTCACGTGCCCTGCACATACTTCCCATCTAAATTATGGTATCAATAGCAAGGGCAAAGATTACTGCTAAGAACAAGCAAAAACGTCAGATCCATAGTAATAATGCTAAATAAAAAGCTGCAGCTGGGGCTGTACCAAGAGCCATGATTCCGACACTGTTATGGATTGCACAGTAATGGCTCCAGCAGTACACTGCTACTTAAGAAAAGCACTTGTGTCTGTGCTAGCAGCTCATTGCTAGACTTCTAATTTCACACCAAATCTGGCTTTCATTTGGCCGAATGCCCAAGAGTTTATCTGCTGTCTGATTCTTCTCCAAACCTTTAGAATCACTGCGGCAATTTTCCATCTCCAGGTCTGTAATAAGAGAGTTTTTTTTACTTTAATGTGTCACTTTTCTTCTCAAATAACTATTAGCACTGTTTTCTGCCAACTTCCTGCTATTATGCTGTCAGAAATTGGATGGAACAAGAGGGATTTTTTCCCATTTGCTTCAAAATTGAGCCACAGCTTGACTTTGATACGGAAAATGAAGAGGAGTTTTCACCCTCTCTAATTCAAATCAGTAAATGAGTTCAGGAAGGCAGCATGCACTGAACAGGATTTTAATTAGTTGTGGAAAAGTATCCACACTATTACCTATTCATTTGATACACTCCCTTTGCCTTTTTGTGTTTGTGTCACTGTGTATTTGCTTTTCATGCTTTTTGCACCCTTCTCTGCAGAGCTGCTACCAATTTCCTGTTCCAATTACAGATTTTTCCTTGTTAGGAAAAGGTCAATTTCTCTGCCAGCCTCTTCACTTGCTTGCAGATGTACAGTCCTAGAAATCAGATGTGACTGGTATGAAAGTTGGAATTACACAAAAGATTCCTCTGTCTAGTAGCAGAAATGAGAAATAAGAGGCAACTTCATCAGAAAAGAGGGAGCCTAGGCAGGCAATTTAGCAGTTGTGGATGTCAAGGAAAGTGGTTCTTTGACTCTTGTTTCACAAGAGTGCACTAAAAGGTTGTAAAACATTAAACTTTCATTATGTATACAATTAATCAAACTTTGTCCATTTTACCAGAATTGAAAACCAGTTTAATCCCCAGGAAGCTTTTGTACCTCATCTGTGCAATAAACAACTGTCTTGGCAAGATGACTCTTATTTTTCACCCGTGTAATTTAAAGAAAAAACTTCATGTTCTTTCCATTGCAAACCTATCCAGTTAAATGACATATTGCTCACAAGTTTATACGTTGCTTTGCATATTAATTAATTAATAGTCCATTATTTCTACTCTGTGATTGACAATGAGATAGTGACATTCACTGGAAAATAACTGACCTATATTCCCTGCTTTATTCTGCCCAGTATTTACTAAAAGCAAATGGCAGCAACAAATGAATGTGTAGCACCAATGAAATTTATCGATGTTTTGCTTTCTCCTTTCTTAAACAGAGGGATATGTTGTCTGCTGGAACATTGCCTCATTCTTAGAAGATTCACAAAATAAAAAAAAAGTAAGTAAAAATCTGTCAGATTTTCTTAATTTGGATGTTATATCAAGATAAGACAGAAGAGCTCTAGAGGGACTAAAGATATTTCCTGCATATAAAGATTATGTCTTGTGCTTGAAATAATAACTTAATGCTGTGAAAAACAAGAAGAACATAATTAAATGGTGTTAGCATTATTCCACTGTGTTCCAAGAAGGTATGTGAAGAATTAATTTACCCATGTCCCATTAGTGGTGTTTCTACCATACGCCATTTGCAGGTTGTTTCACGGAGGGATTATTTTTTCATCTCTTCTAATTTTCTGAAAGACATGGTGATATGTCCACTAAGCTAGCAACCATGGTGGGATACAGAACTGCCTCAAATGTGGTTGTGTTGCTTTTTTCCCTCAGCAAGTAAAGGAGAAGCTCTGCTGGAGGGCACACAATACTGAAGTGGTTGACTTATTTCATGAAGAGGAGAAAAATGTGGTAGTGACAGCATCCATTGATGGTTCTGTCAGGTACAAAAATGACAAATACTTTTACTGCTATGGCAAATCAGTTGAACTGTCTTCAAAGTTTCTCTTCTTGCTGGACTTGTATAGAGGCTAAAACTTAAAATAAAACACTGGGTGCATTTTCTGTTCTGCACCTGAAAGAGTTCTTTTTAATGTAACACTTCTAGTTTCCCCAGGAAGTCAGACCTTTCGTAGACTGTCATTTTTTTTCAGCCCTTGTTGACCTTGAATGCATAGGTAATTGTTCCATCATTTTAGAAATTACGTTATGTTCAAATCCTATTTTAGCTTTCAATACTTGTTAAATTGAAATGGATCCTAAGTATTTTATTGAAGTTTGAAGATGCTTTATGGACAACTAATATTTCTTCTTGGCTAGCAAGGGGTTTCTTTTGGTTTTTTGGGGAGTATCACTGAAGAAATTTTGTGTAGATCCTGCTCTGGAGGCATCACCTTACTGTAGGAACAATTCAGGATATTGGTACCTTTACTCCCCAGTTTCATAAAGATTTATATAAATATAAAGTTTGCTTGTTTTCTGTTTTTTACAACAACCTTCTGAAGTTTTTTTTTTTTACTTTCAAATTACATTATAAAATGAACTTTAATCTCTTTGTTGTTCTTTTATGACTAGCATACTGAACTCTAGAACAGTGCTGCAGAACTTGTTATTGTAGACAGGTATTCTCTCACTTTTGTTCTGCTTCTAAAAGTATCCATTTTTCCTTTCTGTCCTTTGGCACTGCTTCTACTGTGTCTGTAGGATTTGGCATGCCGACAGTGGATACTATTTTGGTTACTTTGGACAATCTAGGAAGTTTGAATTATCAGACACCAGTCGGTTGATTTTGCCTCCTGATGTTAATAACTTTACTGCTATAATTAAAGAAGAAAGCAAGCCTGTGGAAAAGAAACTTGAATATCCTCTCATGCTGGACAAAGACAAGTAAGATCTCATAAATTTCTAATCATGTATGATTGAGGGAACAGTTTTGAAAATATACTTTAAAAGCATCTTTCACCTGAAGGTCAGAAAAATATTAGTTCTATGAGTTATTTAGAAAAATCGTTTTTAAAGGTGTTTTTTTACCCAGCATGGATAAATCTTTTAATTGTTATGACTAGGTGACAGTCATGATTAGGTTCAAGATTTGAATTCAGTAATAGTGATGACTAGATAATTGTCTCAGCTTTTAGCCTATATTATGGACCGTATATTATGTACACTGTTCAGGTTAGCAGACTGCTACCTTTCATATTCCAGAAGTTGCTATACTTCTGGTATCCTCAAAAATAAATTGAAAAATCTTACTGTGAATAGTTTCAACCAAAACACAAATCCTTCTAGAAGAATAAATCAAATTTAATCTTTCCATTTAAAAAATGATCATCTTAAATTTGATGAGATGTTTATGGATACATTCACATACATGGATAATGGATTTATAGATCATGACGTTCTGAAACTGGCGTAAATGTTGTGTTCGATAGCATCATTGGACTTTTCTTCTAGGTAGAGTTCTCAAGGGATATGGCTTAGTTACAAATCAAGTCAGAGAGCCTTGGTCCTCTAGTTTAAGTCATATTTCTGGTCCTGAACATACAGGTTCATTAATTAGTGGGTTGACCAAGTGAACATAAACACTGACAAAGACAACTTCAGCACACACAAGTGTCTTCAGTAACAAAGTAGTCCAAATACTTCAGGACTTAAAAAGCTGTGCATGCTTTAGTGCTAAGATTTCGTATACCATGTGCAGTATGAGGCTGTCTTTTAAGCAAAGCACTTTGGGACAATGGAAAATCTCTAAGGTGTTTTACTGTTATCCCATTTAATTCAGTATCCTGCTAACACTTGTTATTCTATGGAGTTCTTGCTAAAATGAGTAGTCTCACTGCAGTCAGAGCAGTAACTCTTCAATAGAGAGAAGTGCTAGGCTGTGTTTGAAGGACGAACCCCTGAAGTCCTTTGGAATAGTCAGCAGCTAGTTTGAAATCTCTGAAATCAGAGACTGTCATTAAGTCAGCTAACTTTAAAGAAACTTTCCATAAATTACATGTCTGTGTCAAAGTGTGACTACTTTTTGAGGATTCTTCAAATATGTCAGTAAAGGAGAACGGCTATCATGCATTTAAACACACTAATTACACAAAGAGCAAGCAAATGAAAAGACCTTAACTGTGTAGAGAACCAGGAAAAAAAAGCAGCTACGTTGCTGCTGTACCCTCCAGCAGGTAATACATCTAACTCAGTGTCATCTGCAAACTAACTGAGGGTGCACTCAATCCCCTCATCCAGATCATTGATAAAGGTATTAAACAGAACTGGCCCCAATAGTAAGCCCTGGAGAACACCATTTGTGACCAGCTGCCAGCTGGATTTAATTCCATTCATGACCACTCTCTGGGCCTGACCATCCAGCCAGTTTTTGTCTAGTGAACAGTACACCCATCCAAGCCATGAGCAGCCAGTTTTTCCAGGAGAAAGCTGGGGGAAAATATTCCTCAAATGTCCACATACCCAAAAAGGGCACAAACCCAGCTGAGTAGCATAGGTTCTTACAGTTTAAACAAGCATCTCAGGTGGTCTATTGAAAAATGCCAGCAGGTAGATAGACCCATACAGAAGAACAGTCTCAATTTCTCCCTGTAGTTCATAATTCCGTAGTTTATGTGACCTGACTTAATTTTTTCTGATTATAAATGAAACTGTGTTTATCTGCACTAACAGACACTCCAGATAGTTTCTTCTCATGACTAAGTTTGGAAACCAGACATATGAGCAAGATAAACCTTCTTTGTTTCAAGAGTTGCATTTGGGAATTGTAGTTAGAACTGATGGAAATGCTGAAAAGCCATAAGACAGTGAGCACAAGGCTGTTATAAGAAGTGTTTTTATTAACATATCCTGCCTTCTACAGATGATAGCCAGTATTTAGATGGACAAAGTGTTAGTGAAGCACTTCATAACACCTATGAAGGTCCTAATATACATTATATTTTTAAGATATATGGAATAATGTGTATTTCAAAATAATTTCATTTCAGAGCAAGATAAGAACGTTGCATTCAAAATTATCATTTTGGTAGGAACATCAGATTTTTTTCTGTCTTGTGTGTACAGGTGGAAGTCCCTGACCAGATTACCCTTAGTTTTAGAAAAGACTCACCATGCAAATGTCATTCAGGACTTCAAGTTTTTCCAAGCTCTGGCTCCTGAAAAGGTAGCTAACGTATATGACAAATTTGTTTCGATTCTGTGCAACATATATAGGAAATGCAACTGTATTTCTCATTTAGAAATTATCTATAAATAACCCTACATATCCCTCTCATTCCATGGACAAGCTAGAACAAAAATGCATAAACAGAGGGATCTAAGAAACCTCCCTGGTTTTCATTCTCATTTTTCACATTTTCAAATTCCAGTTCAGAAGGTAATACACAGTGATTCACTGGTTTAACAGAATTAAAAAACCAACCAAACAAAAAAAAAACCAAACTCAATCACCAAAAAAATCCCACAACCTAGAATTTTCCCATACTTCAATAGAAAACCTAAATATCTTCAGTTTACTCGAAGGAAGTCTGAAAATACTAAAACAGTAGAATAGTGAATTCCTGGTTACACACAACAGTTCTTTCAGGATTCCTATGAAATCAGAAACCAGGAGAGTTCTGAGTTAGATTTCATTATGAATATTTTCTATAACTCTAATTGAATATCGGTGGAGCTCCCCCATCTTTACCTGGCTCAGCCCTTAAAAGTCATGGGAACAGATAAAACTTCCTCTCTTGCAGGTTGTAGTAGAAAAGGAAAAATACACCAATTCTATGGCCCCTGGCCAAAAAAAGCTTCCATTCACACCTTTCTGACCATTCTTCACCAAAAGTTAATGGTCGACAGCCAGTGAGGGGTATGAACTCTTAATATGCTCTCCTAAACTTTGTGGTACCATGAGTCTCCTACATACCACAATCTCATATCCTAATATAGCCAGCAAAGGTCCAAACAGTAGTCAGTGAAAAACAACATGCATCAAAGACAGAAGTCAGTTGTCATTGGTCCCCTGCTGTTCAACAGCTGTAGATACAGCACTGTGTAATAAGAAAACAGTGTTAGTGGGGAAGAAATACATCAGTTCTGGTATAAAACATTAAATTTACTGTAGCCAAGTCAGTGGTTTAGAACATTGTCGGACAGGTCAATAGAAATTAGCTCGACTTTGGGTTTTACCAAGCCACTCAAAAAAAGGATTGTCTGGAGGCCTCATAGCAGAAGATACTTGATACACATTAGCACCGGAGTCCCATTCTGATTGAACTTTCAATGAGAAAAATGGTTGATTTCCTATCATTCGCCTTAGAGTAGAACAAAAAAGTTTGCCCTTCAGACTAGAGGTGTGCTATTCAGTGGCATTGATTAGCTCACTGCAATCCAGTTGTCCTGTTTTTCTGAAATGGTTAATGCCTAGTAATCAATGCACGTCAGTAATGCTTAAAATTGACAGACAGAAACTGGAAGACGTTCCTTTAGGAATGTTTTACATTGTTGAAGATGTGTTATCTCTTGAAGTGTTACTGCTACAGCACACTCAGTGATGTATTAGTAAGACCATGAGAAAAATGTAAGTAGAAAATCTCTCCATAATGGACCATTTCAAAACAAACTCATGTTTTCAAATTTGAAGGAAACAAGAGTTCTTTGCAGTATTTCAAGTTGTAGGTGCTTTTTTTCTTTTCCTTTTTGGAGGCCCAGAAATTGTCTTCTTAGTGTGAAATCACAGCTATATCATGTAGAGACAGTTTCATTTCCATAGGTTAATACCCTGGTAAGTCTCAGGTTACATGTGACTGTGGATGAACTGTCAAGGTACCCAAAGTATTTTCACAGATTCAAAGCTTTCAGCAATTAGCAGAAACGTTTTGTTCATCTGCTTCTTTTCCAACTGGCTGCTAAAGTGTTTGTGATTTGCACAGCCCAAGAGAAGAATAGCTAGACTGACAGCTGTGATGAAACTATCATCTAGGGACAAGTTCTTACCCCTTGGCTAGACTTCCACTGTCCTCTGCTAACATGCTTCCACCAAACCAGACAAGTACCCTGAAAATTATTCCTTTATTGAGCCTATCCAAAGTGTTAATAGGTGAGAGAACTAAGTAAGTGTTTAAAACTAGCTTTTACTTAGGTGACAAAAAGCATTTTGATGTTAATTATCTTGATTTTGTGCCCCTTGTGAAGCTGGAATTTTGCTGGTTATTCATTTTCTATAGTAGAAGACTGATCCCCTCCTATGAAAAAAATGTTCAAGGCAGTCTTTACGTGGTAGAAAGAAAACCTGTGCATAAACCATAGCCTCTTTACATAGTAATGCTATACATTTCTTCAGATAACATAAATGTTAACATGCAATTCAATAACAGAAGCAATGTCTTCATTACCTTTTGGCTTCAGCTAGTAATGCACTGACTTTGGCTTCCCTTACTCAGATGGAACCTTTGGAAATTTTTGAGGCTGGAAGCAAAGAAGCTGGTGCGGTATATGGGATTCTTCCTATATATGAGGTAAGCACAAGTGTTTTCTCCTTTTTGCAGTGGCGTTCATGCAGCAGAAGCCATTAGCAGTAGGACATTATTACAGTGATGTACTCTGACATTCTATTGTTAACTGTCTGCTTCTCAATTTAATTTTCTAACATGATTTGCATTACTACCTAACCAACTCCATCTGGTGGAAGCTTGAGAATCCAGCTGAAGTGAGCATGCCAAAAAGTGAGTATTCCAGACATTTGCTTCTCCTGTTCAACCTCACGTCATTAATTTTTTGCTCAGACTTGAATCTTTCAACCAGCCCAAAAACTATTGATTCTCATCTGCACAAGGCTTTGGGTACTGTAAGGTAGTACTATTTTGTGGGTACTATTGATTTGATCTATTGCAAGCTGTCTAGCAAAGCTTCCTGCGTTGTTCCTTCTATGGAGAAAAATCAGAATATTCCATAGCCCACCTATCATAGGATGAAAAGAATCATTCCTAGCAAAGGTGCTGATCTCTTTCTATAGAGGGAACCTAGAGAACTAGTTTGGATAAGACTTCTAATCCTAGACAGCTAGTTAGGTGGGATGAATAGGGTACTCTGCAACATAGGTATGACTTAATGCTTGTACATGCAGCATTGCAGAGTGTCTCAGAAAAGAGAAAACTCAGGAGCACAACGCTCAGAAAGTTGTCACATTTGCTATTCTTCTGACCATTAATGTGCTTTGGAAATCTGTGTTGTTTTCTTTCAGAAAAAGAAAATAAAATACAGGGGTCTTGTGCCTTGGTAAATTAGGAGCAGCAACTGCTCTGAAGCCAATGGCACTGCAATGGATTTACAGTGAAATGAAATCAGACTTTTTCTGTGAGCTACATGTACAAAAAATATTTTTTTTTGTCTGTGCTGTTACAAAATGTTTTCAATCTGGTCTATTCACCTCAGTATATTAATTCTTGAAATTTTTCAAAGGTCTTCAGAGGATAAAAGCTATGAAATCCGCTGGATTCAAAATGGATACAGATTCCAATGAAGATTTGAGTCAAGACAAATAAACATATCATCCATCTTCATGAAAGCGGAATAGCAGATTTCTTTTATCATATTTTACTTTCTTTAATATATTTAAAAGCCATTTCATTATTAAGTAGATCATATAGAAATCAAATCTTTACTTCTATTCCAGTCCTTCGTGCAGAGAATATATTCTAATAAAGCCAGTGTATGATTATAACTAGATACTCACAGAAAAACCCATTTGATTCCACTCCTTGATGGTTAAGAAGGAAAAGCACCTTACTATGATTAAGTGCTTAAAGATTCAGTCATAAATCTCAAAAAATCCTTCTTTTGCTAGTCAAGAAATATTATTACAGAGGTACTTCTATAATCTTTCTCTCCTGTTTTAGGAGCTTTGGTGTCCTTGGATACATGGGATATTCCATAGGTAGCACGCATATGTGACAGTATCCTAGTCAAAAGCCTTCTTCCAGAAAGGCTTAGATTTTCTTGTTGATCATCTGAAAATAAGACAGGAGGAAGATCAAGAACTAGGCACAGATAATGAGAAACAGCCCTGTTAAAGGTCCCAGCCTCATAAAACGTGCCATCTTTAACTCTGCACTGTTTTCAGTTGAGCTAACTTTATATTAATTAAACATAATTACAAAAGCAGAAAAAGGGAAACCCTAGGTGGAGCACAAGGGTAACAGTGAATGAAATAACATCAGACTGGTGACCTGTCATTAGCGGGGTTCCACAGGGCTCCATCTTGGGCCCTGTGATCTTCAACATCTTCATAAATGACTTCGATGTAGGAGTGGAAGGGATACTGAGCAAGTTTGCAGATTACACAAAACTAGGAGGAGCTGTTGACTCCCTGGAAGGCAGGGAGGCCCTGCAGAGAGACCTTGACTGATTAGAGGACTGGGCAATCACCAACCATGTGAAGTTCAACAAGAAGTGCTGGCTTCTGCACCTGGGATGGGGCAACCTTGGATGTATGTATAGACCAGGGAATGAGATGCTGGAAAGCAGTGCTGTGGAAAAGGACCTGGGGGTCCTGGTTGATGGCAAGTTGAATATGAGTCAGCAGTGCCCTGGCAGCCAGGAGGGCCAACCGTGTCCGGGGGGGCATCAGGCAAAGCATCACCAGCTGGTCAAGGGAGGGGATTGTCTCGCTCTGCTCTGCAGTGGGCAGCCTCACTTTGAATATTGTGAGCTGTTTTGGGTGACACAATACAAGAAATATGTTAAGCTATTTAAGAGCATCCAAAGGAGGGCAATGAAGATGGTGATGGGTGTAGAGGGGCAGCTGTATGAGAAGCAGCTGAGGTCACTTGGTCTGTTCAGTTTGGAGAAGAGAAGACTGAGGGGAGATGTCAGTACAGTCTGCAACTTCCTCGTGAGGGGGAGAGGAGGGCAGGAACTGAGCTCTTCTCTGTGGTGACCAGTGACAGGACCTGAGGGAATGGCATATGGTTGCATATTAGAAAAAGATTCTTCACCCATAGGGTGGTGGGCACTGGAACAGGCTCCCCAGGGAAGTGGTCACAGCACCAAGCCTGCCAGAGATAAGAAGCTTTTGGACGATACTCTCAGGCACATGGTGTGACTCCTGGGGATGGTCCTCTGCAGAGCTAAGAGTTGGACTCAATGATCCTTGAGGGTCCCTTCCAACTCAGCATATTCTGTGATTCTGTGATTCCTTCCAATTGTTTTGTTAATGCTATACAGATAAGTCTTCAGAATTATTATTTTAATATCTTTTAGTGCCAATATTTTGTGTCTTCAGAAGATGCCTTGACCAGAATTGTTAGCAGCATGAAATGGCCATATTACCCAAAAAGTTCACTTTCAGCTGCTCAGATTCCTTTGGGTTTATGCTGTGTTAGAAATGCACTAACATGTAATGGTAAGAAAAATCTATTTAGATAAGATTTTTTAAAATTAGTTTTTCTGATCAACTTACTGTCAGTTCAGGTTTGTGGGCAAAATCCTGATCCCTCATTGAACTAATTTAAATCTTTACAATGCAGATTTAAAATAGTGAAAAACATTAAAAATCAACTTAATTGACCCCAATTATTTTCACTATTTTATTATTATATAATACATACCAAGCCTAGGGCATGATAGATATGTTTAAAGGAAGGTCTGTGTATTCAGGGTGTAACAAGGGTGAAAGTTTAATAGCATTATTTTATCATTATTGAAATTCAATATGAACTGCTGACATCTAACTGTTGTAAAAAATTTCAAAATTTTTAAAAGTTGCTCAGCAATATTTATGAGGATCAGAAAACATAGTCCTTTTCAGCAGTTGCCAGTGGGTATTTACTTACTGAGAGACTAGTAACAATGTCATTCTGGTGGATTTTGCATTAATTAAATGTGCTAAAACCTACTTAATATCTTCCCAATTTTTATGACTGGACCCTGAATACTTTATCTAAAACTGTGCCTTTTGATAGCACAAGAACTGGCAAATGTTGGAAACTGATATCCTCAACAACATTTAAGAAAGCTATTGCTTTCTTAGGTTTGTCCCTTCTTTCATAGCACAGTAATGTCAGAAAGCTTTGCTCTTCTTGTGCTTTAGTCTCTATTTTCACCTAAACAGAGATTCAGAACCTTTAACTAGCATGGGTATTAACAGTGTAATATTGCAGCATCTTTCATTCTAGGCTGCCCAATGAGCTGGCATTATGCTTGGGAAATCACTTGGCAAAAGGGGAAGGGATCTTGGGTTTAAGTAAAAATCCTTCCCACTGAAATCAGTGGATAGCCCATTCAACATCTAAGAATTCATTATGGCCCTGAAACAAAGATTTTAATCAGGACCAGTGTAGTATATATTATATAAAAGAAAATGCTCTTGCTTGAGATCTCAGATAAGATCTCTGCTTCCTTAGGGAAGATATTGCAGGAACTTCAATTATCAGGAGTAAATAAAATTGGTTTTACATTGACAGAGAGATGTGTGAATTTCAGTGCCAAAGGAGATTGGCTGTATGATCCAGTCTAACCTTTTGGGTAACCTTTTTCTCTCCTAAGGATAAGAGAAGCTAAGGATACCTTCTGTGGCCAAATGCCTGTTTGTGTTTCTATTTTGGTTTCCAGTTGAAGGGAGCATCCTAAGGGTCTCAACATACATTTGCTGCCAGTTATTCTCCATGTCAAAACTGCTGGTTTCCTCTCTGCTTCAGTTTGTCCAGTTTGAACTTCTGTACATTAAATATCATACTTTTTTTCCTGCCAAATTAAGCTTTACCAGCCATCAAAAATCCTTTCCAGAGACTATTCTTCTTAATCAAAGAATCACAGAATGGGCTTGTGGTGGGTTGACCTTGACTGGATGCCACGTGCTCACCCAGCTAATCTATCACTCCCCTTCCCAGCCAGACATGGGAGAGAGTAAGGTGGAAAAAACAACTTGAGGGTTGGGATAATGCAGTTTATTTAAAGCAAAAAGCAAAGTGGAAGCTTGTGCGCACAGACGTGAAAGATAGCAGGGTTTATTCTCTACTTCCCATGAGCAGTGATGGTCAGCCACCCCGAGCACCAGGGCTTCAGTACGCGTGACAATTCCTCAGCAGGCAGCCATTGGAGACAATGAATGCCTGCCTTCCTGCTCCTTGCCTCAGCTTTTATATCTGAGCTGACGTCATATGGTCTGGAATATCCCTTTGGTCAGTTTGGGTCAGCTGGCCCACTTGGGTCCCCTCCCAGGATCTTGCCTTCAACTGAGGAAGGAATGTTACAGTGCTGATGCTGTGCTCAGCAGTAACCAAAACACTGTTGTGTTATCAACACCCTTCTAGCTGCAAAGCACAGCACTGTGGGGGCTGCTGTGGGGAATGAACTCCAGCTCAGCCAGATCCAATACAAGGGTGTAAAGACCATTTAGTTCCAATGCCCCTGCCATGGTCAGGGACACCTTCCACTGGACGTGGAAGAGGTTCCCTAAAGCCTCATCCAACCTGGTCCTGAACACTTCCAGGGTTGAAGTCAATGTCTGCTCTCCATGATCCAATCAACTAGTCTGAGCTGAGAGTAAGAAGTGGGCTGGGCAATTAGCTGAGGGGAAGTGCATTGCATCTTCAGGAGTCAGCTTAGGCCTGGAAGCAGTGTGTTATACTAATGTGCCACTCAATCTGAATTAGCAAGCCCTGTCACCTCCAATAGGTTCTTCACGGCTCTGGCTCCAGTATCCTTGCAGATGCTCCACAAGCCTCTGGTTCTGTTCCCCCCAAAACCCCTGAGACAGAAAATCAGGGGAGCGTGATACACAGAAATCACACCTCACACTGTGTGAGCTTGAAGGCAGAAGCAAAACACAGTGTTCTCCTTTATCCGGGTTCTGTGAGCCTCCCAATTACTTTAGGTAGCAAAGTTACCAATAGTTTGAGCTTCTTGAGTCTCTCACTATAAAGCAAATTTCTGTAGATTTTTTTATCTCTTTTCATCACAGTGGTTATCTTTTTTCTAAATTTCTGCCTTAGAAATTCATTTTATACTCATAATCTTACAAGAGTAATATACTCAAAAAAGACTTAATATACCCTGCTGTTTCTGCCTGTTAGTTCCGTGCTTATGCTTTCAAAAAACATGTTCATCCTCTAAGCCAGAAGTGTGCCTGCTGAGCTCATATTCAATTAATTATCCATCATGATTCCGCAATCCTTCCTGGCATTTCAGCATTCCAGGACAGTGTCACAACATGAATACATGCACAGAACACATATTCTATTGTCTTTTCGCTAAAGGTACCACTCCTTGCCTAGTGTGTCACCTTAGTGAGTAATTAATTCATATAAATAGTGCCATTGTTACCTACTATTTTGACGAAAATAGCAGGTTTTCTATATCACTGGCATTGAATGGTGTTTGATCTGCTGGATTTCTTGAAAAGACACTCTTCTCATGAGCTGAATATAAGATGATTTGCAATGTTTAACCTGTCTCCAACTTGTTGTAGGGCTATGATAGATTTAGGAGTAACTGCATTTTTTCTTTAGCAAAATATCTTGGGGGAGTATATTTTAACTTATTGTGATCAGCTGTACTAGGTCTGGCTGGGATGAATGTAATTTTCTTCACAGCAGCTTGTATGGTGCTGTGTCCTGGATTTGTGACTAAAATAGTGTTGATAACACACCGGTGTTTTGGCTATTTTGGCGTGCACAGCAACAAGGTGCTTTTTTCCCACACGCAGTGAGTAGGCTGGGGGTGCAGAAGAAGCTGGGAAGGGACACATCTGGGACAGCTGACCTAAACTGACCAGAACTATTCCATACCATATAACATCCTGCTTAGCAATAAGAGCTCAGGGAATGGAGGAGGAAACCAAGATGTTCAGAGTTGTAGTGTTTGTCTTCCCAAGTAACCATTCATTATGCATGCTAAGGCCCTGCTTCCCAGGAATTGGCTAAACATCTGCCTGCTGATGGGAAGCAGTGGTTGAATTCCTTATTTTGCTTTACTTGTACATGCAGCTTTGCTTCACCTATTAAACTGCCTGCATTGTGACCTATGAGTTTTCTCGCTTTTGCTTTTCCAAATCTCTCCCCCCGGCCTCCTGGAAGAAGTAAGGAAGCACGGAAGCAACTGGGAAGGTACTTGGTGTCTGCCAGGGTCAGCCCAACACATGAACTAATCTTGTGATTAAAACTAAAATCAGCCTTGTCTGACAAACCAAGTGGCACGAGATAAAGTGTAATCTTCCATTTACTATTTGTGTTCCCTTCATCCAACCTATGATTTAGCAGTTAGTGAATGAAAAGTAATATTCCTGGAATTCTGAGTCCTATTTCCCTTTTAAAAACAGCAACATCAGCTCTCTTCCAGTTACCTGTAAATTTCCTAGTCTTCAAAGAATAAAAATGAACAGGTCAGGTTCAGAGATCTCCTTACCCGTTTCTATTGATGCTCTTTTGTGTTATGTTTTATCATCGTGCAATAGTTTCTCTTTGATATTGTCCCTATTAATAGTTAGACCTAAAATATTTTACAGTGGTTGCAAGATGCAGATCTCCCAGTTCTCTTCAGTTTATTAACTATTTACTTCTCAGAACTATTTAGTTATTGTTTTCTTTTTACCAAACTTATAGCACTGCTACAATTTCATAGGTTCTTAATTTTCAAACGTTACTCTTTTCAGTCTTGTTTCTGCTCCCTGTGGTTTTCCTTATCAATTGCCTCTGTTTTCCAAGAGCTGATTTGTACTCATGGCTATTCATGCCTCTGTATTCTCCACTGTGCAGAAAAACCCATCCATGATGTAGTACTATTCCCAGTAATAAGTGTTTAAACCTATGCTGATTTAAATCAATGGACCGGCTCTCAGGAGGTAATTGTGCTGTAAGGAAAACTGTCAAAAATGCATGATGTGTATATGCTATCTTTATCAGCTTTCCATCCAGTCAATACCTTACTGTTATGCTATTGAAACTGTGACAAATTTACAGTGCTGTAAGCGTTCTCAGATTTTTTCCCTAATTCATTAAACTAACAAAACCTGAGTAGTTCAGACTGCATTACTGTTTACTTGAGTTCCAACTCCTAGGGCTTTATAAACACCAAATGGAAACCAGTCCTGGCATCAAATATTTTACACAATAATATTATCCAGCTGTCTTTCTTAACTGTCAAAAGAAAAGCAGAGGCATTTTATTTCTTTGAACAGATAATCCACTAAAGCACTGCACAGAATTCATTAGAGAATAGAGGATGATACTGGAAAGAAATTAAACATAGAAATACTTCCAAATATACCCACTTACAGCAGTCTTTTCCATGCTGGATCTAGTACAAAGCTGTGTTAATAGACTTGTTGGTATTAGCTGTGGATTTTCTCTGTGTCAGTGTCTCTGTATTCCTTTGCAGGTTAGTTTCTTTCCACGGGCATCCACAATTATATTGCAGGCTTAAACGTTCCAGGTGAATGAGTTGTTCTGTTAATCCAGATCACTACTGTATTAGGGAAAGGTACCTTAACAAGACAACCTCTTTGAGCATGGCAGAAATTCATGCTTGTACTGGCTGCAGTAGTTAGTTTGCCAGAATTTCATTACAGCCCTTGCCAGTGCTTTACAAAATCTGGGACGCTCTTCAGCTGCCCTCACCCACTGGGGTAGTTCAAGCTGAATGGCATCAATGGTGCCAGAACTACGGGAACCAAAAGTCTTTGTTATGTATCCACCACTATAATAGCTCCCATTATTTGGGCTAGGATTGGATGGAGAAGGCACACAAACATAACTGTTATTTTGTTCTTCAATATATTTACCCAAACTTCTGTTCCCTGAAACCAAGGTCTCAGAAGACACATTGACTAGCTGATTGGCCAGATGGCTAATTGAGGAACACGATGCATTAAAAACACCTGAGTTAAGGGAAGATTTTGAAAGTGTGTAACCTAGTTCTATCCACCTTTCAGGATGTGCTTGTCCATGGATATCCAGAATCAGGCCCCCCGCCATCTGTGATTTTGCAGTGCTCAAAAATCCCATATAGTCCTCCCAGGCCTGTTCTGCTTGGGGAATTCCAAAGGAGGCTTCTTCCTTTTCCCTGTTAGCATCCATCTTGAACCTCTGTAGGTGGTTTATAATGATATGTGGGAAGAAGCCATCAGTAATATTGCTGATTTCTTCAGCAAGAGTCTGAGCCACCTCTATAGTATACCTGTCTTGGTTGGTAGACACTTTGCATTTCTTATAATTTTGAATACTTCCAGGAGGACAGTCATGAGAGAAAATACAGGAGGATGTCTTCACATCCCAACAGGCAGCCTCTCGATCAGGGATGTCCTTAGGTTCCATTGACCCACCATGTGGGACAGAGAGAATCAGGTTCATGTTGCCCACTTGATATTCTGTGAAATTATTATGACCAAATACAACCTCTTTGGTGCCACCGACTTTCAAAAGCAAAGATAAAATGGAAAGGAGGAAGAGAGACATTTTTTTCATTTGCTGCTGGAAGACTCAGGAATATGGAATGTATCAGTACCTACAAAAAAGCAAAAGACAGATTATAGATCACTTACAGCTGGGAACACATGAGAGACTGTTCAGCTGCTGCTGGAATTATTAGTTACTGATTAAACTATTGTAATTTTATTACACGTAGCACAAAGAAGAAAACTTACATGAGAAACAGAAATTAAGAGGGCATTTATTGTGGCTAGATGTAACTGATCAATGGGAAATGGTAGGTTACTGGGCCTCCCTCATTTCCCCAGAAAGCAAAACCAATCTTTGATCATCCTATCTGAATCTATTACTTCTATTGGAAGTAATATTTTCCCCACCAAAACCACCCTATTTTCACCTTGAAATGTAAGAAAATTCTGGCAAAATAGATAGAACATCTGTATTTCATTGACCCGTGGGAAATATCTTTCCATTAGCAGTGTATAAACTAGAGGCTATGTCAGCATTGGGCTTCTGTAAAATAAGGAGACAGATAAAAATTGAGTGCTACCAAGCTCTGTCTCTAACTGTACTCCAGGCTGAGTTATTTTGAGACTTTTATAGACAGGTAACAGTGAGTTCTTTAAGTGGTGACTGTTCTCTTTAGTTTGCAAGTCTCCGTCCTCTTCAAAGGACATAAGATACTTTTAAGCCCTCACTAACTCTGCCATTTTTTGGAAAGCTGGAATTCAACAAGATGGTGACAGATATTTCTGGTTTGAAGGCATGACATCTCTAGAAAGATCAGTATAAGTGTGTTGGATGGATGTAATATGAATCAGTAAAGACTGTGAAAAGCAGAATAAAAAAGGATACTTTTCCCTTCCATTAATAAAAAAACCCTTCAATATAGGCCAGATGAGGAGTATATAGACACATGCATTTGCCTCACATCATCTGAGCCAGGGTGCCTGTCCTGACCCTATCATTGCATCGCCTGTAGAAATGCAGATAAGAGAAGCAGACAAAGGAGAAAGAAAGAAATTCTGCAAGACTCTATCCACAACATCTACCTGAGAGCCTGTATGACAGCAGCCAGTAATACTGAGAGGGCAGGGTGCAGTATGGAAGCACCCTCCCATCAACCACCTACTCTAAGAAAGGAAGAGGGCAATTTCACAGAAATAATGCAGCAAAATATTCTTTTCCTGCTATGAGGGAGTGCTACTGGCTTCTTAGAGATAACCTCTGCTGCCCACTGAGCTGGTCCACTCTGGGGAGCCTGTACCTGAAAAGTAAACATCTATCTTCCTCTCTTCTTTCTGGGCTGAAAGTCCCATAAAAGTCAGTGAGCTGGAATCAGATCCACAAGAATCTAACCTACAGTTTCCTGCAGGGCATGATCAAAATATTTTTTTGTTTCATTTTAACACTTCAGTGAAAAGGTACTTTTACTTGAGTGAAAGCAAGATTATGGTTTAAAACAAGACTTAACCCAAGGTCTTGTATAGTTCACACTTCCCTAGACTTCCCTGAGAGACAGACTTTCTAGTTCACAGTTTGCATTACCAGAAACACTGAGGAAAGGAAAATGTCAAACATTATTCAAACTCCCTTTTTTCAGAAAAAATGACTGCACATATTGAGTAAGTCTAGGAATAGCTTACCTCAGGTGCAGTGGGGTCCAGCACCAAGTCAAATAAATCAACAGCGAGGACTCCCAGGAGCTGCTCCCCTGCCCCAGGACTCAGGTTTCCTTCGTCTCAGGCTCTCGCTTAAAACACGATGACACAGCTGTTCCTTTCCCACCGTCTGCCAAACTGTTTCTGGTCACCTGCATCAGTTTACCCCACAGCATATTAATTAGATTGCTTCGTATCAGAGCTTGTGCCTGCTTAATATATGTACCAGTAGATTGCTTTGAAACCTATTTTGGCAGTAGACCCTATCACCGACAACCTTCGAACCCTATTAATCTGTCACAATTTGTATTAATAAAAAGTGTTATTCCATAAAATGTTAAAGTGAGTCCTTGCAGTTGCCGGTGGTGGACAACACCTTGGCAGGACCCGTTGAGGGGTCCTGGCTCTGTTGAGTTCCCCCTAACAAGAGAAGTCGAGGTACCCTCCAATCCTGTGAATCTGTGGGTGGAGGGTCTCCTTACGAGACACTGACAGACTGACTGACACTGACTGACAGACTGTCGGACACCAGGCTCTCAACTTTCCTGGGGGACCGACAAGCAAAAATCTGAACTTCCACCTTTTACGTGCCACAGAGGAGAAATGTTAAGTCACAGTAATACAGGCTAGAACTGCTACTCAGGACTTCATCATAGCAAAAAAACACACCTTTTCAAACAATTCGAGCTGAAAGGACTGGTGCTCAGAGAAGCACAGAAGCACCTGCAGCTAGAAGCAATATCCTAGAAAATTTACCTGTTAATTTTCTTCAGCACAAGGGTGAGATCCATGTGCATGAGGAACAAATTAACTGTAACAGGCTCCAAGTTCTCTGTTGATTGTAGGCAAACTTACATTATTGTGAGGTTAAAAACAAATCCACAATAATTTAAACAGGTAGTAATCACTGCAGGACTAGCTTGAAGATTTACCTATAAAGAAAGGGAGAGTTTCTCCTGCTCCTGCACCTTCAAAAGTGAAACTGAACCGCCCACTGCACTCGGCTGCAGCTGAGGCTCCCTCTTGTCCCAGAAGGCTCTGGGGGCCAGGCTGAGCCCTGCAGCCGCCGGGAACAGAGGTTTCACCTGCACCCGGAATGTAATATTTCAAAACGAAAGATCACAAAAAGGGAAAAAAGATACGCACTGGAACACTAGAGCTTACCATGCTTTTGTTCTCTATACTGACATATGTTTCTAGAGATCAAAAAAACTTGCCACAAGCAGCACAGCCACACCGAAGGTAAACTCAAAATAGCTAATATAAGCAGCAGATAACCAAATCCAAACACGGGCAACACGTCATGATGGTAGAGAGCAGGTTTCCACTGGCAGTAAGATGGGAGGAGAGCACAAAAATTATGCCTCCACTCATGTCCACTCATGAGCAGCTCGGTTTTGCTCTTCACCATCACACCTGGATTAGTGGTTCTTTGCCTTTACTACAAAAAACCAGGACCAAAGACAGTGGCAGAAAATCTTGACACCTTCAATCAAGCATGTTAAGTTGAACTCAATGAGCTTGACAAAGCATGACTTGGCAGAGTTGTGACTCCTTCACTACCTTATTGTCATGAAGAAGCTGGTGGGCACAGACCTTCCTGAAGCAGTAAGGTTTGCACCAGAAGGGAATACCGAAATTACCCTCACAGATCTCTTCCCTGGAAAATGAATCTAAAAGCTGTGTTCATTCAGTAGTGAAAAGATAAGAACTGTGACCAGAGTAATGAGATTACCTGGGATTCTGATGCAGGACATTAATATGGGTTTCCTTGTGCTCTCTTCTGTACCTGTCAGGGGCATTAACAGTTTAAGAGAATTAGTTGGTAAGTGCGATGCTGCTCTTGGCCTGGCATGACTAAAGCAGATGGCAGTTGCAATGTTAACTCGATATACCAGGTTTTTAATAACTTTATTAACATTATTGATAAAATATTTTCCTGGTAAATGAGGAGCTTTTAAAAACATTTCCTCTGCTACTAAACATGTTTTTAACGATGTCTTCCTCTAGACTTCTCTCAAGTGTGTACAAGTGTGTTTGCGAGTTTACTTGTGGTATGAAAGCCTGGCTTCTTAGATAAGCTAGAAAAAGCTGTGATAATATATTGTCCATAAATAGAAATTTCAATAAAAGAAACATAAAGGGTACAGTGAATGTAATACTGCTACCTATCAGAGAAAAATCAAATTTCCTTTCTAAGAAATTGATTAAATAGTCCAACTAACTTCCAAACCAACTTTGTGAAATAAAACTGATGACATTCTTAAGCAGCAAAGACAATATATTAGCAGTAATGAGGGGTTCACCGAAATTTTGGAAAAACTGGTATAAGCCAGACTCACGATCTACTAATGTCACCCTAGTTGATGACATCGTTGATCACCAGGTTGTGAGCTTCAGCACAAGTGCTGATTTTCATTCTGAGGATTTTAACCTGCCCCATGAAGTCAATTGCAGGACCACCAGACACTGTATGGAAGTTTAGTAAAAATCTGTAAGGTGTCCTTGTCCATTGTAGCGCATAGCAAAGACTAATTTTGCTTTACTTGGCTGTGTAAAGGTTAGTTGTTTACATCAGACATAGCGATCCCATTTCCTCCCTTTAGTCAGTGTTGAGAAAGCAGCAGTTCTAGAGGTACTTCAGTGTACTCATCTTGGGCACCTATCTCAAATTTCCATTAGGGGTCAGGAAGACTATACTCTGTATATCTCTCCTTTTTTCTTTACATGATACAAAAGGATTAAAGGAAGCAAAAACTTTCTGCTAGTCCTTTTATTTCCAGACCTATTTGAAATGTATTCTGCAAGTCACTATTACAAAACTGCCCTAGGACAGAAAAAACACACACAGCAAATATTTGGCATAGTAATATCTAGTTTTACCAGCTCTCCAGATACAGGAGCTACTTGTGAAAGGAAAGAATTCTATATATTAGTATAATTCTTGTAACTAACTACAATGCAGTGCTACTTCCTTGTTTCATCTGGTACCTATGGGAAATAAAACTGCAATACAACAGTATTCCTTAAAGGAATAACTCGCCAAAGTATTACCATCTGACTACTTTCTTCCAAGAGACACTGTTGAACTTACAGACCAGTATCTTTAGCCAGTTTAAGTCAAGACAGCTCTACTGAAACCAACAAAACCTTTCACTCATTGTATAAAGCTTCTGTTATTTTATTGAAGTTATGAGAAGTAATGAAGATGGATCATACTGGTTCATACACTGCTGAAGATATTTGTGATAAACTGAATGTTAAGGCATATTGTGCTAACTCATCAGCTCCAAGGTATCCACCCTTTCAGATGAAGGAATTGAAAAGGAAAATCTGAGCTGACCAAGAATTCTGTAACTCTGGCTTCCTTCAATGTAAGTTCTTTGCCTCTAATGCTTCTGACTCAGGAGTTACCCTTAGGCCTATTTTTAATATAATTTACAGAAAATACTCAAAACTAGATTTAATTCAACTGCACGTGAAACTTTGAGCGATATTGATATATTACATTGTCTACTCTGATTACTGTTTTTCCCATGAAAACAGCAGTTTGAGGAAAAAAGAAATGTCAGAAATTATAGAAGAACATACTCCTACGAGAAGTGCTCCTAATCCAAACAGAATCCTAATTGCAATTGAATTTAAAACTTCTGGAGCATGTCATATATAGTCAGAATCACATAGTGAAAAAAAAATTGGTAAAAGTAGAATTCAATCAATATTTTCAACTTTAAAACATCTTATGCTGTTACTATGGCCAAATTATTTCTATGCATTTCTCAGGGCACACATGATATTCTTAAGAAGTTGTAATTCAGATGTGCTCTTTTCAAAATGCATTGATACTAAGCTTTGTTGTCCACTGTCTGGAAACATTGTTTTTCTGCCCTGATGGCTGAGTCATCCATGTAACTGAGCCAAAATACCAAAGAATTGTACAGACTTCAAAATGGCAAGTAGAAAAGCAAACTGTTGCCTGGTAGATATCGAACTGCATATATTTCTCACTGTAAATTTTATTTTAATTTACACAGGCATATCTTTAACTAACAAGAACCTTTATTACATAATTGTGACTCTGACCATCCATTCTTACATTAACACCAGAGTTTCACTGCTATGACATCTCTCCCTCACTTGTTCCTTTGCAGTCAGTGACCTGCTTCTACTGTCTCCCTCTCCTCTCCCTGGATTAGCTAGAGGACTCTGTCCTTTGTCCTGTCAAAATTGCATTTTCATTCCAGTATATTTAATGTTTACAGTACTTAATATTTATAATATTTGCATTCATTGCTGTTATCCATGTGCTGTCTTCACTGCCTGTCATGGAGCATCTCTCTTATGAGGAGAGACTGCAGGGGCTGCGCCTGTTTAGTCTAGAGAAGACCGAGGGGGATCTAATTAATGCATATAAATATCTCAAAGGTGGGTGTCAACAGGGTGGTGCCAGACTCCTTCAACGGAGCCCAGCAACAGGATGAGGAGCCAAGGCCATAAACTAAACCACAAGTTTCACCTCAACATGGGGAAGGACTTCTTTATGTTGAGGATGGCAAAGCACTGAAAAGGCTGCCCGGGGGGGTCATGGACACATGAGGTCGTGTCTCAGCATTCAAAACCCACCTGGACACGTTCCTGTGCCACCCGCTCTGGGTGACGCTGCCTTGGCAGATGGGCTGGACTGGATCATCTCCAGAGGTGCCTTCCAACCCTAACAATTCTGTGCTATGTGATTCTGTTGCAGTGTGCGGAATGTATTTCAGTATTTTTGCAAATGCTCGAATTATGGGCACTTCCATTGCCAGCAGCCAACGTCCCTGTTCACCCTTCAATGTCACTCCCCCTCAGAACCGCTCTGACCCGCATTCGCGGCTGTCCCACCGCCGCGCTGCCCCTCATCCCTTCTCTTTCAACCTCGGCAACAAACGAAACAGAGAGGCCCGGTACTGTCGGCACCCAACGCCGGGAGCGATCCCGGCACGACCAGGATCTCGGGGTCAGTGTAACACGGAATCCCAACCAGACGGCGGACAGTCCCCTCCGCCTTCCTCCCGAAGCGCAAAGACACCGCCCACAGGGGGGTGGAGCTCGCGCTGTAATGACGCCCTCCCGCCCCGTCCCGCGCGGGGCACGTTGGGGCTCGTAGTCTCCGCGCGCCGGGGGCGGGGCTACAGCCCTGAGCGCGCGCTGCTTGAAAGTCCCGGACGGCAGCCGCGCGCAGCGCCCGCGTCGGGCCGGGCTGAGCCGGGCCGGGCCGGGCCGGGCCGGGCTGGAGGGGCCGCTGCAGCCCCGCCAGGGACCGACCGGCCGAGGCCGCTGGTCCTGTCTCTGCGTCCCACCTTCCCTTCTCTCACCCCGCTCCCCCGGCAGTGCCGGCCCGCGCCGAGGCAGAGCCGCCCAGTGTGCGAGACGGCCCCGAGCCCAGGTTTGTGGGGGCACCGGCAGGAGCCCCCCGTGCCCCTGGCCCGGCCCAGCGACCTCTGATCTGATCTGATCTGATCTGACCTGACCTGACCCGAAGTGCCGTGATCGAAGATCCAGGCTCCTTTCCCCCCCACTCTGCAGCTCGAGCGGCGCCATGGGCATCCAGGGCCTGCTCCAGTTCATCAAGGAGGCTGCCGAGCCTTCCCACGTGAAGAAGTACAAAGGGCTGGCGGTCGCTGTGGACACCTACTGCTGGCTGCACAAGGGCGCTTATGCGTGCGCTGAAAAGCTGGCCCGAGGAGAGGCCACGGATCTGTAAGTCTTCCTTATGTTTTGGTCTCGTCCCTCTTACAAATTAAAGTTTTGTTAGCTTGATGTTTCTGGAATAAAAACTGAGTTTATAATAGTTTATAATAATAAAACAGAGTATATAACAGTTTCGCTTCTTACTGTTGCTTCTGAATTCTCAGTCCCACTAGTACTCTTTTGAAATGAAAATTTTGACCATAAGTAAATAGTTTTCCAACAGTGTGAAATACATATTCAAGTATACAGTGTGGAAAAAACTCTCTAAAATAGCTTTTGTTAAAATACCAATGGCTGTGTGAGTTAGTTTTTTTTCCTAGCGTGTCTAGATAATAATTTAATTTCTCGGATGAGATTCTGTACACGCAATTCGTATGTTTCAAATTTAGTGTTATTTTCAGGCACCTTTTTTGTATGCAACATACTTTGTAATCACTGCTGTGACAAAGGTTGTAATGATACTGAGGAATTATGAGAGATGGGTTGTGCTCTGAATAAGGTGTAATATTTTTGCTTAATGTATTTAGTTTTTAGTAAGAGTAGCTTTTCTAATGTAACATGGATTTTTCATTTACACAGTTATATTTCTAAAGAAGGGAAATGAACAAAAATTGTGGTCATATTTCAGGTTCAACTCTGGAGCTTAGATCAGGTTTGTGTAAGTTCTTGTCCACCTCTGGAAAACTGGGTGGAACTCTTGTTTTAGATTGGATATAGTTTTAAATCACGGAATGGGTAAGGTTGGAAGGGACCACTGGATGTCATCTGGTCCGACCTCCTGCTCATGCAGGGTCCCCTAGAACACTTACTCAGAATTGTGTCCAGATGGCTTTTAAATACCTCCAGAGAAGTAAGAGATTCTAAAACTTCTCTGGGCAACCTGTTCCAGTGCTCAGTCACTTGGCACAGTAAAGAAGTTCTTGTATCCAAGTAGGAATTCCTATGTTTCGGTTTCTGCTCATTGCTTCTTGTCCTATTGCTTGGCACCACCAAGGGAAGACCTTGGCTCCATCAAATGTTTGATTGGAGGCAAGAGAGAGTTGATGCTTTGCAAATGGGTTCAAATCTTTACTCCTGCTTCTGTTGATTTGAAGAACTGTGGAGTTTCATCCAACCTTGCTACCTGCCTTTTAAGGTGGTGGAGGTCCCTCAGAGTCTTGAGAATGGGATACACTTCAGTTGAGGAAAAAATTGTCTGTCAGGAGAGACATTCATAGTCATCGGAAACTTTGGAATGGTTGATTTTAAATACATAAATATTTTATGAGCAAATCTTGTTTCCATGCACGTATCATCCTAGGCTGGCACTTAAACTATAGTTTATCATCCTTTCATACTTTAAAATTCATCTGTATTATATAACTTAAGTTCTTGTCTTTCAAAAATCATAGTTATTTTTCAGTAGCTCTAAATTCAGTTTCTTTAATCCTTACATTCTGAATGCTTCTAAGATCCACTTTCCTTCCCCTCCCTTTCCCCGCTGAAAAGGTTACTCTTTTTGTTTTAAACAGAGTCCTTAAAATAAAAAAAAATATTTTTTTTTCGTTGGGTGTCATTGTAATGCACTTAGTGTATAGAGTAGCTATTATGTTTTAGTTCTTTGCTGCTGATCTAAAATGATCTTATACAGAACTGTAGAAATAACAGGTAAGATGAGAGGTCTGAGAGAATAAATTAAGTCTGGGATTCACAACAAATATTTTTCCAAGGGATGAGTTTGGAAGGCAGTGGAGGATTGCCTCCTGGCCCATACACCATTTTCACAGGTAGTACAGATTTGGGAACTTTTCTGACTTCTGAAATTTTTTCAGTTCTGTACCTGTATTTTTAGTATGGGAAGATAGGTTTGTATGTCTGTCCATAGCATGTATCCACTGTCTGGAGAGTAGAGTGGATAGTTCTACAAAGAGAGATTTAATAACTTCCAGCTCTACAAAAGTGCATTTAGTCTGCCTTTCCAGGGAAAGGTCATGTAATGTGCTTGTCTGCCTCCTGTTTCCCTGGCCATTATGAATTGAGTCACTGAAACTAAAACAACAATCCAAAACTTTTCAGGTTTTTGTCAGTGTTGAATCCCAATATTGCAAAATCAAACTGAATTGTACTTGAGTTCTTATTTCATTTTGTGTAGGAGAGAGGAGCAGTCAGTCCAGTTCAGAACTGTGAGGTGGACTGTTTCTCTTGCTAATAAAAAAAACCTCCAAAACCAACCAAACTGCATTCAAGTGTTTTTATTCTTTTTGTGATGTTGGGGAAATATACAGCCTGTTAAGATCCTTGAACAATTGTCATAAACTTGCAATTCTCCTTTTCTGCAGACAGATAATATGCAATAGACTTGTGGTTGACAATAAAGTTTTTCTTTCTATTCTTACTTTTGTTATTGTCAATACAGTTATGTAGCTTTCTGTATGAAACTTGTTGAGATGCTCCTTTCATTTGGAATTAAACCAATTTTGGTATTTGATGGATGCACCCTACCCTCTAAGAAGGAGGTGGAAAAGGCCCGACGAGAGTAAGTACTGAACTGTATTAATTTGCAAACAAAGCAGTGTGTTTATCACTACAGTTAATTTTCAAAGTCAAAAACCCTCAAACTGCAGCTAGATAGTAAGGTCTGGTAAACTTCCCTGCAGTGCAGTGTGATTTCATTTAATTTACATCTAAAATTAAACTTCTTAGAGGTTTTATTCCAAAAATAGAAATGCACTTTGTAAATGAAAGCCGTTTGATAGAGGAAGGAAGTAAACCTCTGAGCATTAGTTCCTGTAATGTATTAGAGGCTTTTAGTTTGCCTGCCCTTGTGATCTCTGGACAAAAATATTTCTTCCCAACATAATTTTATTTAAAAATAATACCACCTTCCTCATCTTTCTCTATAATAAGATGAACTTTTATCAGGTTTGGATTCAGGTCACTAGAAATGCAACTTCTCACTGAAGCTGTGAGAATTTTTCGCTGGTGGTTGTTGTTTATAAATTCTCATGAGACATATGCTCTCTTCAGTGTGCAGTGAACAATTTCCAGTGTTTGAAATTAAGTAAATTATTCTTTCTGTCCTCTAAACCAAAAAGCATCTAATGTCAGATTCTCCCAAATTTCTTTAAATCTATTTTACTGCAAACAGAGAGTGGGTGCATTTCTTCTTTCATGCTGCTGATGTCAGTTCCTGGTTAGTCACTGTTTTCTGAGGAAATATTATAAATTTCAGCATGCTGATCTAGTTTTCCTTGTCAATACAATAACTTAGTTATTCTTATGTTTTAAGAAATTACTCAACAGACCAGATTTGGGTAGTGTTCCAATTTTTTTTCCTCCCTTTGCTACCTTCCTCTCTTAGTCTTCTCTGCTGTTTGTTCTTTTAATGAAAAATAATCTCAGATTGGTGGATATTTTTGTCTATCTTTTAGGAAGCGTCAAGCCAGTCTTCTGAAGGGGAAACAATTGTTGCAGGAAGGGAAATTGTCAGAAGCCAGGGAATGTTTTGGGCGCAGTGTAAATGTTACCCATGCTATGGCTCATGAAGTTATTAAAGTAAGTTGTCAATACTGTTGATAATGCCAGTTGAAAAAAAAAATGCAGTTGGTAGCGTGTCTTAGTCTGCATTTGTATGGCTGCATCACTACCTCTTCTATGTAGGCAAGAAAAACACTCTTTGCTTCTTAATCTCTAATTGTCTTATATACTACTGGATTGTGTTAAGCACAGTTAACAAACTTTAGTTTCACTTATAGTTTATTATGCCCAGTTGTATAAATAATAATGATGTGTCGGTTGAAATACATGTCTTCTTACTGCTATGAACTGAATTTGATAACACCTCAGTTTTACTTTTGATGCACAAAAACTAATCACAATTATTATATTTTTATATCTTTCCCCTCAGCTAGTTTCTGAGCACAGACTGCAGAAGAAAAATTGGCTGCCTAAAAACTGTTCTAGTAGCTTTTTGCTATGCTTCCACTGCAGTCATAGGATCTTTATCAAAACAGTATCCAGTTTATCCTGGTGGTGTTTTCCTCTGTCCAGAATATAAACTTGCATGAGTCTGAAGCTGGCACCTGTGGTCAGGTGCAGTGACTGTGGTGTTATAGGCCAACACAGGAAAGGCTGTTTTTGTAAAGTAGTCTATATAGATCTAAACTGCTTGAATTTGAGGTTTTGAATATGAAATATCAGGCTCTAATGGGGCAGGATGGGTGTGCGATTAAAAAGATCATGGTTTTGGCTTTTTAACGTAGAGGTTTTTATGCTTTCAGATCTCTTAAGGTAATTACTGCAAATTGATGCAAAATACCTGTATGCTTCTTGTTTATGTACAGGCTGCACGAGCCCGGGGAGTTGATTGCATTGTTGCTCCTTATGAAGCTGACGCTCAGTTGGCTTATCTTAATAAGATTGGCATGGTTCAAGCTATAATTACAGAAGACTCTGATCTTTTAGCTTTTGGATGTAAAAAGGTATGGAAGAAAATACTAACAGGTTTGAAGTTGCAAATATGTTTGTGTGGATTTACTCTTCTACAGTAAATGTGGGAAACAGAAGACATGAGAATAGCACTTTGCCTCTATTGTTTCCAGCAAGTGCAAGGAACTATCTTATATGGGTGAAAATTGTTGTTTTCATTTCCTCTTAATTTTCAGGTGTTTCTGAAAATTGACAAGTTTGGAAATGGACTAGAGATAGATCAAGCTCGACTAGGAAACTGCAAACAGCTTGGAAATGTATTTACAGAAGAGAAATTCCGTTACATGTGTATTCTCTCTGGTTGTGACTACCTCGCATCAATTTATGGAATTGGGTTAGCTAAAGCGTGCAAGTTACTAAAATTAGCCAACAATCCAGATATTATAAAGGTAAACTTGGTTTTGCTTTTTTTCTTGTAAGGCTCTACATTTTTTCGCCCTCTGTGGGAGAGGGGCAGGGATTGGAAATTTTATTTGATTACGTGCGTATGGATATGGACATTTATAAATTAAAAACAGTATGGAAGAAAAGTTTGGAATGGTGCAAAACAAAGAATAAGGTTGGGTGTTTGGTTTTTTTTTTCTTGTCCACTGTATGAAATGAAAACAAATCTAGTATTAGGGAATACGAGGCTAAGAGAGTGGGAATAACTTCTGTGTAGGTAGTAAGGGAGTAGAGAGGTTTTTAAGAGCTAATAGGAAGAATACCTTACGGGTCTGTCCTGAGAGCAAGTAAATCTAATCCAAAAAAGCATTTAAATATGCAGTCTGATTAACTTAGTGTGTTATCTTCCTCCTTAAGTTAGTTGTGTGCTTAAGTGTATTTTGGGGTTTTTTTCCCCTCACGGGCTGTACACAAAGAACTATGGTTTTTATTTTTAAAATGGTTTGTATCATGTAAAGCACGTATCAAAACAACTAGTTTGGCTTTTGTGGAAGTAAAAAGGGAACTATGAACTTTTCCAATATAAATCATTATTTCCTTTCATGTATCCCTGAGCAAAATGTCAGGGTTTAATCTGATTAGTATTGCTTTTTTTTCTCTTCTGGAAACACCCATGCATTGCTTATGTGTCCTGATAACATGATTAATAAAGTCAGATATGCATTAGTTTAAAATAATGTACCTTAAGGAGATGCTCTGTATTTCTAATCACACTTTGTACTTCTTTATTGAACAAGAAGCATTTATAAAGAGTTGAATTTTGTTACTTGTATGATTGTAAACAACTTGAGTAGGAAAATAATATACAAAAGTTCTTTGTCTTTCCTTCCCTTGTTTAAGTTTAATCTGCTTGTTTTAACAGGACATGCATTCTATAGTTAATTGCAAGCAAAGATACTTTATAATCGAAATGTATTTAACTGTTTGTGTGAACGGTTTAAATGAAGCAGTTGAGCAATTTCTTTTTTGCTACAGGTTATTAAGAAAATGGGGCAGTACTTGAAGATGAATTTAACAGTACCAGAAGAATACATACAGGGTTTTACACGAGCCAATAATACATTCCTTTATCAGTTAGTTTTTGATCCTCTTAAGAGAAAATTAGTTCCTCTGAATGCATATGGGGATGACATTGATCCAGAAACACTAAGTTATGCAGGACGGTATCCTTTGTGTTGAAACAGTAGAATGGGGAAATAAGGGTGAGAAGATGTGGTGTCTTATACTTTTTATTGCATCAGTGGTGTACTTAGATTTTTTATTGCACCCCTGCTGTTTACTAAAGCCTGGCTTTTCTGCCAGTCTTAAAACTTTGGGGGGGTTTTCTTCTTTTCTCCTTTGCTCTGATTTTAGCGTATTAAAAAAAAGTGCCGGGGGGTAACTGAGTAATCTATTATTGATGCATCATTTTAGGCACAAGTTATTAATGCTTTTTTTTTTTCTTTAGGAAACTAATCATTAAATACAGGTTATATTTAAACTGAGTTACTTTATGACTGTCTTTAATTTCTGCCTATTTTAAGTGTGTTATAATCTCTGCCTGTTTAATTCTTGCAATTTTTGTTCAACTTGTTCTCTAATCTAAGCATTTCCTATTTTACCAGACATCTCTTCCTGTAGAACAAGTAGCATTTTGCCACATCTGTGCAACGTAAATTTCAGCATGAAAGATTAGGAAAATGAAGAAAGAGAGGATACTGTTGAAGTAGTTACTAGCTTTATATGTTCAAACCACTTAATCTCTGGCATTTCCAGAAATAAGAAAGGAGAAAGTTGGTAACTTTTCTGCTGATAATGGAAGGATTTAATTTTGACTGAGATCTGCAGTCCTTTGTCAAATCGTGAATTACAATTGCTGTTGCATCAGATTGAGCCAAAAGCAGTAGTATTAATCCTTTAGGTTAATATTCTAGCCATGCCTGTTAGCACAAAAATGGGAAACAGATATTTTAACTTTCATGCTACAGTTCTTGAAATGTAACATAATATTGAGATATTTTCCTTTACTGTGATGGAAACAGACATTTTGGTGATGAAACTGCTTTTCAAATTGCCATTGGCAACATTGATATTGAAACAATGGAACAAATTGATAATTATAACCCTGACACTGCACAGGTAACATCTTTGTTCTGAAGTTATATTTTAAAAATTTTATGTGGGTCTGAACATTTGTGAAAAAATATGATTGAATGTTATTTGCAAACAAATTGGCAGTGAAAGCTATTCTGTTATTACAGAAACCATGTGCTTCCACACACTTTTTTCACTCTTTTTGCAGGTAAAGTTTTATTTTTCATGGCATTTGACTTTAATGTTTTAGTTTTACTTTCAGACTTTTTAGTAAGTCCTTAATACTCTTGACAGAAGTAAATGATTTAAAAAGAAATTTAAAAAGAGATTTGGATTTCTTCCAAATAGAAATAAACTTTCAATTTTGTCCAGAGGAGCAGTTAATCACTTCTGCCATATTGAAATGAAGTCATGGCAGCACAAAAAAAAGGAACTTGTATAAAAAGTGTGAGAAATGTGGGAACAAAAAAGAAAAGGCTTGTGTTAAGTATGTCACTAGATGTACAAATTTTAAAATGTCCTTGTATACTAAGTCAAGAAATCATATGTAGAAGGCAAGATTATAAACCTATGAACTGCGTTTTAATTTTTTTTTTGTAGCTTGTGCAGCAGAGAAGTTGTGGCTGGAATGACAGACGTGATAATCATGCAAATAGCATTTGGAGCAGAGAATACAAGTTTGGCCCTACTGAAGATACTGTTCCTCCTAAAATGAATTTACTAGACAAACCAACAACCAAAGGCATGGAGAAAATAATTAGTGTTAAAGGGCTAAAACTTCCAGGCAAAGAGGTCTTGGCAAAAAGGTCAAGGAGTGGTATGTTTTTATTAAATAATTATGTGAATAACAATAAAGTCTGTGGGAAAAGAAAGGATTTTATCTTGGACTTGATGGTATGAGATTTTTAGAGGCTTAACTCCTAACTGTTATTGTCTGTATTCTGTTTTCAACAAGCTACAAGACTTAGAAGACATAATATTAAAGCCTAGATAATGATCAAGGGTGATGGCCAACTTTCCACAGCACTTCAATTTTAACTTTCTTTAATTTGCTATAAAGCTTAAGTGTTGTCAATTTGAAGTTATGTATAGTACAATCTGTTCATTTTTATAGTTTTGGTTTTAATTTCTATCTCATAATGGCTTGTAAAGAAATTAAAACATGTTTTCCCTAGAATTGATATTAGGTCAGACAGAAAACTTTAAGAATGTTTTCTGTACTCTTCTCACACTGTGTTGCCTATATCCTTTGTATAGGTATTCTTTATGTCAATTTTTTCACTTCATCTAGTGAATCTGTGCTATCTTGTCTTCTCTTTCACCTAAGTTATATGTCCTGAAATAAACTGTGGGCTTTATGTAATGTGTTAAGTATTTTGTCTTACTCTGCTTTCTATGTTTTCTGATTATGCTACTAGGGCTTTATTTTTGGCCTTTGTTACTTATACTATCTTTCTACTCTCTCATTTATCAAAATTTGTAGGTAGTTTAGCAACCTGTCTTTAAATCAAATTTAGTTTTACTTTCAAAACATTAAAAAAAACACCAAACCAAACAAACAAAAACCCCACACCATATCCAAAACAAAATATTATGTTTCATTTTAGTTGTTCTGCCTTCACTCCATCTGCAAAATATTATTTTTAAGGCTATATATTAGAAAACAATGTTTTAAAGGCTTTTTAACTGTAATGTCAATAATGTTTCTACTAAACCTTACCAATATTTTTAATATGTAAAGCTTAGTTATTTAATCACTGTTTAATTGTAGTATTGTGCTTCTGCAACAATGTTTAAATTGTCTAGATTTAGAAGAAATCTCAGATGGAGATCTGTTGAAGCAATATTCATTTACAAAAGCAAAAAGAGCCAAGAAGGAGGATGATCATGATGGTCAAGCACAAAAGAGTGTCTCAGCAATACAAAGCCTTGATTCTTCAGGAAATTCTGTCACTCAAGAAAGCTCTAACTCACTGCCCAGAGTTAGAAATAAATTTGCTTCCTTTTTACAAAGGAAAAACAAAGACAAGGATGCTGTAATTGTTCCAGGAACAAAAAGCAGGTATGCTTATGTCAAATGTTTTCATAAGTAGCAAAATACTATTTGCTGTCCTGGTTGCTGAAATAACCTGAATACTAAGAATAATGGTACCTCAGACTTTTTTATGTAACTGCATGCACCTGAGCCAAGATGGAGGCTCCTTTGTGCTAGGCAGGCTGTCTATCTGTGAGACAGATAATGGTAATTTTTTACTGTGGAAGTAAAGACTGAGACTATTTGTAGAGTCATGGAATCATGGAATGGTTTGGGTTGGAACAAAGATCATCAAGTTCCACCCCCCTGCCATGGGCCAGGGACACCTTTCATTAGACCAGGTTGCTCAGAGCTCCATCCAACCTGGTCTTGAACACTTCCAGGGATGGGGCATCCACAGCTTCCCTGGGGAATCTGTTCCAGTGCCTCACCACACTCATAGTGAAGAATTTCCTCCTAATATCTAATCTAAATCTTCCTTCTTTCACTTTGAAGCCATTAGCCCTTGTCCTATCACTACATGCCCTTGTGAGAAGTCCCTCTCCAGCTCTTTTGTAGGCTACCCTGGAAGGTAGCTACTACTACTGTAGGCTACCTACTGGAAGGTGCTGTAAGGTCTCCCTGAAGCCTTCTCTTCTCCAGGCTGAACAACCCCAACTCTCTCAGCCTGTTCTCATAGGAGAGGTGCTCCAGCCTTGTGATCTACTGATAGTCCCTCAGTATAATATTCAATACTTCTGGTTCACAAAATTAATTAGGAACTGGCCATTTTTTTCCCAGGTAAAGGTTATATGATATAACTTAAAAAAAAAAAAAAAAGCTGCTTTATGCTAAATATATAAGCAGTTAGTCAATACATTGATTTAAGTTGATAGAGCTTTTTGTTTTGGTAAATTCAAACTGGTCATATTGTATAACAAATACCTATTCTTATCTCATCCCATTCAGTTGATATTGCTGATCTCCACACCAGTACTTTGAGAAGAAGCACTTTGGTTTTGTTAGGGTTTCTGGTTGTTTTGGTTTTTTTTTTTTCATTTAGTTGCATTTGGCCACACTGCTTGAATTTATTTTACAAAGTATTATCACCATTGCCTATTATTGTGTGATTATTATCCTAAATACTTTGAATGTTTTAGAGCACTGTAATTTTACAGAGCAGTCTTAATACTGATGTTCTCTAGTTTTAAAGCACACCTTCCCGACCTGAATGTTTTGTTGTGTTGTATCAAATATTAAGAATTGTCAGTGATGATAGGTTCTTCTCTAAATCTGTGCTTAGTACTCTTAGGAGCTGCTGCTATAGCACGGAAAAGAAGTGGTAAGGTTCTAGTTTCCTTGATAAGAGGTGCCTGAAGTATTTCCCTACTGCTTAGCTTTATGATAATTAATTAATATATTCTTAAATTTTGTAGGATTCCTATATGTTTCTCTTTCTGGTGAAGAACCTTATTAGTATTTCAGTCAATGAATGACATGTTTACAGATGCTTTTTCCCTCCCTTTTTTTACTGTTATTTGTTAAATGCCTCCCTGAAGGACTTTGCCCATTGTCAAAATAATTTGTCTGCAAGTAGACCTTGAAAATAAAATTGATGGATAGAGACATCTGTTGGATTTTGGAGACCACATACCTTTGCAGTAACTTTCTTCTCCCCTCCCTTTACCTTTGTGTTTCTCTTCTAGGTTTTTCTGCAAGGATGCAATTATGTTTGACGGTAGAGCAAAGAAGGATGATGATGATGATCTAACTCAAGATGCTGAGCAGGACTGCCAGAAACAGGAAATAAAACATGTAGCAGAAGGTGTTTCTCAGTTTTCGGAAACTGAAAAATCAACAAGGACTGTCTTTACACCTCCTGGAGAAATGCAGAAAAGTTGTTTCCAGTGGTTTAGCAGCCTCATAAGTAATTCAGGAAACCCTGGTCCATCTCATACTGTATTTTCACAGCAATTTCACCAAGAGAGAAACAGTTGTGTTGTATCCCAGGAAGATCAGATTAATGGAGTTCAAACAGAGAATGAGGCAGTGTGTGATGAATTGGAGGAAGAGTCCTCCCCCTTAATAGAACTGGAACAGTCATCACAGTCTTGTGAGTCTTGTGAGCCATCAGAACATAATTTGGAGTCTTCAGAAATATTAAAAGTGTCCAACAACAGTTCAGGTGCAAAGGTAAGAAAATTAGACGTTTGTTTTAGCATTTGTTTTCGGTTTAAATTATAAAACAAATTATGCAATGAAGTCTTCTCTTCAGAGTGATGCCCTAGAGATGATGTAGCTTGTGCTAACAAAACTGGTTTCCAAATAGAATCACAGAATGATTATATTTCATTCTTGTGAATGCTTAAAATAATTGTAACATAATGTGGATTGACATACTAGCTTAAATAAAGTCTGTTCTCTGGTTTTAGTTTGTCTTCAGTCTTTCTGCTGCTATTACTACAGTGGGTCATAAAAAACCCTGGTAGGCAAGCTTTTGTTCTCTGCTTTTGTTAGTCCCTGAAGTCCTTTCAGAAAGTATATATATGTGTCATTGTAGTGTTGTTTGCTGAAAATAAGCCCAGGTGTTTGTATAAGTTCTTAGAACTACTGAAAAGGTTGTCTTTTAAAGTATGTACCTGTAGACATGAAAATATATATTGTGTTTGCAAAAAAAAAAAAAAGCCTGTTTTAAAACCAAATCAATTTTCTCCTGAAGGAATCTGACTCCAATTCAAAACTGGCTGATGATAAGCAAACTCCATCTCTTGTATTTTCTGCTGTTCGAACTGACAAAAAAAATACAATCATGAAAACTAAGGTAAGAGTTCTTTTAACTTTATGAGCTTTACTAAAATCTGAAAATTGGTTTTTGCTTTCTACTAGTTTCTTATGGAACTCTCAATGAAAGTCTTGAGCAATGCAAATGTTGGCAAGACAAAACTGTATTCTTATCCATCTACATTGAAGCTGAGATGAAATATAACAGGCCACCTATGATTGATAACGCAGTTGCAATTTGTTTGGGGATTTCAAATACTTCAGTATAAAATAAGAAGCCAAGCTAAGGCAAAAAAACCTTAGTTGTCCTCAGGCAGGCTAAGTACAGGGTTTTATGATACAAATTTCAGTCATGTTCACAGTCCAGATACATTTACAAGATGCAACTTCGTTTCATTGCTTGTCTTGATAAATTTGCTGTTTAGCTACCTCCTGCTTTTTTGAGAAAACATGTTTAAATTTCAAAATCTGGAAAGATTTTTGTCAACATTTCTTGTTCAACTGTTTTAGTTAAAAGTCTTGGTAGACCTAACAAATCAGTCAATTTTCCTTCGGAGCCCACATTCCAGTTATTTTTTATATTGGTTGTTCACCTGTAATTTGACTTATCTGTGGTTTCTAAGATGTTCAACAATAAACTTATGTTCCTTGTCTTTGTGACATTTCTAGGAGCTTTACACATTTATCTAGTTTGTAAAACTTCTAAGACTTTTAACAGCTAAAAGTGCTCTGACTCCTTATGTGTTGTCATTAGAATTGGCCAAAAGATAAGTCAGAGGAAGATGGTTTCATCCTTTCATGCATAACCTAACTGATTTCTTTCTCACAGACGGACTAAAAATCACAAGCTTCTGTGCCAAACAAGAATATTTGTTTTGTAAGAGAGTGACATCTTGTGGTTATTGTTAGAAACTTATTTGTTAAGATGAAATTTACGTTTTTATTCTGCAACATTAACATTTTTCCTGCTTTCCTCAACAAGACTGAGCAATGAAATCATCCTGGGATTCAGAATTTTATTACTTTGTTTTTGAGGCTGTATTTAATGTTTTATTTTGTTATGCTCATGTAAAAGGTATATTGGGAGAATGAATGTACTAAATATTGGAGAATACACATTATGGAAGTACTGAGGTAATATAAGCATCATGTAAAACCAAAATTTCAGCATGCTTGGAGCCCTTCAGATAAACTTCAGAAAAACTGCTGAAAATCTGTGAGGATATTAGGGTTTGTATAAAGCAAGTAGCTAGTAGGAGGATTTCCCCCACTTATTTCCTTGGCTGTGCATTCTGTCTGCTTCCTTTATGTGCTGGTAATAAAACTTATAAAGAATTGCATCAGAAAACTGGCATGGCCGAAAACTTGACAGCAATAATCAAAAGGTCAATCATAATGGAACTTGGGCCCACCCAGACTCTTGGATTCCTCTGAGTTGTAGCACCAGTAGGACCACAGGAGAGGGAAGGTAGAGATAGAGAGCACCACTTTAGGCTCAGTTTTCTTTTAAGTTTGCTTACTGCAAGGATAAAACTAGGGAAGTGTTTGCTGGTGCTAAATATAGTAGTAGATAGCCAATTAAAGGGAATAATGAGTTCTAGATTTAGAGAAGAAGCAGTCAATCACTTAAAGCATAATTTATTCTGATTTTGGTATAGCTGAAAATCAGCTATGTAGCTGATCTATAGAGAAATTTAAAAACCGAGGGAGGCAGTCTGAAAAATATGTCAGCTCTTATTGTGGTTCCAATCCAAAATGTGAAGTGCCTACCTAGTCCATTCTAATATAAAAACTAATAGAAGCATTTTACTAACAAATACCTGTAAGTTACTGAACTCCACAAGACTTCATGTTTTTTTTGTGAGATAGTATTTCAGCTGTGGTTTGTATTGCTAATTATTTTTTACAATTGCTGTGAGCTCAGCAAAGAGGCTAATATTGACATAGAAATAGAAAATAGAAATATTGACAGAAATAGAAAAGAGTGTTCTGCTCTGGCTTTAAGGTTCTTAGTGGGTGTTCAGCATGCAGCTTTGCCTAATTTTGGGGTAGCTAAATTAAGTTATAACTCTGTAATTCAGTACTACAGAGATAACGTAGGATTATGGGTGAATTCACACATTGCAAAATGGCTGAATGATAGATAAATGGCAAAATACTATAAAGCAGGGAGTTTTAGGATTTTATTTTTTATTTTTCCTAGTATTCTTGTTCCAATTTTTAGCTTACTTTTTTTTCCCCTTGGAGTACCAAGATCTGCGTGGTAGAAACATGTAATTTCAATAACGGAATAATAGAATCATTAAGGTTGGAAAAGACCTCTGTGGTCAAGTCTAGCTGTCAACCCAGCACTACCATGCTCACCATTGAACCACATCCAGAAGTGCCATATCTACATGATTTTTGAACACCTCCAGGGATGATGATTCTACCACTTCCCTGGGCAGTCTGTTCCAACCCTTTGTGTGAAGAAATTCTTCCTAATATCCAATCTAAACCTCCCCTGGTGCAACTTGGGGCCGTTTCCTTTTGTCCTGTCACTTGTTACATGGGAGAAGAGACCAGCCCCCACCAGGCTACAATCTCCTTTCAGATAGTTGTAGAGTCTGCTAAGGTTTCCCCTGAGCCTCCTTTTCCCCAGACTAAAAACCCGAGCTCCCTCAGCCTGCTTCTCGTAAGACTTGTGTTCCACACCCTTTAACCAGACCCATTGCCCTTCTCTGCACCCTCTCTAGCACCTCTCCAGCGCAGTGTCCTTCTGGTAGGGAGGGGCCTAAAACTGAAGGCAATATTCAAGGTGCAAAAAAAGTATGTAACAAGTGTGTGTGGTGGGGGGATGGCAAAACACAATGTGATTTTGGAAAGAACTAAGTTACGAGTTGTCTTTGAAGAAAAGGCTGCCAACATCTTTTATTTTAAAATACAAAAGTGTTGGGTAGTCAATAGCAAATATTTGGATGAGGAAAGAGCTATTTGCATTAGTCAGTGAAGCACCTGCAGTAGGCAGAGCTGTGCCATTTTCTAAAGATCATACAGCAAAACAGAAAAACACTGTATTTTTAATATTATCCAAATGGAGAATAAGAGCATTATTTACAACCCTGATGTTCTTAACTAATCTTACGTAGCCAACTGTAAAATAGGAACTTCTTACAACTGTAGACACTTACTGTATCTTCTGTGGGTATTCTATTTTGATAGTTATGTTTTGGCCCTAATAATGACAGACACAATAGCAGGCTAGAAGTGAGCGATCACTTAGAAGCTGGGAATTGTGAGTAGTT
>JAWWLV010000121.1:46695062-46709784 GCA_035041135.1 Platyrinchus mystaceus
TACTAAGATTCATACCTAAATTCATGCAGGATACAGTGGAACACCCAATGCAACTCATTGTGGTCACTTAATGGAGGGGCACATATTTCAGGAGGTCCTGTTATGGTTCACCACAAATCTCAGGACAAGGATGAGTCACTTCTCTTATAATTTTTTATCTTCTTATCTGTTCATGACTGGAGCATCTGCTCGTACTAAACTGATTATAGTTGATATATGGAGCTTTTTGATACCAATGTATTTTTACAATAGTTTAGGACTTGCTTAAATGCTTGTTTAGACTAATGGCAGTATTTTCTACATTGCCAGTATTATATTGGCACAAAGAATATACAGGAGAGATTATTGTATTTCGATTGACACTTACTTCTCCTGTTTAAGGACTTTGTAATGCTGCTACTAAGAAAGCCAAGAACGGGCATCTTAGGGATGTTCAGCATCTTCTAGTATTGATTCTCTACAATTCATTCAGTTGGAGATTGCACATCCATTTATTGTGTAATTTTAATTTAATTAGCGATTGTGATCCATTATAATCAAGGAAAAAATATAATATTTATATTTATACCCATCAGAAAAGAGGGGACTCTTCATGTCCTGTAGTGACAGAACAAGGAGTACTGGGTACAAATTGAAAGAGGGGAAATTTAGGCTGGGTATTAGGAAGAAACTCCACTGTGAGCGTGGTGAGGCACAGGAAAAAGTTGCCCAGAAAGATTGTGGATGCCCCAACACTGGCAGTGATCAAGGCTGGGTTGGATAAGGCCTTGAGCAACCTGATCTAGTTAGGAGGTCTCCCTGCCCATGGCAGGAGGGGTTGGAACTAAATGTCCTTTAAGATCTCTTTCCACCCTTGACATTCTATGATTCTGTAACCCAAATAAATATATTTGCTTTGTGTAGGATTGTAGTGCCGTGATTTGGGAAGATTGTGGGAACTAAAAATGCTGTACCAAGTTCCTTATTTGTTTAGTTGGAATTGGTGCCGCATCTGGAACTGTAGAAACAGTTTTTGTTATATACAGGCTAGTAATACTGGCTAAAAATAATATTAAATTTTAGTATAGCAGGTAATGTTACTGAAAATCCTGGTCATATCTCTCTCATTCATTATTTGCTTGTTCAGAATTTGTGACCAAACTGGGAAAAATGCCTGTCACAAACCATTCATTTGACACAAATAGAAATAGCTGGAAGTAGAATAGTTGGCAAATATGCTTTCAGCAGGTAATTGTTTGTTCAAGGCATTCAGTGAATGCATATGAATGTGGATGCTTTGAGGTCAATTAGCAGCCACATTAGCATCATTTTCTTAGCAATTAGCTAATTGGTTAAACTAAATAGAATTTTAGTTATTTCACCTCACAATTTTTTTCTCCAATCAAGACCATTTAAAATTAGTTAATGCTAACTTTAGTATATTAATAAAACCATTTTTGTTAGGAAACACAATGACCATCAGTTTTCACCTGAATTGCAATGGATGTTTTTAAAAACACTTTAGTTAGAACTAAATAATGTAAATATTGATTTATAAATAATTTCTAGAGTAAATATAGAGAACACTGACTTCTGAGATTCTGGTTGCTAAGAAACCAGTGAACATTTTTTGTTGAGAGTTTTTTGTTGTTTGGTTGTTTTTCAATAAGGTAATCAGTATAAAAAATAAATTTAAAAAAATGTTCTCCTGAGCTGGAGTTGCCAAGCAAAGTAGAGATTGGTTAATAGTCTAAAAAGCTGATTAAAACCAAGCTGGATTGTCCTGTGTCTAATATCATATGAATGTTCAGAGACTTAAAAAAATAAGTTAATATTTGTATTGGCTTAAAAGTCTACTTCTTGGAGATCAGTCACAGTGAGAGCATCCATCTTCTCACTAAACTATAAAAATGATACAGTTTTGGAGGTTTCTGTGGTTTGTCTTGTTTTTCTTGGTTTCCTGTGTCTGGCATGTACATTTTGCCCATGCCAGGGTCCTGAAGTGGTATCTGCTGGCCATGTTTCTGTCTGACAGTAAAGACCAAGAGACTTTGTCAGTTTTCCTCTTGTTAAAGTGGATTTTACCCACTTTGGTTTCTCAGCATTACTAGCTTTGAGGTGCAAGAACATTATACTCTTCTGTGCAGGTCTGTATTTTTAAGTCAGATTTCAACTGGCTTTAAAGAAGAAAAAAAAAATTTAAACCAAACCCACTGGCAGTGCTCAGCTGAATAAATTCAAACTACTTATAAATATCACCATATTTGTACCAGTGCAATTTTGCACATCCCCTCAGGGTTTTTTTTGTTAAATCTTTAAAACACATAAAAGCTCTGCATAACAGTTAAGTTATGGTGGTCAAAGTATAGATTTTTATTTTTTTTTTAATGATTTGGCTGCCATTCTGGTATTTCCTCAGCAAAAATAACATGAAAGGCTTTCTTTCTTTGCCTAGCCCCCGTTATAATTTATTTATATAGTAAGGCATCAAAATGTCTTTTGCTTATCTGCTTTTTAAGCCAGCGAAGACAAGTGGTGAGAAGGAATTTTGTGGATTTTCTGGAAGAGTTACAGCAGTCTGCAGTAGCAATTTCTGCGAAATGAATGATTGTTTGGTATGTGTTCTATACAGTCCACTGAAGATTTCTGGAATTTCCTAGATTATCAATTATTATTGTAATCTCATTTACCCAACCTTGAAGTTAGTTCGCTGATGTCATTATTCATATTCAAGGCAATAAGCACTGACTATTGAACACTACAGCTATTAATTTCTGGTTTCCTTCCTTCTCTTTCAAGTTTTAGACTTGCTTAGTAGCGCTGGCATAAAAGTGGAACAATAATTTAAAGTATTCTACCTTTCCTCTGCTATAGCACAGAACAATATTTGACCTGCAGCCCCTCATCGATTTTCTCATGCAAAGTTAAACAGCTGTAATAAGCTCTAAGAGGCTGTGAGATTAGATGCCTGAGAAAGTTCAGTTTTACCTGAGGTCCACTGACTTATGTGGATTGACAAAGGGATTCAAAAACACCAGCTCAACATGCTGAATTTGCTCCATGTTTGCCCCATACCAAGAGTAATGGACCTTTGACCTCTGGGTAATATTTGAGAAACACCAATATATCTTGTTAACTATTCTGTGTTAGATGTGACATGCAGCATTTCAAAGAAAAATTAACAATAAAACTTTCTATTCGCATTTGTTTCCTTATTTGTATTTGAAATATTTCAGACTTGCACAATTGAATAGCACAGAGCCAGAGACAATCCCTGGAAGAAGCTCAGAATGTGTCATAGATACAGGACTGTATCAGCTAAGAATTTCTGGAGAATGCTCACTGAGAAAGCTTGTGGAATCTCAGACATCTTTTTCTGTTGCAATTTTTTTTCTTGTTGCAGCTTACAGTTATTGCTGTTTATTTTATGCTAACAGACATAAGTAATAGTTTATTCTCTATTTGTCCTTTCTTTATGCACTTGAATAGGATGAGGGATAAGGCATTCCTTAACAGCCTTGGCTAGCCACATGGGATTGCCATTAAGTCAGCCTCCTCCATCCCCACAGATCTATTTGCAGGTATGGAGTTTTAATGTAGACTTCTTTATTATTTTCTTTTTCATTTCACTCCTGATATTTCCTGTTACATAACACACGGTGGCAACCCTCGCATAAGGGGAAGGAAACATTTAAGATGCTGTTCTACATCCTTTTACCTTCTCCCACACCAGGAAATAATCCTCAAGTTTTGATAGAAAATCTCATTAAGTTCTGTTCCAAATCCTCTTTGTAAAATATAATGCAATTTAAGGCAACACAGTGAAGTAATAGTAAGGAAGGTGTTATCAATTATTAGAATAAATATTTAGACTACACTACTCTCTATTGGGTGTGAACTAAGACTATTTTGCTGCCTGTAAAGTCTTAGAGGTAATGGTGAAATCCAAGTTAACAGGAATCAGTTGACTTGCTCCAACCTAAAGGTACAGGGCAGCAACAAGGCTTTATACTGTGTAAGGGTGCACAGCTCGAATGGGATTAATGCTCTGATGTTCCTTGTAGGCAAGACTCTTACAGAATTCAACTTGTTACCTGGGTCTAGAAAGGCAGGTAATATTTATTGTTATTTTAATAAGACACAAAATAGGAGAATTGTCATTCATCTTTGAAAACCATGTATGCCTGCTAAAGGATCTGTAAATAAGGACCATTTTGTACAGTAAATCAGAGCTTACTCCTGGTTTACTGGCATGCCTTGTAATCAAGTAAAACGCATTTACAACTTTCTGGCCTTAGGACCCTGATCACACCTGAACATGCCTTTTACAAGGAAAGATTCTTTCCAAATATACGTTTTCAGTTGAATAGATAAATTCCCTGCAGATATGAAGTATCTATATTTAGGCAAAATAAATGATCCCGGAATACAAATGTTCTATGCAGGGTATGTAAAGTAATTCTTCCACTCTCCTTGACACTCTCCAGTACTAAGGAGGACTGTTCAGGGCACCATACTTCAAGAAAAATGTAGACACACTGGAGACAATCCAGAAAGGAGTAAGAAGAATGAGCAACGGTCTAGAGGCAGCATGAGGGAGGTTGGAAGGAATTGGCATTGTTTAGTCTAGAGAAGGGACAACTAAGGAAAGATGGGATGTCAGCCCATAACCATGAACATTGTTTCTGCAAAGGAAAAAATATAAACTATAGATGGGAAAAGAATTAATGAAAAAAAATGCAGCAGGGGAGATTCAATATCATGACTAAAGTAACTTCCCTTGAATAGATTTGTTAAAGGCTTAATACACTTTTCTGGTTATATTTCATTTTTAGTTTAAAAAATAAATGCTGATGTCTGCAAAGATGTGAAGCACAAGTAAACTCTCTATATAAGCTGTAACCTGTAGGCTCATTCAGAAATCTTAACAGTAAACTCTAGGATGTCTGGAAGTTTTTATATTAGACAAATGTCTGCAGTAAGTCATACCCACTTAGGATGACAGAATACTAGTTGCTGAATGCAACCAAGTTGAAGCTGAACATAATTAGTGTAGAGTCTATAGTAGCAGCACTTTATTTTCATTTGGGTTTTTATTTCATTTTTCAGACCAGTAAGAAAATCTCCTAGGGTTATAATGGTTCAATCCCGATTTTTCATTGCTTTTTTTTCTTTATATGGGCCACGGAACAGAAGCATTAATTTTGCTCACAGTCATAGTAGTAAATTTTGGGTAAGATCTGCCCCTCTTTCTATTCCAAGTCTATAATATTTCCAGAAATGAAAAGGGGCTTTAGAGACTTTCAAACCAATTATTCGTAATCTTTTTATGCTTGATGAGGAAACTGATTTTCCCTTTTTATATCAATGTTCTTTAATTATTTTTGAATGTTTTGAAGCTGAGTTTTCAGCCTTGTCTTCTTGCTCCATTCTTACTCCTTTCTAAAGATCTAAATAATAAATTCACTGAAAAGCACCCACTGAGGCTATAAATAAGCCTCAAGTAATCCAAGAGATTATGTCTAGATATGCACATATTGAAAATTCATAAAAATTAAAAGATGTCTTAGGCTTATATCCTTCTGAACTGAAGCCTGGAACTTTACACTTCCCATGTGGAGAGGAGTATTTCTATTACTCACAAGTACTTTATTTGTGCTTCTAGAGACCTGATAGCTAGGAAGAGAACATTTACCAATGATTTGCAAATACACCCAGTCAGAAAAGATGAACATGCTGGGCTCCCCTACTCACCCCTACTCAGGGTCATACTACAAATCATCAGATAATGCAGGTCAAGGAAGTTACTTCATCACAATTGTATTTTACTTACCATGTTATATTGTTCCATACCTTGTTATCTCCCTAAGGATGTGAGTTTTCTGGAGGACTTGCCTGCTTGACAGAGCACACTAACTGTGTCACATACAACTGCAGTGAGTTGCAGTCATTCTAGCTTTCATAGTTTTCCCTATCTCATCTCAAAGCAAAAAAGGTCAACAGCACTGTCCTCATTTTTTAAAAAACAGAAACTCCAAAACTGGGTCTGCGAGGATTAGCCACTGTTCTCCTGTAAATCAGTGACAGAGTCAAAACTAGCACTTAGGTTCTTTGAATCACAGTTCTGCACTGTAACAAGGAGACAGCATTTCTGAAATCACCTAAAAGCACCTTGAAAATTATATCAGCAATGAAACCTGATTATAGGACTACTAATGCCACCTTCTGCAATGGGTCACAGATGGTCAGAAAGGAATGGAATAAACAGATAAACCCAAAAACTGCAATCCATAAGGTTGACTGTAAACTTACCATTAGTCACCTTTTAGATGGTCTGGGAGCACCATTGCCTCTCTTGATTTATTTTAGGTTCTGCACTAGAAAATCTAAAATGAGGGGAATGGAATAATAGGGATGTGTAAAAGGAAGCAGGAGGGATGTTCAGCCAATCAGAACTCAGCCCTAGTTCTAAGAACAAATGTTCATCACATTACCCCTCCCTCCTGGCCCCGAAAATTCTTCTTGCCTATAACTTCGGGTGATAAAACAATTTTCTTGGAAAGGAGTTGCATGTCAGCAGGAGACCAAAGGTGTTTGTTCTGTACAATACTAAATGAATGGACGACACACAAGAATGCATCAGTCTGGTGAGTTATGTGTCTAATATACATTGTCTGGAGCATAACTTGTAAAGCTGCTTCTGCTCTTGAGACGTGTACCCAATGCTCCTCTAATACAGCTGTGGGTGAGATCGTCTGAACACTCCTCAGCTGCGCCTGCAGGAGAAGGAGTGCAAAAGTGTTAAATCTCCCACATTTGTATCTGTTGTGAAATTCTGGCACGCTCTAGCAATCAGCATTGATACTTGAGTTGGTTTTGTGGATTTTTTATTTAAATGACACTAAGTTAAGCTTGGAAAAACTTCAGTCTCCTATGTGTGATACAGTTTTCAGATGTGGATGTGTATATGTCTGTATGTGTGTTGGAGGTGAAGAGGTTGAAATAGGAGTTTGCTGTAATTCTTAATCATTCTGTATCAACCTTTAAATATGGCTCATGTATAATTAACTTCTCCAGTGTTGTATTCCTGGACAACTACAAGCATATGTAAGTACAAAGGGAAATGGTTTCTACAATGTCACTGAACTCACACATGCTGAAGTTTAAACATCAAGAAAAATACTATAACTTAATTGAAAAGAAAACAAAAATTACTTCTGAAGTGATGCAATGCAGTGTATTTTCACATACGTGATAAACTATATCAAAGAAATCACTAGCCAGTGAGATCACTCAGTTGGCTCTATTTGTCCTTTTCCAAAAATAGATTTGGTGTTGTGCATTGAGAGGTCTATTCCACTTGTGCTGCAGGAGAATCCATTATTTATCATAGACCTTTCATCAAAAAAACACGCCTTTTTTTTTCAGGAAAGATTAAATATTTGGACTTCGGGACTGTGGGAAAGTACTCATCAGTTAGAGTCGATGTATGTTCTTAAATCCAGGCATTGGCCTGTATCCTGGGAAGTTGCAGCACCTGAGGACTTTGGTCCAGTCAAGTCAGGTTCTGGGCAAGCCTGATGGGTAAAGCTAAGGTAGGTTAGAATAACATTCAGAGATTCTGGCTCAAAAAGTGCTTTTTGCAGCTTGTGGGAGGCAAAATAATCCCTGAAAAGCATGGTAAGAGATAATTGGTGGGGTCTTTTTTGTTTCTCTGCATGTGGCTCAATGAAAGTGAACTCCATTTGCTGGAAAATGGTTGGCAGATTTATTAACAGTGACAAATATATCTTATTTTCTTTTCTTTTTCTTAGTGACTATATTAAAAAAAAACACTTATAATTTTCAATTGTTCTGTTTGAAATTCACAAAAAAAATTTGCTTTGAACAAGTAGCATTAAAGCTGGACATTTCAAAAATGGAAAGGTGATGTATCTTGGATAACAAGGGAGGTAAATGCTCAGACCAATGCATTCTAGCAATGTTATTTAGCACTCATGACATATGAAGGAGAGATCTAGATAAGGACCTTTTGCCTCAGTTTAACCAGACTGTAAATATCTGGCCTCATTAATCCAGAATGCCAGGTTAGCCTACGTTTACTAACTCCCGATGCTGCAAAAGAAGGTATCCTAGGCCACTGTTATGTGGTGACCTTATCCTAGCAGTTGTTTTCACTGCTGCCAGAAAAGATTGGCCTTGTCTTTTCTCCTCTGCAGTAACCCATTGCCTTTTCCCTGCTGCTTTCTGTCTTACCTCTAGTGTGCACATAGTAATCCTTTGAATGAGGCCAAAGACTGTTATTTGTCTGAAAACTAGTATCAAGGAAATAAAAAAAGTCAATATTCTTGCAAGAAAGCAGCCCATGGGTTCAAAGGTGGTAGTTCTGCCCTTTTATGGAGCACTGTAGATTTGTACTGAACTGAAGTGACCACATAGCCATGCCCTTAGGGATTCAGGGAAAATAGCACCTAGAGCTGATGAGAGACCAGCTAATCGGGAAACAGAGCTATCATAACTCCCAAATTCTGCATGAAGGTCACTTATAATCTCCTTTTCAGCATTTCACAGTTAAAGGTGGAGATGGCCACCAGCCCAGAGACTGTCCTGGAGTGGATGTAGGAATGTCCTTCTCTTGTGGCTGAAGATGCAATGACCCTGTGAGGGAAGGGATTCCAGATTGCTTGGGACAGACCTGGGTATGAGGTGGACCATGATGGTCTTGTCAAAATCTTGTAGACATCAGCACTTAAATCCAGAGATGTGTTTGACAGTGGCCCCTGTAATAAATATTCACAAGCACAGTCTAATTCTGTTATAATTTAAAGGTATGTCTTCCCTGCCTCTTAGTTATTCTAGGCTGAGAAAGCTCATTCCACATCAGTTAGGATTTCTTAAAATTTGCGTCACTTTTTCTGTCACAGCAATGCACAACTGACATGTATGACTTTATTTATGCTATGTAACCAAGTTAATGTTCTTATAACTCTGCTGCATATCCCATGACACCTTTGCAGGAGGGATGATTCATCTCAACAGTCTTAGTTAGTGAAACTCTTCAAATAACTATATGAAACATATAGTTCAAGACAGAAAACATTTTGAGAGTGGAATAAAGCCAGGAATAGCAGCTGTCACTAATACAGTATAGTTATAGTGAGATTTGATGTTTCACAGAGGTCAAACCAATGCAAACTTTTATTTCCAAAATTCTTTGAGTTTACAGACTAGTTAAAAAATACAGGACTACAAAGCATATACTACTTTTAGATTAAAACTGACTTGTCTTTTCTATCATGGCTCAGTGAAAATGCTTTGCTCTGTAAGTAGGGCAAAGTTTCCATGTGTAGGTAGGCAGAGAGAGCTGCTGGGAGTTATCTGGAAGACTCAGAACAGAAGAAAGTTGGCAGGGAGGAGCAGATATGTGTGACAGCACATCAAGTTCAGGACTCAGAGGGGCAGGAGGGTATTCTGCTGATTCGTTGCTGGGGCTTAGGTACGTTGAAAGTCAGAGCGGGTGAGACTTGTGTTTACTTCACTCTACCTACTCCATGTTTTTGTGCCACTCTCCACTTTGGGGAATCCAGTGCCATCAGGGAGAGATATGTGTTTGAAAGTAGTAAGAATATTATTAAAAAATCAACACTTATACCATCTTTCACATTTGAGTAGCCACAAGCTGTTAAGCAGGAAAAACATAAACCACCTCCTTTCCGTTTAGCTCTCCAACCCATCTATTTTTCCATGCATGGGAAAACAGAAATGCTGAATGACATATGCCCAGTTCTGGATGACCCCAAGGTCATCCTAAAACATGAGGCCAAACTGTTCCTTGTTTCACCTCTTAGCTTTCAGATGTGAATGGATCTGGGCAGTAGGAGAATGATAGTCTTCCTCAGGGGCCATGACTGGAAGAGAATGCCAAGTCATACCTCTTGTTATACCAACAGAACACAAATGGTGGACCCATCTGATGCAGCTAGCTGTGCTTGAACCCTTTTTGCTCTTTGGCACTGCATAATAATGTTGCATGTTGTAAAGGGAATGAAAGATGTCATTAAAACAGTAATGGATAGAGAGATCTTTATCAAAACAAGCAATTCAAGAATCTAAATAAGTGCAATAGAACCCTGTATTTATTTTCATTCTTCCATTTTTTCCATCTTCCATCTGCTACTTCTATTTTCTTGCTATTTTTCTCATAGATATAAACATAATACAATGTCTTCAACAGCCATCTTATCTTACCATAGAACAATGGTAAGACTTCATTATCACTAACTGAGGTTTTGAAGTAGAGATCAGTTTCAAAAAGTATCCAACCTTGATTTAAAAATTCCTAAAGATAGAAGAGCCACGTTACTTTTAAAAGGTTTCTCCTACGTTCATTACCTTCACCAAACAAAAAAAGAAAAATCACTCTCTGTGTAGTTCATTTAGTCCTAATGCCTACCTACTGGACCTTCTCATATGTTTGTCTGCTGGACTGAAGAATCCATTATCAATGCTTCCTGCCTTAACTATTAGGCATTTAAAAAAAGTAGTTTAGCCATCTATTATCCATGTTCTAGTTAAAGGAGGTGTTTGTTTCCCAACACCTGGATCATTCTCCTGGCAATTCTTTGAACTTTCTCCAAGTTGCAACATCAATCCTGAATTGTAATCATTAGATTGAACATAGCAGCAGTCATCCTAGTGCTAGGTGCAGAATTAAGATTAAAATTCTTTTCCTTGTTCACATATCCAAGGACTGTATTAGCCTTTTTAATGATTGGCAACAGATGGTGGCTACCACAATACGATTATTGTGTCTTCCCAGTAGCATCTCCTGTAACTATAGCTGTAGTCGGACTTTATACGTGGCTGTTCTGTTACAGCTGTATGTGATCACCTTCACATCACCCGGTAGCAATGACCTGACCTTCAGTTTTTATCACTGTGCTTTGAGACATCATGCAGGTGATATCAGTGATAAATTTATGGTGGGGAAGATTGATTTTGTTTTCTTCTGGATTATTATTTTATATGCTGTGCTAAAAACAGCACACATCTAGAAACATGGCTGTACAGACGTGAGTTAGGAGTGCAGTTCCTTGGTGATGATTTTGCAATTTTCAGTTTTTTGAGATCTGCTTATGTGCTAGTGCATTTTTCTAGCTCTAGTCAAAATGCTGTGTGATACCAAGGCATCCAACAGATTAAGTGGAAGTTTTAGCATGTTAATACCAATACCTGTTTAATCCTTACATATAATCTTATTGAATACCCGGATAAACAACATTTATTTTCAATAAGCACAGATTAGGATCAATATTCATTTCCTTTTAAGCTCTCAGTTAATCAAGTCCTTAATATACCTTGACATTACTGATGTCAGGCTGAAAGATGTATATTTACCTTTGCTGACTCGTTTACTCTCTCAAAATACTGTCACAATATTAGCTCTCAGTTCTTTCTGAGTTTTCAAGTATCTTAAGTAATATTAATTAATAGCCAGTATCTTAGGTAATATAATGACTTTTTTATGGTCCAGCAATTATAATTGCCATTTGACTTGTAGAAAGCCAGAGTGTAACTTCATTCTTCAACTTTACTTCTTTAACGAGGACATAAAACTTACCTTAATCAAGGATTCACTTGTGTGAGTGGCCAAGTGATCCAAGACATTTCCCCAGTTGTAGGGGCTCTGCTGATGTCATGGGGACAGCTGGATCACAGACCTGGAGTTTGGCAGGTTAATTTCAAGCATTAACACTTGCAGCAGCAGCAGCAAGGTTTTAAACTACATGCTGTTTTCAAGCCACACCCGTACACTTGCATGGGTATAAAGTCTTTGAAAGCAGACCTGTAAAAGGAACAGTGTGAAAGTAAGGTAACCTGTACATCATGTGTGTGTGTGTGGTAAGTGGGTGATGTGTAAAGAAAAACTAGTTTTGGTTAACCTCTGTGTTTTCAGCCCACTGAACTGTTAGGAGACTTTAGGCATCAGAGAGATACATGCACAGGCAAGCACACATGGCAATAAAACTTGACCCACAACAGTGTCTCTACCTTATGACAAGTAACAAAGAATGAAATTCTTAGAAATAGAGATAAAAGAATGGGGAAAAAAAGTTATGATACATAATGTAGTCAAGGTAGTAGACAGACACCACACCAAAGACCAGGCAGAGAATTGTGGAGGTCGGGGGATACACTGGAAGAGGTTGACTTTTTGATGGAACTGGTGAAAACCATTTATATAATCTTCACTGCTCATTAATTCGCTCCCTGTTGCCCTGTAAAATATTAACAGATACTTCTTGACCATTGTTACTCTGCTTGCAATTGTGTCATTGTGTTTCTTTCTAAATATTTTTAGAAACCAGATAAAGAGGTTCTGCATTTCAGATGAAGAACAGTATGAGAAAGTGGGCAGGGTCTAAAAAGCCCCTTTCTAATATATAAGTAATCTGTGGCACAGGAGCATTAGCATTCTGTTTTAAAGAGCCTGTCAGTTCTGTCAGTTTGGTGTAGGGGGACTGGACATAACAGTAGAAGTTGAGTTTGTTGTGTCACAAATGTTTTCTCTGCCCCCCTCCCCCCCGCTCTACTCATACACACATGAAGAGTATTTGAGTGGCAAACCTCGATTAGGACTCTGTTGGACATGAAAAATACAGTATAGCTGCACATGGTAGTGTCAGAGAAACACAAAGCATAATACAAGGGCAGGAAGGAAGAAGCAATGGGCTAAAGCAGCTAAGTCCCTGTCCCCAACACTAAAGTCTCAGAATGGTGGGTTTTGATTGATGCCTGTCAGTATTCAATAAGCTTTTCTGGAACAAGTTCTCCATTGTGCTACAGTGATCTATTGAGCTTATCTTGAGGAATATCACATCCCTTTTTCAGCCTTTCCTTCTTGAGGCTAAACCACCTCAGCTCTTGCAACTTTTGTGAGAGGACACAGTCGAAATTTTTCTTCATTGTCATTAATCTTTGAATTCTCAGGTAGTTCATATTCTCCTTGCTGTGCAGTGTCTAAACTACACACAGTATTTCAGCTGAAGCCCTACCACTGTTGAGTACAGCACAGAAGGCTTATTTCATGTATCTTGCAAGCTCTACTCGTTTAGAAAACTCAGTGTGGTGTTTGCTTTTTTCACAATAGTTGTGATAGTGTTGACTCCTGCTTAGCTTGGGATTCAGTATGCTCCATGGCCTCTTTTAAGAAGAAATGCCACCAGCCACTTATTTTCCAACCTGTATTTCTGCAGCTGATTATTCCTGTTCAAATGTATCATTTTTTGTTTATCCCTCTTGAATAGTGCCCTCTTCATTCTTCCTGTAAGATCTTTGCCAATATTTTTGTGTTTCTTGTTGCAAAACCTACAAGATACACAGGTCAAGTGATTATATGGATTTTTTTTGCCTTTGGATTCATGTCTTTATTTGTTTAGAGGGCATAGTGAGTAAGGGTGTTAGATAAGCATGAGTTCCATCAGCAAACACTTTGTATGTGGACAAGGAGATAAGAGAAGAAAGGTCTCAATTTTTGGGGTAAACTCCATAAATTCTGATTTGTTTAACCAGAGATTAAACCCAGATGTGAAGCAAACAGCAGTAAGAAGCAAAAGGCAGGAGATGACATTGGTTAAACCTTTGTAAAGTTCCATGACGTCAAGCAGATCATTAGAATTTCAGTCAGGAGAAAGACCTCCAGCGTGTATAGATTTCCTTTGTATTCTCTTGCAATGCAATCATGACTTCTGGTGCAAAGTAATCAAAGAATTAGGTATAAAGAAAACATCTCTTTCCAGCATTTTGTAAAAATAGGTCATTATAAAGTGCTTAGCTCACACTTAATAAGCAAAATTAAATAAACAACTCTTCAGCAATTTATTCTGGAGCCAAAACTGGTTCTGAGCACCCCTCAGAAAGAAAATGTGTATAAATAAAAGTATCATTAAGTGTGAGTCTGAGCACAGTTTTTATATCACAAATACTTTCACTGGTAAACATAAGTGGTCAGGTATAGTAGCTGATTAAATTTAGCTGATTTAATTTAGCATGTTTGCTTCAAACCCCACAAAGCACCAGGATTTGTTCTGACCTCAGTCTTCAGTTGTGGAATCACTGTTCAACTATTCTTTGTTTAAAATTAGTAAAACAGTAACTGGGACAAATTCATTAATGGAAAAGACACTGGTATTTTGAGCACTGAGATCAGCCTCAACCTTGAATTCTGGCCTGCTGTAAATGTGGATTTTTAGTTTATCATCTGATTTATTTCCTCTTGTGTCCCAGGACTAGACCAAGAGTGACTCTGAAGCACCTATTTTTATTGTTTGCATAATATAGCATCACTCAAAAAATTTCAAACAGTTATTGACTCAGGCTGTAGCAGACTTCAGTATCTTATTAACTTTGATAACCACATAAATACAACAAACAGTATTCATGGGCTTAGTCAAAGGGTCAGAAAATGCAAATCTAGAGACAAATTCTAGCCCATGCAAAGGAATATATTTTTCAAATTTCCTGCTGATCTCCCTGCTATCTGGACTCCTTATAGTATTAATCTCACAAAACTCAGGGGTTTGTTAACAGATTTCCAGAAGGGTAAATTAAGAAGATATACACATAGAGCCTGAAAGATTCAGTTTGTAACATGACTGTCTTTTTCAACTTGACTATAACATCCTCCAAAGAGGTTCCACCAATAACCTACTCAGCTTCACAGTCCATGCATAGACAAGCTATG
>JAWWLV010000121.1:46709884-46731145 GCA_035041135.1 Platyrinchus mystaceus
GTCTCATCACTCAATAGATAAGTTTGACAGGAAACACAGGAAGTCAGGACTAACTTCAAGACAGGCTCATTCCTCTGAATGAGAACCCAAACAGCTTTGTGTGAGTACTAAGTCAGAATCCTAAAGCCACTACTGTTTCAAGAACACACTTATGGGTAGAGAAAGCTCTGAAAAAGGCATCAGCCTACAGAAACTGATGATTTCTTTACAACACTTTTGGAGAGACCAAGTACATCTTTTCTAACTGCTCACCTCCTTCAGTTTCTTATTTCTTGTTCTCTTTGATGACATTCTATGCAGGGTATCCACTCTGCAAATTACTGTTGGCCAGCTATGGATCTTACATATGCAAAAGTATTAGGAATTATTGTAGTTTTCTTTTCTCCATGTGCTGGCAAACTGCTCTCTGCACCTCCATGCTTTATTTTTCGTACTGTGACATGTAGGTACTCCACTATGATTTGTTATGCAGTACTGCTGTTAACAAATCATTCACTAGTTAAACATCATAAAACATAGCCCAACCAAAAGTATGTGGATCTCAGTTACATGTAATAAAAAAAATCTGAAACCCCAAAAACCACAAAGTTTCTTATGCTGAGAATTAGCAGAAAGCTCCACCTCATTTTAGAATGAGATGTCTAAAATAGAATAACTCGTTTTGGCTTTGCAGTGTTACTGGAGTGCCTGTTCCCATATATATTGCAATTTTTTATAACAGTCACACAGGTGTAACTTTATAGTCAACAAGTATTTTCTTTAATTCATCTTTTCCCTCTTATAAATTGAGATTTGGATTTTCCCTCCTGACAAACTAGCTTAAGTGAAACTAATTTGATTGGAAAAAAATACAGCAGTTTCAATCAGGAAACAAGATACTTGGCAAAACCATATTTTGAAGAAAAACTTTCCAGAAACTTAAACATAAAATCTTTCATGTCTGCTACAGTGCTTGACCTTTCCTCCTTCTCTCCACCTCCTGTGGATAAGTGCTTCCTCCCATGAATTGTAACATGGTAGCTTTAGCTCTGCAGCCTTTAAGGCTCCAGGCAGTAATTTCAGTCCCTGCTCCAGCTTCTACTGGAATTTACTTTATACTACTGCTTCATTTACTTTATAGGGTTTTGCCTAAATTTTCCACTAGTAAAACTGAAGCCTCTCACAGATACTGCAGTTGGATAGTTTATTTTCAGAAAGGGAAGGTAGGTTGCGGGTGTATTTGGGGAGCTGGGTTCAACCCTTAGCCACCCACTCTGCTTTCACTCCAGGCTTTACCTACAAAGGCCCTAGCTTCTAGGGCAGAAAGTTAAAGCTTCAGCAGAAAGTTAATTTTCTGTGCTGAGTCTGGGGAGACAGGAGCTACTGGCAGTTCACAGTGTGGAGTTTGTGACTCAGCTTCTTCAGGGAGAAAAAGGAATCATAGCAGGATCTCCACAGTTCTTTATCCACTGAGTTAAAAGGACACTCCTCTGTGAAGCACATGACAGTAATCTTGCTCCACACTTGCATAACGGTCCAGCTGCTTTGGATATCAGAAACAAAGGAAACCTTCCTTTAAGGTCCTGACATGGACTAGCTGGCAGACCTATACAATCTTCAAGATCTACCTATACCAGTAGCAGCTCCCTCTCCATCAGTTTCTTGCCCTCCTCTGCACCAAGCCCTTTATGGAGATTGTCACCTCTCACCAGCCTGCTTCTGGATGAGCTCACGTGAGGCATCAGGATGAGCTGGGCATGAAATTAAGCTGCTACATTAACCTACCTTATTGTACCTGTAGCAGAAAGAGTTCACACTGATGACTGTGAGGCAAGGCTAAAACACACAGCTGTTCTTCAGCTGATTCAAGAAATTTTGTCTCAACAAAATTCATTGGAAGGGGGAGCTACCCAAACAGCAGTAACAGCCTTGTCCATCCCATTTAAACTGCTGCTTCAGACCCGACAGAGGTTTAAAAGGCTGAGAGTGACTGAAGCATAGCCAAATTTTGTGGGTCCAACATAGAGTGAATTACAATAGCAGAACATCTGTGAATTCTCGTACAAATTTGTTGGATGGCAACTAAGAGCATATTATTTATAGTTTTCAGCAATCTTGGAACTTGTACACAGGTTCTGCAAACGCAGAATGTCTGGTCCCTTTCCAAAAAAAGAATGGGAACAAAAGTCAGATGATTAGGAAGAGCTGAGGGTTAAACCAAATCCAGCTGCCTCCTAGGAAAATGCAGCATTTCTCCTGAGGCTTCTCTTGACAGTTTTGACAGGTTTATAACAGAGCCAATAGAGTTTTGCATAGCAAAATTATCTCCATAACCTCTGCAATGCTTGGGTTACCCTGACAGTCTAGACAGCACAGATGTCTCTGCACTAAGCTGGTGATCCTGCCCTCACCTGCAGCACAGCGGTTTTTTCTATTGATGGCTCTTATTTTATTGGTGATTAATGCATCAAGCTGCTGGAAAATGAGTTACTCTTCCTCAGCCAGTCAGCATTCAAATATGCAGCTCACATCGCTATCCGACTTTTAATTTTTGACCACAAATGCAGCATTTTAGGGAAGAAGGGTCAGACAGAGACCACACTCATAACCATCACTTCACATTATGTTTTTAAGTTCTCAGAGTAAGGGCCAAGTTGCCTTGTGAAGCAGTGCCAGCGCCAAGAATAGAATTTCTTTACTCACCGAATATTCCTTTCAGCACCCTCCTGTGTGTTTTTTTCCATTGACAGAGTTCACTTTTTATTCGAAAAGGCTGTATCCACCCTCCATCTGTGAGCATGTGTGTGCATGTTTTCTTTCTCACAACTTCTCTTTGTGAGATAATGGGTCTAATAGTTGCCTTAGTGAGGTCACACTGAAGCTCAGGCTTTCCAGGCAGTCACAAGCAGGCTCATGAAGTGCATGGCTGCAGCTGCTTTGGGTGGAAACACTTATATGCATGCTTAACCCCCTGGCTCACTCCATCCCCTCTCCTCACCCACTAGTTAGATGACCTAAAGATTTCCCTACAAATCAATCTGGCAGACTGTCTTGGTTCTGTTCTTGAGAATGAGACATAAATTTTTAGGGATGTTCCTGGTCAACAGCAGAAGAAGCTGGTTCTTTTTGCCATCAAGGACCGTGCAATCCACAGCTTTTCTGATGTCAGAAAAGCTTGGGCTGAAGGTTTGATTAAGATCCAGACCATGCTGTTATGCACAGAAAGAAAGGGAAGCCAGGGTCTAGAAATATTTGCAAACAAACACCATCAACCAAGCCCACCCTGCAACAAATCATGAGCAGCCTCCTAAACGCCCTTTACAGTCCGTGATGGACATGATGTAAGTGCTGAGCAACCCAAGCAGCCGCTCCTCAGTCCCTACCTGCCTGCTCTGGAAGCTCCACATGCACCCAGCTGGGCACACTCCATCCCTCCTGAGGGTCTGCCCCTGCAGGGGAAGAGACAGTGCTGCTTTTCAAACTGTGACATCAAGACTTACTTTATGTTCTTCAAAACCCACATGGACTGCACTGCTACAATTGTGTGTAGGAACACTGCAGTCTCAAGAGAGGCATCACAGTAAAAACAACAAGTTGAAAGTGATATAATCATGACTTTCTGGGGAGAAACTTCAAGGGCATTAGCTACCTTCATTAAAATTATATTTCTGTTCTTCTAAACTAGGGTCAGACTGCTTTATTAAAGGACCTAACCACCCTTGAGTGTTGTGGACTATATAAAAAGAGTAGTAAGCCAACTAAGATGCAAACTAAAAACATCAGGGGAGAAAAGTGGGTAGAGCTAGTTGTTTCAAAGCATTCTAGGAAAGCTAAATGAACTAACCACATATCCATAGGCAGAATTCTGGGTTTGGTTGACCTTTTTTTTTTTTTTTAAGAGTAATTCAAAACTATGAAAAAAGTGTGCTATCTTAAGATTTATCTAGAAATCTTTCTGGAACAGTGATCCTTGGGGGAAGCATTGTGTGCCATTACAACTTCTGTACATAGGTTGTACTGTAACATACATGAAATTGCATTTCTCAATCACCTTCAGGGATCACTTGGACCTTTTTCCATCGAAACTATCCCTCTCTCCCCCCCTACTTCATATTCCCTAAGTTAGAATGCTGTTTTCAAAAACTGTTTTTCTCATGCTTAGGTCATTTTGTTTCTCCACAGGCTTTCTTGAAAGGGGAATAGAGTAAGGCAATTTGATGCTGAAGGTTATATTTTGTCCTATTATTTCACTCTACCTTCTTAATTTACTGTCTCCTACATAAACAAAGGAACTCCTTTGCAGAGGAGGATACAGCCTGTCACTTAAGTGTGTTTAACCATGTATCTTTTCAAAATATTTTTATCCTGAAACTACCACCATCTGGAAATAGTTAGCATGGGAAAACAATAAAAAGCCCATCTAAATTCACAAGAGTTGTTGCCTGCAATACTTCAGCAAGAAGATTAGTATCCCCATTCATTTATTGATTCTACCAACACATAACGTTAAGTCATTTTTAAATCCAAACAGTTTGGGAAGCTCCTGCTGTTGCTTATATGCTAAAGCCTAAGCTGAGGTTATGATGTTTGCCTTGCAGCAACAAATGGCAATTTGCACTCCATAAAGCATTGTACACAGGTTGTACTATGACTGTAGATGGCCATAGGACATCTAAGGAACATACAGATATCTGAATCTCTTATCAGGCATACAAAAAAAGCACACTGTTTTCTACTCACTTGAAATTCAAATGCATTGCTAAGATTTTTTTTTTTTTTTTTTTGACCAGGAGAGCTATGGGTGTTCTTTTTTTGTTTGTTTTTAAATGCTACTGTGTTCTTCTCCAGTCACCCTTATGAGCATTCAGAGTGCACACAACCTACAGCATGCACCTCAGGAGTGACATTTGCTCAGGTCTTGAAAATAATCGTGTTCCCAGAGCAGTCACTGTGAAGGAATACATTAGACATGAATGGCACATTTAATTAAAAAAGGATTTTTAGCACAGCAAGGTTGTAGCCTCAGATTTCAGATGTTTTTGTATTTCCCTCTTAACTTAGCAGTGTAAGTGGTTTCTGACATGAGAACTTCTTTAGTACCTTGGTAAAGTTGTAAGAAAACAGAGTTTAATGATTTTTCTTTATGATTCCACTTGGCTATAATAAATTCACAACTCTCCCAGTACTGTATTTTACACAATACTCAAACTTCTATCTCAACAGGAAGGGCAATTTCAGCCCTCATACCACACTTACATTCAGTGTCCTTTGAGTTTGATTGGGTTTATATTTGAAAACAGGCTACAGCGCTTAGTCTCATAAGGGGCTCAGTGCTGTGAACCCCACCTAACAAGTTACTTTAGTAGATCACATACTGGCTTTGAAGCCAGAGCATTGAACACTCTCCAGGATTTAGCTGGTAGTCTATGGAATAAATGGAGGTATCCTCAGAACATTTTCTTTCCTCTGGCAGATATTGTTTATATTAATGGATACAAGTCCATATAATAATTCAGAAATAAAGATACTTTTAAAAACAAATAGCATCTCTTCCTTCTCTTTTTACATTAGGGGTACATTGGGCTACAGAATTTGTTTACTGTGGCATTGTGTCCTTTATTGCAAAAACATGTACCTGTCTCTTCTCAGTAAGTATTCGCTCAAGCAAACATTAGCTCTTCAAACAGCAGCTACATTGGAAGTAGCTGCAGTTATCCCAGCTGCATGTCAATCAGAGCAAAGCTTTTCTGTTTGCTTCTTTTCTAATCCTTGTTCCTTGCACTTCAAGACAGAATAGGTTGAATTCAAAGCTTCTAAGCACACCAAAGCAACTTCACAAGCAGGACAACAGAATTATTTGGGCATATAAATCCTAGTTCAGTATTTTAAGACTGTAAAAACTGTCTTTGATGCTTAATATCCTACCTGCTTCAACATCTGGTAGAAGGGCAAGTCTATTACTATTACCCACTGATGAAGGTTTCCCAGTTCACAGGACTTCTCTCTAGGTTCAGCAGGCCAGTTTAAACAGGTTTATAATGATGCTCTTTACCTTCTTTACCTCTAACTGACCTTCTCCTTGAGTAACTTTTTTGGCTGGATCTGTGACTCAACCTGTAGACACCATAGCCTAATGTCAACAAGTGCTGGAGGGATCAACACTTACACCTTACCCACTACATGACAAACCAAAGAAAGCTGGCTGTCAGACAAAATTGCTCCAGCCAAGAATCTGTAGTGCTTCTCTCTTCATGTACCAAGTATCACACAAGGCAGGAAGACAGAGGAGCCAATGAAGCAAAAATATTAGCCCACCTCTAGACTGGCAAGAGAGCTTGAACACAGCAAGACTCCCCTTGCTCTCCCCACCTCAAGGTTCCCACAGCTGTTCAACATTGCTGTGTGGGGCTCCTGCCAAACAGGTGTCCCTGCCTCCCTGAGGGCTGGTAACAAATGACTATTTGAGTTCAATTTGTGCAATGGAAACTGTTTCCATGACAAGCATAAGTGAAATATATCCAAGCAACTGGTTCTGGGATCCCAAAGCCCACATGTTTTCATAACCTATACTGACATAGCCTTAGCCTTTCCAAAGAGTCGGTCAGTTCAATGATTTCTTTGTTCCCCAGCTCATGAAACATGAGTTGGCAACCACCACCTTCACTAAGGCAGGTAGTCCTCTAAATCCCCTGGTTTAGAGGCTCAAACCCAGGTCTGCTCAGAGCTTCAAGTTCAAGAGATTATTAATGCAAGGGAACCACTGCAAAAACCTTACACATACATTCCTTCCTTATGCATAATTTGAATACTGTCAACACTTCTTTCTTTGCAGTCTAGTAATTCCTACATTAATCATTCTGCAAATCAGTTTAGTACCAAACAGAAGAATTGCATCATATTGTAACAATTTGACCAATCCTAAACTAAAGCTGCCAGAGGTTGATTAATTAAACACACACTGCGACAGATTTTTAAATTACCTGGTGTTTTACGTTGATCATGCATGATCAGAGCATTTCTAACTTCGCAATACATTCCTCACATATGAGAGGACCAGAAAAGACAGCTTGAGAAATACTTCAGACTAAGACTCATGTCAAGTGCTCCTTTAACACATTTAGGAATCAAGTCTGTACATTAAGATGAATCAGCATCTTTGTACATGACATTGACATTTTCTAGAGACACCGGAATATCTCTTAAACACAAGGTACATGACTTAACTCCATCCATCTTTGAAGAAGGAAGGCTCACTGAAGTCCTTTGGGTAACTGCCTAGCAGGTGTCTGTAGGGTATGGATGTAGCAACATCTTCAGCAACCACACCAGCAACATTCAGGAGCAAGAACAGACTCTTGAACACTTGATTACTCTTCAGGTTATGCGATCCATATTTCAGTTCTGCTCACTAGCAATCAGTTTGCTTATTTAAACAAGTAGTTATCTATATCACAGACAGTGTTTTCTGTAACAGCTGACAGTAGTTTATACAGGTGTTAAGCTTAATACTGCTCTGGCACTAGTACAGTCCTACTTAATCTCACAGCTCAGATACATAGCTTAATGAACCATTTATAGGTATGGTTTTGCTTGTGGGTGACACAACTTAAGCTATGACACTCCATTCAAAAATCCAGAATAGATACGCAAGCAGTGCTTCATTTAAAAGGCATTGAACTCAAATTCCCAGAATTATTATAAGACCTTCTCCTAGATAGACTTTAACAGTCTTTCCCCAGATTAAAACTAATATGCAACTCAATACTTAAAAAACTTCTTTATTTTACTCTTAGATTTGGCTTTAAGGACACCTTAAAAATCAGTTACACAACAAAGATTGATATTGCAAAAAAAGTGGAGGTGCAGTTCAAAAAAAAACCAAACCCATAGTGTCTTCAAATATAAAAATATATATCCAAATTATTACCTAGGAAAAGTGTACCACCTTTTCTGCCTTAAGCTGGTCCTGCCAGCTTTGGGATCATAACTCCTCACTACAGAGCTCAAGAGCTCACAGTGGAAGGAGCATCTCCAAGGTTCATGTCACAGGCATGATTCATAGCAAACTGCTTCGCTGCAGCACACGGACCCAATCTTAAGTTTTCTGAAAGCATTCCATAGTTTTCCCTTGAGCACTGGGTAAAAAGCATCCAAACATCTCCTGGGAAGCATAGGTCATATACACAAAGCCATCTTCATCTTTGTAGTCCCTGTACACTTCTGCCATTGTCAAAGACATACTGGCTAGGCTTTTGTTGTTCACCAGAAGGTAGAAAGCTTGTGTAGCAGTTAGAGCCATCCTGCTTCTAATTGAAAAAGGGAGGAGAAAGAAAGGATTAAGCATTAGCAAACTTATTATGGTTTCAACTTCAGTCTATGAAATACATTAAGCAAAGCAGTTTGCATGAACTATGTACAAGAAATTCTGCATAAAGTCATTTTGTGGTTTAATGTCTCCATCAGCAGGAAGTTAACTATATTTGGAAGCCAAAAGGCTCTAGGGAAAGGCTTACACGGTTAGACTACGAGTGCTACTGAGCATGGGCTTTGAGTTCACAGTTACCAGGGAAAAGCTGAAGTAGAACCCAAAAGCTCCTGCAGTACAGATTTTGTAAAGGATTCCAGCACCAGTCTGTTACACTTACTGTAAAGTCTACCTTCAAAAGAAGAGTCCTTGTCACACACATTACATACAAGGATCAGGATCTAAATTGTCCAAGAGCCAAAAGCATCTAGTTATAATCTAGAAAGGCCTTTTCCTATAATTTAAGAAGCATGTTGGAAAGCACATAGCTTTCATACTTTGTCAGAAAATAACACTTAATATTTTGGGAGACTTCTTCCCTGTAACATTTCATTAAAATCAAATTAGAAGCACATTTCATACCACTCACACTTAAGAGTGCTTTGAACTTGAGCATATCCAGCTAGATGCAGCAAGAGAGCAAGGCAGTGACAGTCATAAGCAGAACAAAATCACAGAGCCCCAGTACCAAGTCCATCAAGCAGGATGAAAGCAGAACAGGAGTCTTTATTCGCTATAGTTAGTGAGAAGAGAGAAGACTTTAGGATTCAAAAAAAGCATAGACCCCATTTTTCCCCCCAATGCACCCGTGAAAACAACTGTTCACTTTCTTTGAAAAGCTGCAAGAAAGGGAAGCCATTACATTACTAACACCTTTATCCTCCTCTCTAGCAAGGCAAGCAAGATGTCCCAGCAAAGCGCCAGGGAATACCTGCCTGGAGAGCAGCAGCCAGCCCCAGCTACCCACCTGATGATGGTTATGAACTGTGTCATGGTCAGCTCCTCGGGAACCAGAAACTTGGTTTTGTCCAGGAGAGGAAGGTATTTCTCTTTATGGTATCGCTCGACAATTACCTGTTTTAATTAGAGTCATACTCAACAAAACCTAAAACATCCCCTCCCCTCCCACATTTTAGACAGAGGTTTCCAACGCTACTTTTTAAAATATTGGCAAAAAACCTCCGAAAACAAAATAAGACATTTACCGGGATTTTTGTTGGGAACTTCGCCCGGATTCCTGCTACTTCTTCCAGACGGGTGGCTGCGCGGGAGAGGAGAGGAAAGGAGAGTTAGGCGTGGGCGCGGCCCCTCCGTCCCCGCTCAGCCCTTCCGCGCCCCCGCCGCCCCTACCGAAACTCTTCCTCAGCTTGAAGGGCCGGGCCGCCGTAGCCCCGGGCGCCGCCTGCATTCTTCCTTTCCTTTCCTCCCTCCCTGCCTCCTGCCGCGGGTCCCGCTGCCACTGGGGCCGCCACCGCCCCGCGCCTCTTATGGGGCCGGGGCCGCCCCGCCCCGGCGGCCGCGCCCGGGGCTGCGGGCAGAGCCCGCCCCGCTCGGCCCGGGGATGCGGGGAGACCGTGAGGGGCGGCCGTGCTTCCCGCTTCGCGCCTTCTTCCCTTCGCCGCCTTTCTGTCCCTCGGCCGACCGTCAGCGGGGCGCGCAGGCAGCGTGGAACGTGCCGATGGTGAGCCCGACTGTCCCTGCGGCGTCCCTTCCGTGCGCTGCTCTGTTTGATGCCAGTTATCCAGACTGCCAGATATTTTGCGTACAAGGCAGTGTAAATACCTTGTGAGAGGTCTTTGACTACCCTGCGGGGTGATTGGTTGGAGGGTGAAGCTCAGGACTGGACTGCCCCCACCTGTCTTTCCACCTAGTCAGGCTTCTTCATACCTACAAACTGCTTTCGAATTATTTGGTTAAAAAAAACCCCACAAAACCAGCAAAAACAACAACACCCCTCCCCCCGCCAAAAAAAAAAAACAAAACAAAAAAAAAAACCACCAAAAACCCTATGTCGTTTTTCATCTCAGGCTACCAGATTTCTTATTTTCTGAATGACTTGGAGAGCCAATTTTTAACTCTCTTTTTGTCTCTTAAGACATGCTTGTGATTTTAAGGGTTTCCAAGCAGTCTTCAGGTTCATCTATTTCCTAAATACAATGAGACAGATTCCCTGCCTTTTGGATTGCCTGTTCACCTGCTTTTACTTCAGCTGTCAGGATGGCTTTGCACCCAAACGTAGCTCAGCGAGGATTAAAGTTAACTCCAGGCTGGTTGTTGTTTATATAAATCATCTCAGTGTACATCTGGAACTGATCCCCATTACTCATTTGCTTTGCTTATCCCATTTAAAATACAGGAATTTTCATTTTATTTGATCTGTCATTTTGCTCACTATTTATTTGATGTGGCACTTAGGGACACGGTTTGGTGGTGGACTTGGCAGTGCTGGGTTAATGGATGGACTCAGCGATCTTAGAGGTCTTTTCCAACCTAAATGATTCTATGATTCTACCAGGCAAACGGCAACTGGAAGTTGCCAGGTTTATGAGTTTCATAAACAAAACAAAACAGTTCATGAGTTATGGGTTTGGCTGCTTTTGCAAGGCAAAGTCAATGACTGTCACCTACGATAATTTTGAAAAGGAACATCTTTATTAAAGTGAGTGTGCACTATGTATGCATATGTCATGATTTTCAATCAGCCTGTGCAGAAGAGAGTTTTCAGTGGCTGAAGTTGTTAATGCTACTGAGCTGTCCTTTTCTCTCGAACTGGAAGGGATGAGCTTTAGCCACAGCACAAGCTCCCCCACGTGGCACCACAGATTTTATTGGGCAGAGAAGACACTTTGCTTTGAGGGATTCATGAGCAAGAGCTCTGAACTTTGAGAAAGGATTTTAGCCTACGGTGGAATGGTTTGGATACAGCTCGTCCTCATTAGTAGACCTATGCATCAGGGCAGATGAGCCCAGGGGTTTGCTTACGTAGCTGGGTCTAGCTTAAGCTCTTTTGAGTAGAGATGAGGTGACAGACTGGGGAAGCATGAGTGAAGGAGTATGTGTGCCACAGAACTGACATGATGCCATAATTCAGTATGGTGAGATATATTTAAGAAGATGAAGGAACAGAAGAATAACTTGTAGGGTAAAGAAACAATGAGCAGCACAGGAACAAAGCCTGCAGAAGGCAGAAGGATGTGTGGAGATCACAGTGTTTTCTTTAGAGTGGTCAACTGTGGTGCTTTCCAAAGCTGTTCAGGAAGTGGACTGGTTCTTCCACACACTCCTGCTGGTTTCTGCCCAGTAGATCCAGTAGAAAGATCTGTGATCCACTGTGTGTACAGGAGAGGGAACATGCTACACCAGTGCTCTGCTTTCTGCGTCACCTCTCACTGCAGAGGAAGTACAAAAGCATGGCTCCGTACAAGTAGCAGCACCCCTGCTCTCAGGGAGAGGTGGTTTCTTTTCATAATCATAAGCTCCTACAGCAGCTGCTAGAGAAAAAAGTGAATACCTAATAAGAGGGTGAGCCAAAGAAGATGGATTTCCAGCCAGGTGATCAGCTACAGCTCTAATGTCTGTGAGAGCTAAGAGTGAGCACAAACCATGCCTTTAGTGAGCATATGATGATAACGTAAATGTGTTACATTTTCTGGAGGTAGAGAGAATGGAATGTCTCATGTGTGTCTGCATAGCACCTGCACTTTCTCCCGCACTGAAATAGCCAGTTTCAGACCTAAATGTGGAATTTATTCTTTCTTCTTTCCTTTCCCTTGGAAGTTTTTCTCACATGCACATAATTAATGAACTGATAAAGCAATTTTGTGTAGAGAATGGAGTACTCAGAGCACCGTACAGAAATGGAAATGGAAGGACCAAAGGGAATTGTTAGTTTATTTCTACCTGCTTGAATGTCCAAAGCCAACACTCATAGGCATCCTGTAAGTCCCTGAACACTAAAGTACACACCCAGAATTGCATATCTTATCTAGTCCAGTTTCATTGCTGCGTCATAGCCTCTTCCAAAGTCCCAGGCTGGCAGCTGTGTAACTGAATTCTCACGTATATCCATTGTCTCTGTATTGAAGTGATCTGTTCTGCAAGTGCTCTCCAACACTCAGATGTGTCCCAGGGACACAATGACATACCCAAAGCCAGGCATCTACTTTTTGCAAGTGCTATGAGACTAATAGCAGTGCTTTCAGGTGGATCTGTGAGCTGCTGTGCAAGTGAGGATCAAGAACTGCCTACATTAACTAAACAACCAAGGTGATTTGATCAGGGCTTTCAAGTAGCATGCGTGAGTGCTCTGAGGCTCTAGCCAAGATTTTTCCTGTTGTAGGAAGCATACAGCTAAAATCTGGTAACTGTGCTGCATTCTACCTTCAGAAGCCTTGCCAGTGCTCTCTGATGCTCCTGTGCCATCATGGGTAAAGGCCTGGAAGGCCTCCTGATCATGGGTTAACACTAAACACCTGGCTGCCTGCCTCTCCTCCTGGTTTGGGGATGCCTCCCCAGCAGATGCAGCCTGTGCTAGTCCCCGAAAGCTAATCCCCTGCTTGGTTAGTGCACAGCCCAGTGGCCAAGGACAGGCAAGGAGGCAGCACCCTGCCACTTCTGCCACTCTGCCGCCAGAGCGGTAACATCCAGGACATCGGTAAGGTGAGGGCAGTGATGTTTTAAATAGCCAAAGCTCTCTTGCCAGAGCTCAGGAGGCAGGGCTCCCAGCCTGAAGGTGAACTGAAGCTTGTTAGTCTGTATTGCCAAGTAGCTGAACAGTGCAACACTTAATGAAGGCAAACCCAAGGTCAGACTTAGTCAAGGAAAACTCAATAAATGTAAAAATCTGGATGGCATTAGAAGTGATTCACATTCCAGTGGAAGAGATTCGCTCCACTGTTACATGGTGAAAAGCATTTAGTATGGCATGAACTGAGATTAGCTTTTCTCCTTAAGTCAGTGTGCAAATGCTACTGAGTTAATCCAAGTACAGCAAAATTTGGATGACAAATGGGGCTTTGCTCTGGCTATAAATTCCATCCAGCACTTAATAATTCTGAACACAAGTGAATATGTAAGAGAGGCAGAGGGATTAAGTAGAGAAGGCAGAAAACAGTTATGTGTAGACTAACAATTTAAATATGAATGATACAGCACTAGAGGGACTGAGATTTATTTATTTAAGGAGCCTAACTAAATAGAAAGAGAAACTGCAGCATGATGTTCTAGGGAAAAAATGTGATGGCAGAATGAAGGCTTATTTGTAGCACTGTGAAAGCCTGTGAAGTTCTAAAGTGTTATGCATAGTTACATTAAATACATGGTTTCACGGGGGTTGTCTGTAAGTGAAAATAGTCCAGAAGAGTTTGAAGAGCCCTCAAGCAGTCTGGCTCAGCCAGCCAACTTAATGGGCTTTAAAAGGGCTATCCTGAATATTTGCACGCTCCCTGAACATGTGTAGTTACCGATAGGGAATCCTTTGCTTCCTTCTTCCCTTCTGCAACTCTGTCTATATCTCCTCCTGTGATACAGAAGCAAACTCACTCTTGTGGATAAGCCTGAAGTAATTATGTGCCAGTAACTAAATTTCTGAATTCATGTCTTTATACCAAAAAGCTAGCTGGAGTACTGTTATGTTTAAAGAGATGCTTATTACTGTATCTCTGATTTTGATCCAAACTCACCCACTAACAAGACTCAGATCATAAACTTATCTCAAAATGCTGAGGTAAGTTCAAAAGTGGTATTTCTGGTTTGATTGGCTAGACTTTATATGTACTTTTGGTTCTTCTTCTCCTGATCTTTTAACCCTTATATTGAACCTAGATCATAACTCTGGTATAGCCACAAGGATTAGAAATGAATTATGTTACTTTAAAATGAGACACTATATGACTGTATTGCACCAAAGCTTGAGATTTTCATCTTAAAATGTCTCTTTGGCAAAAAAAAATTCAGTTAGACTCCTTTAATCTCTCCTCTCTTTCTTACCTTTAGCTGTATGCCTGGTTTCAGCTCATCGTGATGGACTAGTTTCTTTACGTTTTTGGTTTCAAGTGCACTAATTGTGCTTTTCCTGAGTGTTCTTTCATATCAAGATTTTTAAGACCACTCTCAACATTAATTTCTTACATTTTCAACCATATTGAAAGAACTGAGTAGGCTGAACTATAGCGAGGTATCCTCAGTAGCTTTTAAGTTCTTCCACATGGTAAGTGCTTCTGGCTTAGCATTTTAAATTTTACACGACTTTGAGACCTAGATTCTAGTATTTTGCTGCAAGTGTTGCTCAAACTGGTGGTTCTAACTAGACATAAAACCAAAACTAAATCAGCGACTCTTTTTTGAGGAAGGCTGGCATAAGCTGGCAGCCTGTTAGCCAAGGTCCCTGCAAGGGTATCTTTGACTTTCTGTTTCCTGCTGTACCCGTGGTTCACTAGATTTCTGTCCCATAGGGGCTGAGCTCAAAATCTAGGAAGATGCTAAAAAGAGAAAAACATATAGTTATCATTATCATTACTAAGTTGTAATGTATTCTGTTTTCTATCTACATAAGAAGCAGAATTGATGTTGTTGCTAGCCAGTTTCCTTGGTTGTCTTTTTGAGAAACCAAAGAAATGTTTTTCCTGTGGACGAGACACAGATTTTCCTAAAGATATAGTGCTTCAGTTAATGGATTTCCCTTCATAAAATACCATGACCTTCCATAGTCATGGCTGATTTATAGCTAGCATTAATTGAATAATGCTGGTCAGAGTTTCTTGATAACAAGGCTCTTCTCTGGGATTGGGCCTGGTTTATGCATGCTGTTGCTGAATCATCAGTATATTTTAGGAGAACGTAAATAATTGCTTGTTGTAAGGGACTGCTGGTACTTCACATGCACACCAGCAACTGTTAATACAAAAGCATGATAAAAAGGGAAAACTTTCAAATTTAACTCTGATTTGAATTCACCAAGCATCTGATAAATCTGACTTTTTGGACATTTTTATGGGCTGGAATTATGGGACACAATTTCCCTCTTATGTTAATGTGTCTGCTGTTTGACTTGGTAGCACATTTGCTTTCTGGTTTGCTGGTTTTAGTAGTGCTTCTACTATGAGTACAGATCTCAGTGCTTGTGCCTTGGTAAGAGGTAACAGCATCACTTGCTCTGCAAAAATGGATATAAAAGTTACTATTTGTCCAAATATGACGATAATACTGTTTGAAGTGGTTTTCCTTCCACATAGGGTTTAAAGTATTTTGTTCAGGGTAGCTCAGCTGTTTTCAGATAACATGTCTTCGGCTTTGTATCTAGCTTGTTCCTGGCCTCCCTTTTGAGACTCACAAGAATGTGTCAGACAGTGCCAAAAGTATCTATTGGATTCTGGTTTCTAGATTCTGGAAACTAGTTTCTATTTTAACCTTCAAAAAGAGTGTTATAACTGACAGAGAGTAGAGGATTTTAAAAATAGCTTCAACATGTCTCTGTGAAGCAGGCAGCTTTGTTGTTTGACCCTTTTTTGTTTGACCCTTCTGGCAGAAGGGTCAAGAGAGTCAAGCTCTTTTTCAGGGTTGAAAGCCTCATCAGGAGGGCAATGCAGAGTTTTGAAGAGTGGCTGGGACCCCTGGATACCTCCCTTTTCAGGTGCCTGGTAAAGAGGTGTGATCCCTATTGGGAAATTGCTCTGCCCTTAATAAAAATCTGGACTCTTAAGGTCCTCAGAAACTGTGGCTCTCAGGACTTGAAGTCCCTTTTAAATACTTTCAGCAGAAATGTCTAAGGCTTAGAGTGGTCCAAATCCCAACACTATAGCAAAAAAGTCGAAGTATAAAGGAAAGATTAAGTTCCTGTTCTACAAATTCAAGACTGTTGCTTTGTTTTAGAACTCCTTTTTTAGGGAATTTTGTAAAATGTTAGGAAAAATGCCAAGATTAATGGATGTAAATGAGAGGGAAGTTGCTCAGCTATTTGTGAAGAAGTACCACTAGATAACTATTCTTGGTGGGTCTGCTGAATTCTGTGATCTTAAAACAAATCCTGGATCCATGGCCAAGCCCCCGAGCCATATCACATGCTTGGCTGCATACCAAATGTTTTGCAGACCTCAGCTAATACTCATGTATTATGAATGAAGCTCTGTAGAAATGCTAACAATTTATTGGATATAAAAATGATGAAAAGTGCTATGGACTGACATGGGATTACTGCAAATCAAAAGGATTTTTTCCATGTTTTAAATTAAAAATTAAGTAAAGCAGATCTGAGACCTGGTGAAAGTTTCATCCTACATAAAGACACAGATAAACAGGGTAGATGTGGTAGATGGCAACTGTGGAATATTGAATGCCTCCTGTTGGTAACCTCATGGAGCCCATATGTAAGGATCTGGTGACTCACAGAATTGGTATGTAGGTTGTTCAGGACTAGGTTCCTGATATGGATCTTGTGTATTGTCAATATTTCATATCAGTTTGTCTGTGATGAAAACTTTTGGAACAAATGCGTAGGATACTGTCATTTTAGTTTCTACTGTGCACTTCCCTCTGAGTAGCATAATTTTTAATAGAGCACAATCACCATGTGTAAATTTTCTCCTAGTTTTAAAGAGGATCTTTCGAACACATGGTTGAACCACACTTAGAAAATAGTGGTCCTTCAGAAGAGACAACCTTGTCCTAAATTTCGAGAGGGAACCACTGGAGTTGCCTGCTAGTGGTTGTGGACAAGCATTAGGTCCATTGACCCTTCTGTCTAATGTAAATTTTCTCCCCTTACATGCACACTTGGCTGTTCACACCAGCATGATGGATGTTTTATGCTGCTCCCTTAAAGACTCTTGGGCTCAGTAGCCAGAGGTGTTCATCAGTAAAACTGTCTCTGCTTGCAGGCAGGCATTTTTCCTTCAAACCAAGCAACTCCAAGAAGGCTGTGATCAGACTATAGAAAGATTGAACTTTTAGACAGAAAAAGCAAGAGTTGCCCCCCTTATTCTGTTTCAATATATCCTTCAATATTTCATCAGGTCCTTCTCTGAGTTTATAGTATTCTCTCCTGCAAACAGCTTTTTTTTTTCCCATTGGTTCTTTATCTTTTTACATCTACTTGTGTGAATATTTGTATCATACTTTGCTGAATTATGTTGAACAGTATCCTGAAATACAAATAGTGTACTTCCATATATCACTAAGAGCTTACTGGGAAACCAAGCTAGCTTTGCAACAGCTGAGGCATTCATTTGCACTTTTTTTTCTGTGGAAGATAAATCAAGTTACTCAGACTCACTCTTGCTAATTGTCTCTGTCCCTTATGTGGCATTGGCTCCATGCAACGGTTAAGTATAAAAGTTGAAATGTTTTATTAACATAAGAACTCTTCTTGCCCTTGAAATTTCAGTATCATCTGTGACCTGAGTTAATTCTGTTCTTGTATTTTCTGTAAGATGAGAAGCTGTAATCACATCAGACATTACAGTTTGTTGTATACTTACATATATAAATGTTTATTAGTATATATTATTCTAAGAATATACTTATAAACACAGAAACATGTATACATGTATTTTTTCTTTTCCACTGTAGATCTGTAGTCAGATACACACAGTGGATTAAATAAGTTGCTATGGATATAAATGATACTAAATGATTAAACAGCCCAACTCTCTGTGGTCAAATGCAGCATCTCACCAAACACTTCTCCAAAATAAAAATTCTTCCAAGGAATGATTTATAATTTAGACCTGTAAAAAGGTTTCCTGGATAGCATTTGTTTCCCATGTGTAATGCGGTTTTAAATCTACTTTCTGATCCAACTTTCTGCAGTTGTCTCTGAAATGGGCTTGGTGATGGATGGTGGCAAACTGCCTAAAGATGACTAGATATTTTGCCTCTCTAACATATGTCTTCAGAGTGGTGAGTTAGTGTCTAGCATATTAATGTCATAAAGTAGAGGAAGCAGGCTGAGGGAGTCACTAACCAGGAATTACTTGAGCTGGACTCACAGAAGAGCTAGGCAGCCAACTGCCCAGTCTGAATCCTCTTCTTCCATGAACACTTAAATCTCTTTTCAGAAGAGATCTTGTTCAAGCAGAACAACTTTTGAGACTTTTTTTTTCCTTAACAGGAGCAGAATCAAAATGTGTTTAAAGCTTTGATGAAAAGAGATGTGTGTTGAGAAAATCAAAATGTTGGGGTGGGTCAGAGTGAGGCAGATTGTCAGTGTGATGGTGAGACATGATCTTGGTCTAGGATGTAGAAGGTGCAGGAGGAAGCCTCTGCCCAGAGGAAGAGAAGTGGAAGGTTTTCATCCTTTATTGTTTTCAATGTCTCTTCTTCAGAGCCTCGGTGTCCTATACATAGTTAGGTCCCACTCATCAGGATATGGATACATGAAACTGCTTCCCCTCTCTCATGCCAGCACAGCCTCCAGTGTAATGCAGTTTGGTAACTCCTGGTGAAAATATTCTTACCATTAAACCCCGTTGAGCTGGGCATCTTTCCACTTTTTTGTGGCTCTCTTTTTTTTAAGTTTCCCATAACTGCAAGTACAGGAAACTAACCTGGGCCAGTTCCAGCCCGCTGTCTGTGAGCTGGCTATAGTGTTCTGGCACTCCAAAGTGATCATTACAAAATGATACTTTTTCTACCAATGAAGAATTGCCACAAGAAAGGTTTGCCTCTTGTGAAGGCTGAACTCTGAGACTCTGGATTAATTTCCTAGCTGTGTCACAGCCATCCTGGGTGCCTTTGGAGCCTCTTTCACTTCTGGTGGGATTTTCAACCTATCTACAAAAGAGAGGTGCCAAATTCCACATTTGTACTTTGTGCAGTGATTAGCACAGTACTGCTTTGTCCTCATCTGGAATATACTTGATATCTTGAAATCCAAAGAGAAAGACGTAGATATTATTACTTACTATGGTTAGAATTGGGGAAATCCTATTCACTATAGAAAAATGATTTTGAGAAAGCCACAGTTGTGCACTGGGACTTGTGCATGTGCTTTTGCATTAATGGACCAAGGTAACTTTTGTCAGATTGCTTTGAGTAAATGCAAGGATACTGAAATCTATTCAGGAAATACGCAAGAGCACAATTTGTCAAAGTAAAGGTTTACCGTGTGTTATTTTTGATGTTTTAACCCAGGATTTCATTTACATCCCTGGTTATCAGGGGGTCTTCCACTCTGATACGAGCCCTGTGTGAACTGCACACGCCAGTGATTCTCCTGGCTGACATACAGTCAACTCAGTGCAGATTTGTGTCTCTCTCCCTCAGGTGTCTTGCCTTTACTGCAGCAAGACCCATGTCTCAGTCCAGTCCCCCTTCCAGTTTCTAGCTGTGGCCAGTACAAATGGCCACATGTAGCTAATATAAACAGACTGTATTTATACTATGCATTAGCTACCAAAAATGTTGAGAACAGACTACAGGGCTACATGGGCCTTTGGTCTGACCCAACCTTTTTTGTCCTGAAATTCCTAAAATGTCTAAGGTAGAATATGAGAACATGAAATGGTATTTGTCTATCCTCTGCCATTTGAAGCATAATAATTTCCTGAGCTGGGGGGATAGTACTTAATACTCTCAGATGTCCTTTCTTCTATGACTCTGTCCACTAGCCTTTTAATTCATGCAGATATAAAGTATTTGCGTAAACATGCTAGCAGCGGTTCCTGCAACTTTGCCACATGTGGTGTGAGGACCCACCTCCATTTGTTTATTCTGAACCTTCTGGTTGTTATTAGTTTCATCCAATGATCCCTCATTCTGGTACTGAAGGAAAGGACAATCATCCCCTGATCACCCAGTTTGACATAGCACTCACCTTTATAAATGCTCCTGCAGTGTGAAAACCAAACACTGATTTTATTCTTGGAAATAACAGTTTAAATCAAATATTTTCTGCCTTGGATGATCAAGTTAGGTAATAAGAAGTGGCCTGCCTTTTCACAGCTTGCCCTGCTGTTCTGCAGCTTCCATATAGGATTGCTGATTTAGGTACAAGTTATTGTCCTTCTTTTCTGAGTGCCTGAGTTATAAGATTTTTGTATACTGTTTGATTGGCCTTTCAGGGTTATTAAAAAAAAAAAAAAAAAGGGAGCTTGGGGTTTTCATAACTTTATCAGTGCTGACTCAGGCACACAAGAAGCATGTCTGCAAAGGGAGAAGGTGTAGTTTTTCATATAAACTGTTTTCTCACCTCAACCAAACTGTGACAAACCAGAATGACAACTCGAAAAACTTCAGACAGCCTTTGGCTCTGTGCAAACCCTACAGGGGATATTTGTTTATTTGCCTAATAGGCAGAAAACCGTTCAGAGGCTGGGAGTTTATTCCCTGCAGTCATTGCACCTCCAGAAAGATATGAACAAAATGCGAGTGTGTTCCAGACTGATTTGGGCTCCAAGCATGCAGTGAGTAATGTTTTTTTTCCACCACATGACAGTAGAAAGTAGGGCTGTAAAAGGTCTGCTTGCAGAGAATTGTATGAAGGTCTTTAAGGACATAGCACAAAACAATTTTTGTACGATACAGCATGTCAGATGCAAGCTGAAACAATCCAGGACGAACGTGCTGGAGCCCAAGGTTCAGGCATGGTTTATTTAGGATAATGCCCAGCAGGGCAGTTCTCCCTTTCCAGAGTGCATTGCAAAATCTGAAAGTACTGGAAGTATCATCTTGCAATATTTCTGAGTACCTCTATCAAGATAACAAATACTTTCAATTTTTCCTGACTTAACAGAAGTCAGAATCTGCAGGACCTCATTCTTATACCAATGAATAATATTCTTACCACAGACCAGCTGGACTGCTAATTAAACAAGATCCTTTATATCTCAAAAAATAATAATAACCACCTGTTACAGAACTATATATGTTGATAATGGTTGTAAGGGGGGGGGAAGGTATTATTTGTGTTTTCTTCTTATTAGTGTCAGCTGAGTGCTAAAGGTCTGTCTTGTGCTGGGTGACAAACACACCTTGTACAAGTG
>JAWWLV010000121.1:46731245-46752457 GCA_035041135.1 Platyrinchus mystaceus
GAGTTTCCGTAAATCAAAACTTTTGTTGTTAGTGCTATGGTGACTGCACAAATGATTCTGTATCCATCACCTTTCTCTTCTGTGTAATGAAAACTGGTGCCTTAGACAGAGCTTTCAGATTAAAAGATTAAGTTTTTGCACGGAACAAATCTTATTTGTTAAGATTCCAGGTTTTAGAAACTGAAATTTCTTGCACTCAGTGGACTTTTGCTGAATGTCCAGAGTCCTGAGATAACCCCATCTTCCTCTCCACAGATGTCTGCCCACAGCCATCCCCTGGGAGACTGGCCAGAGAGTCAGGGAGTCTGGGAAGCCCCAGCCTCCAGTAACGCTGATACCTAGCTTTGTTGTTGGTATTAGGACAGAGGCAGCTCAGCTGAGCTGTTCCAGTGTCTGAGCAGCTTCCTGCTGACTGGAGGACTGGGAAGAATAAAGTGATTTCATCTAATTCAAACTGAAACCCAATTCTGAAAAACACCAAGTTTTCTGTTAGCAGGAAACCCCCTTTTCTGGCTGTCCTCGGTTCTAACCTGGATGACTTGATCCTCTCATCTAAACTCACGATGCTTGTGCTTCTTGACCTCTGTGTTTTCAGTACACAAAAGAGATAAATAAAGAACAGTTGAATATAATGACTGATGTTAATGGGAAGTGCAGAAGGGAATTACCTACATTTAATATACTAATGTGTCTCCTAACACTGTTTCTCTCTTAAATCACTGGGAAAATCAGACTAGATTTTAACAGATGGTGTTATATACAGTTCCAGAAACAAATCATCTGACTACTGTAGTTGGAAGGGAATTTACTCTTTCAGAGACTAGACAGGTTTTTAAGTCAACAAAATATATGTGGCAATTTCATAGATTTATACAATAAAAGCCTCTTCTTATATGTCAGCAGATTCTACCACATCATTAGGTAGCTCTTCAGGTCTGTCTTCTCTCTCACCAAACCTTCGGGTCTTCTTGTTTATTATGCACTGTGAATGTTTCAAATGTCATCAGTACAGAGAATGCAGTGTATTATTAGATAGTGCAAGTTTCAAGGAAATAACTCACTTCATTTCTTCCCAGCATGGTAACGAGGGTATTAAAGGTGTTTCTCTTCCACTCATGAACTTCAGACCTGCTGTCAGCTGTTGTACTGTGCTTAGTTTGGTTTGAAAAAGTAACTGAGTTAAATTTTTGTAACTGTAGCTTGAAATTCTGTTCTGTTGGGCCAATTAAATGATTAATGAAGTGGTGTCTTTAGTATACTTCCCCATTTACATTTAGCACATGTAAATTTCAGAACAAAACAGGTAAATTGGGATCAATATTTATTATGTTGCTTTTAACTTCCTAGATGTTACTAATTCTCACTCAATTCGATTTTTGTGCCTTAAGTTCCAGGATCATCACATAGGAAAATCCAGAAGAGAGCTGTCCCCCCAGTACCCTCCCTGCACCATGCAGAAGACCCCAGACAGGGTTTTATCCAGGTACACTTCTTAAGACCATTGTCTACTGTGGCCAGTGTTATGGCTGTGGTCATAAAATACCTCTTGGCTCCTTCAAGATCAGATCAGATAGCAGATCTTGGCTGTACTTGAGGCTACACCACCCATTCTTACAGCAAGAAGTGAAGGTGGTAGCTCCCATGGGAGAGGACAGAGACCTTCCATAGCAGAGGCACGTTACAAATTTTTGATTTAACAACATTTTGATTTAGGAAACCCAGAGAGTTATTGTTGATTTTATGCAGTGTAAAGTATTCATGTACTTTCTTGGAAACATAAATTGTCAACATAAAAATCCTAGAAAGCTGTCTTTCATTTTACTTTTGTAATTTTGTCTTATTTATAAAGCCTTCCACTGATGTATACATCATCTTATTTGGAAGCTTAAGAACAGAGACAGCATAGTGGAAAAGGCTCTTTAAGTAGAGGCTTCTGAAAGGCAGAAGAGAGTAACAGAAGGATGAATATCAGTCTTTGTTTACTGGAAGCAAATAAAACCCTGGTGACAGTCTCCCTGCCACTGCTCTGCTACTCCTTGAAGCAAGAAGAATAGTTCATAGCGAAGTACATTTTTGTTGAAAATGTAAAAGGCAAAATACTGAGTATAGTACATAAGATGTCAGTGATTCACCTTCCTCTTTTATGTGATTTTTTTTTTCATAAAGCTCTCCTTGCCTTCCCCATCCCCCCAATATCCATTGGGCTTTGAACTCTCATTTTCCCAAGCTGTCGAATTCCTAACATTTCCTTGGCTACAGTTTATCTCAGAATTTTGGTGACATGATAATCAGCACAATATTTCAAAACTTAAAAAAATACTTCACAATCTTAAACCACTTTTTTTTTCCCAGTAATTTTTTATGTCAGTATTTTTAACTTTATCACATGTGATTGAAAATGAAGGACTCCTGCTCTCAGGATGCTTGTTAGAGCTCGCAACAAAGCTACAGGACTACATTTGCCATCAGCTCCTGTGTACTTTTTGCTAATGGGACTGAGCCGAAGGACTGTGAAACAGCACACTACCTCCACTAAAATTAATAATCATACTGCATACCAAAATCAGGAAAACAATTTATATATTGGTTTTGTGTTACATTGTAACTTCTGAATCATCATTTCTATCTGCTATTCACAATACATTATAATTTTTACTCCCCTATCACCATGTTCCACAATATTCTAGCATCTCTTGCCCTCTGGACATAACCTACTTACCATGTTTCTCTTGCTCCAGCAAGCCCTTTTCTCTTTGAGTACTATTTTTTGTATATTGAATAGTATATGTATTATGTATTTACTTATATCCTTCCCAATTATTCTTCCATTGCATTCAACACTGCAATATGTTTGTCTTTCTAGAAATTCCAGTATTCCAGTTACTTCGATAATAGTTATTACTCTTCTTGTAAATCATGTATTTAAACTAAAACATTTTGCAGGTGTTCCCTTTAGCAAGGGGCATTTGCATTTGAAGGGTCCTCCATCAAGACTCAACAAATGTGGGTTAATCTCACTGTCATAACCTTTACATACACAAACCAGAGAAAGACAAAAATGAGGAACAATTTAAAGATGCAGCATCTTTTTATTACTTGAATGAGTCTAACTGCAAAGATCAGAGTCTGCATAAAAGGACAGAATGTAACAAAGTGAATGTAATCTGCAAAGAAAAAGACATGGCAGCAGAAAATATTGAAAAGCAGTCTCAACAACTGTTAAGGTTAATGAGAAATACTAGTAACACTGTTGTAACTGAAAGTGCTCCACTGCAGTTCAGCAAGTGGAAGCATCTGTGTAAAACAGCTCTAAAATAAATCCAAACATAAAATGTTTCACTAGGTGTTTGATCCTATTTGATTTCTGGAACATATGCTGAGAAATTATAGTATGTATAGATGGAGAAATACCATAAAAATTTGACTATCCTCAGGGTCTGCCTCAACATATTTAGGAGAAATTATGGCCAACACTAATTTTCTTGCAATAGATGTTTCATTAGGGTATTGCACAAAAGAAAAAAAAAATCTAGGTTTTTTACCTGTGCTTTTTCAATATATTTTTTGGAAATTTTTGCTTTACCTGGCCCTGAAATATTTAACTAAAAGATACAGTATATCTCCATGAATGCTGATGATGCTTCCATTCAGGGACAAGGAAGGCAGACCATTCTCAGAGATCCTGGGAAGGCTGGGTCATGATGGTTTAAAATCCAGTTGATAGAAATGGAAGTTTAATGCTGAACAAAAGATAATAGACAGATCTAGGAGAAATACTACTTCATTATTGATCATTAATTTATTTGTAGAATAAGAACTTGAACAAAAGGGTTTTTTGGAAATGCATGTCCAGTCTGCCTTCTGAAACACTCTTAAGAGCTCTGTTGTAGCAAAATAAAAATGGATACAAGAGGCCACTCTGAACTGAGAGTTTGAAAATCTGAGGGATTAGAGAAAGAAAACACCTATTCCCAGAGTCTCTGATGATACCAGGCAAAACTGCCAAAAGATACTTCTAAGCAAGGCCATAGGACAAAACTCTTTGAAAAGTAGGTCAATGACTATAAATATGTGGTTTGTGCTTCTGGCACCTTAAAATGAACAGCAATATGCCCAAACCAGAAAGAGCCTACCTAGCACAGGTATGAAGAGCTTACTGTTTCTGCCTATGAGATACACATTGGCACAGACAGACTGCAAACCATTACTATCAGTAAGAGGTTAGCAGGCACTTTTTCTACTTTCAGTTGCAGTTGTGTGAGTGCCAAACAGAATACAGACCCAGAAAAGATTTCAGCAACAGCTGGCATTCTGTCTGCAGTTTCTGCAAGAACTGAGGGAGAAAAAAGAAGACAGACAGATCCTGACATTTTAGAAGTAACTATGGTGAGATTCTCGAATAGAAAATATTTTATATCATGGGGTCAAATGCTCAAAATTTTTGAGAAGTGTGCTAATATTGTATAATGAATACTTCAAGGTGAAGCATACTTCATATTTGTATATGGCTAAGTAAGTATGTCTGGCACTTTTCCTCAGTTCTTTGTGCTAGTGGTTACCTTCCTTTTACAAGCAGCAGCTTTGCCAGTATGCTTCTCAAATTCAGAGGGACTTCGCCTGTTGAGAACGACACTTACATCTTTAACAATACCAAATTTCTTTCTTAGTTCTTTGTCTTTATCCTGAGGTGCTTCTTCCTCATTTCTTTTGTGCAAGCTTTCTCTGGATGGAGTCACAGTCTTGTTGAGGAACTGAAACAGGAAAGAGTAGAACTTGACTGCTGGGAAGTGAATGTTGGATAGTAATTTTTCTCCCACCCCAGTTTATCTTCTCACCTTTTTTTCTGCAGTCTTCCTTACCTTGGGGATGTGGTTTGCCAGAAGAATTTAATTCAGGAGGGACCTTGTAAGCCAGCCTTTCTCTATTCTTCCACTGATACTTTAAAAAGTGATCATGATGGCACTCATCACCTGTTTTCAGAAACCCCACCTTCTCCCTTAGGAAATATCTTGCCATTATACTAAAATCTGCTCTAGTGTTCTCTAAATAGCAACAGGCTGCTCCCATTAAGTGCAGTGCTTTTGTCCTGTTCAAATACTAGAAAAATCTTAATATATCTCAAGACTTTTTTCCTCAGCATTATTTCATTTTATTTTCTTTTTAAACAGTAAAGTCTTATAGACCTGAAAGCCTTAATTTAGTTTAATCTACAGTGATTGTGTTCACTGGATTTGTGTTTGGCTTCCCCACAAAAATGTGAACAAAATCAGGCCACTCATCTTTCACAGCAATATTCTGAATAATGCACTTTGCATTCAGCTATATCTAAGAGGAAATTAATTTACTGTACATACACAGACAATCACTTGATCACCATAGGTTATTACCTGCTGCATTTTTGCATTAAAAGGGGAGCAGTTCCTGGGCTGAGAGATGGAAGTCATCTCCTGTGAAGAGGAATGTGTTTCACTTGACCTTTTGTCATGGTGTGTGGGGGTAGCACAGGCTGTAAGACATTTTATGTTCTGTTTCACAGCATCCTCTCTTGACAGCAGTGGATGTTGAACTTTGAAAGGCAGACTACAGATAGAACCACATGTAATGAGCCAAACCATGGTCTTCATAGGCAACATATGATGATGGCAAACCATTTCCCTTCCTGCTGTCAGATCTTCATGCTTCATTACATATAAAAGATAGACTTGCCTATTATAGATAATTAGAGCATTTCTCTTAAAGAGAGGAATTTCCATTTGCTCTCCAATGGGACTGACAGATGAAAGTGATAACATATCCTTATAATCCTTATTCTTCATACTGATGAGTGAATTTAAAATTTCTGAAACAACAATGTTAGATGATTTTACAATAAGAGGATGGGATCTTGCTATCTTTCCGGCTGGCTTTTGTTTCTCTGGTGTTATGTGGGAACATTTCACATCTTCAGTTATATCAGGACTAGAACAGTATCTTGGAAAGTTTTGGCTGCTTGGTATTAAACAGTTTGAAAAACTGTTCCAAAAGGAGCTGGAAGCCTCTTCTAGCTTTATTAACGGCCATACATAAATTACAGAGTCTGTTTCTGTAGCTTGCCATACTTCAGAGACAGTTTTTGCTGCAGCTGACAGTAGTTGCTGTAGTTTAGATGGGAAAGAAGATAGTGGTATTGATGCGATTCTGGCATGATATGGTATCTCTAGATCAGGTTTTAAAATCCGTGCTCCAGGTTCTTCAGTAACTTTAAGAGGATCAGAGATTCCAGAACTGGATGTTTTGCCTTCTTGGTCAGCATGAGTTAGTGAGAAGCCTCTTCTCAGAGAGTACTTTTCAGCTGAGGTTTCATTATTCTGAGCATTAAAATCTGTTGAGAACTTTCCTCTGCCAGCAGAGGTCATGTTGAAATCTTCACTCTCCAATCGCTGATTCTCTAGCGTAACAGCATATGTAGTACTGGTATTCATCTCCAAAAATGTCAAGCTGTGGCTTGACTTAATGTGTTCTGTTTAGACAGATGAGCTTCTGTGACTGGGCAGTTGTATATAATGACAAGGCTTCCAGAGGAAAGGGAATGCAAAAGGAGTTTCAGTAGGTCTCATTTATTTTTACCTCTTTCCTGAAGAGCTTCACTTATGCAGCCTGACATGCTTAAAATAAAGTGGATATAAATTAAAATGTGATTACATATTTGTAAATACACAGTGATTTTTTTTGTTGACTCAAAATAAATTAATAAACAGAAATATATTTGTGATTTAAGTATTAACTAAAGCTCATCTAGCCAGTAGGAGTCTTCTGTAGTAGTAATTTGTTGTGAGATACTTCCAATCTTGACATAAATTGCAAGTGATTTTGTTACACCCCAAGCTCACTTGGCGAGTTTTTAAAGGGGCTTAAGCACTTCGATTTCCTTTGGTAGCGCACGTGAGAAAAGAACAAACTCCTCAGGAGGTTGAATATTAAACTTCTACTGGAAAACTTGAGAGAATAAGGTATGTGGCAAATTTTAAAGCAAACGTCCAATCAAAGTAAGGCAATTCAGAAAGGACTGACTTAGTCCAACTTTAAGATACCCAGAGTTTGAGAACAGGATGTTAGGAGAAGAGAGAGAGAAAAAGGAGAGAGAAAGGTCAGTAGTCCCCACCCTGGATCCAGCGAGGTCTCAGGAGCTGTCAGGTCCAGGGCAGTGGGGCCTGTCAGCATCACCCCCATGTCACGGCCTTTTATCTGCTCTGGTCTCCCAGGGCTCTCTCCCCAGGTGGGGCTTTTGTTGTGCCAGTGGCTTGGTAGCCATGTTGGGGCTGGACCAGAGGCTCCAGTGTGGAGCAGTGCACGGCCCCAGCAAAACTTGCACTGCTACCCCCACACACACACTTCGGTTGTTTTGAGCCATTAATTATTTCTCTGGTCTCCTAGAGAGTTTCTGCTTGCTTCCATAGGAATTTACCCAATAGTGCAAGCTGTTGGTGGACAGGATCTATTTTGTTTAGATGTAGTATTCCCTCATGTAAGAAGATACAACACCATTAAAATCAATGCACATTTTTAATAAAAATGCTCTTACTGAAGAGCTTTATAGTCAGTTTTGTATTATGCTTGCAGAATGATTTGACTTCAGCAATCAATCCTAACTTATACTCCTCTCAGCTGTAGCAGAATCAGACCCAGTAGCTCTGTCATGGCTTTTAATAAAGATGTAAAAAAAAAAGGAAAAATCAAGTTCAGATGCTTATCTGATACATATTAAAACCTTCTAAGCACCAGTGTAATTGTAAAATACTAAACACCATAAGTACATAGTTGAATTTACAGTAGAAGAAAACATGAAATTTAAATTTGTATCACGAGAGAAACGCAAAAACTCTGAGATGGATTAAAAACAAATTAACTTTGAATTAACTGCTGCTTCTCCAATGGTTATGTTCTTTTAGGAATAATCTAGTTATCTGAGCACTAAAGACTTGATTTTGCAGAAAGAAAACATAAACACTTACGTTACTTGCATGTCAGTCACACAACTTGAAGGTGTTTTTTAGTCTTCCTAAATCTTAAAAACCACAGTGAGTTTTGCCTCCATAACTGAGGAGGTTCTACTACTTAAACAAAAAGAAATGTAATAAAGACTAGTTCAGTGAGTGTCTGTTTAGGATCATGAAAATTAACCTTTCTGAGTCCTTTTACCTAGTAAAAATGAATAAACTGAAAAATAAAATTACATTTTCTCCTCATCTAGGCTGCACATCCTGCATTTATGATGCATACATCCAGATGTAATCACATAATTCCAGGACTCTAATCAAGAATAATTAAAAATAATTGTCAATAAGTTATTTGAATCATTGACTGTACATACAGTAGGATTGAGGCCTTCTGTAGAAGCAGACTGTAAATCAAATTTTTTCCTTTATCTGATGAGTAGGGGGGTTTTGTTTTGTTTTACTTCTGGTTTTAGGGATTTTTACTACCTCCAGTATTGCCATATGATAAAGCTAGGACTGGTCTTCTGCCTCAGAAAGTCTCTTACTGGCCTCTGCATTAGCCTTTGCACCCTTTTCATTAGTAGTGGTGCATTACATCTTCTGCTGTCCAAGTGAAGGAATGGCTCCTCTGGAGTGAAAGCTGAGTAATAAGGAATTTACTATTATCTTTTCAGCAATGGGGGAGTTGCCACAAAATCCCTAAACAAAAAATTTAAAAAGAATTTCAGTAACATGAATTGTTGACACATATCTTAAAAAACAGAAAATATCTCAGAAACCCAGAGACACAGCAATTATACTGAAATTAAAAAAAAAAAGGTAAGAAAGATCTGTGGTTTTAAGACAGAGAAATCCTGGTTAACTGTGAAACCAGCTAAAGAAGAGACAAATATAGCTGCAGAAAAGAAAGACTCCTTGATTCTCAGAAGCCATAACTCTACTGTGAAGGCTCTGAATTGACTGATATAGTGATGGGGCTCACTGCCACAGTCTCCAGTTTTGCTCCCTAAAACCCCATGTGCCATTTAAAGACTTCCTAGCCAGCTGCCATTGTCAAACAATTCCCACAGAAAGCACAAAAAAAGCAAACAAAATCTGTTTTGACAAAGAGACCAGCAAAAACCCCTGAACTATTACAGTTCTGTCGTAGGCAAGTTTCCTGAGTTCACAGTCTCTCAAGGTGGCTCAGAGACGGGCAAACTGCTTCATTCTTCTTGTGGGTGACTAAAAGCCTTGTGAGTATCAGTTAAAGCAGATTAGTTTCTCCTGCCAGCAGACACAGAGAAGCACACTTTGTGCCACTACCACTGAATAGTGCAGAGAACATATTTTTTGCTATGTTCATCATAGAGGTGCCAAGACCCCTTCAGGGACTGTGACTAAGAGAGCAGGGAGTGTAACCCAGCACTCTGACAAAACGTCGCTCTTCTGATGGTGCTGAGCTTGTGGCTTGTGAGGTTGGTATGAGTCACCAGATCAATTATCGCAGAATCATAGAATGATTGGGGTTGGGAGGGACCTTAAAGATCATGCAGTTCCAACCTCCCTGCTGTGGGAAGGGACAGCTTCCACTAGACCAGGTTGCTCATAAGCCCCCATCCAACCTGGTCCTGAACACTTCCAGGGATAGGGCATCCACAACTTCTTTGGGCAACCTGTTCTGGTGTCTAACTACTATCACAGTAAAGCGTTTCTTCCCAATATCTAATCTAAAGTTGCCTTCTGTCAGTTGAAATCCATTCCCCCTTGTCCTGTCACTACGTGCCGTTGTAAAAAGTCTCTCTCCAGCTCTCTTCTAGGTCCCCTTCAGGTACTTAAAGGTGCTATGAAGTCACACTGGAGCCTTCTCTTCTCTAGGATGAACAACCCCAGCTCTCTCAGCCTGTCTACATAGGAGAGCTGCTCCAGCCATCTAATCATCTTTGTGGCCCCAAGGTTATTTTGGCCTCTAACCTGCTCCTGATACCTTTCTCATTCCTGAGAACCATGAAGGCAGCCAGTGGCTAGGTCTAGTAAATTATTTATGTCAGCATGCTCCCATCCACCATCTTCCTAGGCCAATTCAGGAGCACTTCAGGACATGTGTCATCACACATCATATGCAGTGTGTACTTTTTGTACACTACATATGAATTGAATTAAGCCTGCTAGTCCTAGGACTCTGATCCTGGCATGCCTGCATGCAACCATTTTTTGGTCATCTTGGGCACATTCATCTCCTCCTTTGCCTTTGGAAAACATTCTATTTCTAATTTGGCGAGAAAATTTGTGCATCAGTTTTCTATGCTGTCCCTCAGAATTAAAAAAGCAAAAGCTTAGGTGCTTGATTGTAGTGAATCTAAAATAAGACAACTCTAACAATCCCACACGTGACAGAGAATGCAAGTATTACATAAATAAGTATTTCAGTCCTAACTCTTAGTTATGCACAGCAACCAGTAGACTGAGCTTATCTATCAGCACTGGAAGAACCAAAGAGTCTCAATTCCAGCATTTTATTGACGGTAAATAGCATCAAGTCACACTAGTTATAAATGTAGTGTACTGTACCTTACAGTGCACATCTTAATACATAGCAGTGACCTCAGTTGTGTAATTTTGTCAGCCCTTGAGTTTAAAAGATAACCACTTGTGTCATGGATCTCAAGGTCCCCAACACAACTGCAAAGGGAATGACCATATTCACATACCTTAAAATGTCCTTATTTACACATAATAAAAGAAATCTATAGGAAATCCTCCTTTCTTCTTCCACCTTAAAATTCACTGAGTGCAAAGCAGAACCTCAGACTTAGGAAATAAGCACACAGATTCCTCTATTACTTCTAATTCATGTATACAAATCTTTTCCATCTGAAGTGGTCTTACTATCTAATTTTTATGACTATGACTCACCATTGCCTTATCTTCACCAGAGACGAAGACAGCAGGGTCTTAAGAGAACTCACAAAAATACTAAAATTTATATCTCAAATTTCCTTATTTTTGATAAAAATGCATATGAATATTGCAATCATCAATTTGTAGCAACAGATTTGTTCTAATTAGGTTTTCACTTGTAAAACTTTGGCTTGTCATCTTAGTTTTTTTTTTTTCTTATCATAGAGCAGCAATCCAGCGGGGATTCCAAAGCTAGCCCTGAGAAAACTTGGATTTCCTGAAATACAGGCATGACTGCTGCTAGCATGGCATTTATTATTTTTGCCTGGACTTGATCCAAGGTATAGACAAAGTGCCTTTCAGTTGTTACATCAAAATTCTCTAAAAACACAGCACCTGTTCAGTTAAGTACGCGTATTTCCACACTGGTTCTTCATGGAAAATCACATGGGTCTGTAAATTGTCCAGGACTTTGTGGTGTATGTTACAAAATACAGGTGTGGCACAGGCCACTAGATCTGTTATATGGTTTAACGTACCTATTTCCTTTCCTTTTGCAACAGGTGGCCTGCAGTTAGGCTGTCAAAATATGCCGTGATGTTCAGGGAGAAAGCAGTTTGAAGAGCTTCCTAAAATTACATACATGTGCTAAGGGTCCTTCTAGTCCAGTCCCTGCCTCTGACAGTGGCCAAAAGAGGAGGCCCAGCAATAATTTGAGAAGAGGGCATGTACATAGTGGTCATTTCCTGGATACCCCCCAGTCTCCAACAGTAGGAGGCAAAGGGCCCTGCTGTGTAACACCCACTCCTTCCCCAGCAGCTTTTACCCCACAGCGGTGCCTGCCGGGTCACTTACAGCCGCAAAACCTCCTCAAGTCCCCAGTCTGGGGTCAAACCCTGGCCTTCCCAGTACAGCTGGTGTGGGCCGGGGGAATGGGAAAAGGAGGTGGGGTACAGTTACCATTACAGCCAGAGCGCAGGTGCCAGGCTAGAGGAGCAACCTTCAACTGCTGTGGCAACTGCCAAAACTGCAGAGAGCCTTCCAGAACCTTGTGGCCACTGGAATCTTCCAACAGCCGCTGGGCACCGGCAGTCCCAACAGCTGCTGCGAGTGACACTGGGTGCTCTTGGCCCTCCCCGAGCCCACTGCACTGCACAGCTTGGCTGCAATTCCTCCATGGCCAGGGCACCTTGCCCTTCCTTCAGATGTCCTCATTCTCCAACCAGGCCATCATTGGGTCCAGAGGGGAGAAATTACCAGGCCCAAACCTCCCTCCTGGCTTTTCCTCAGTGCTATTTCCCCCCCCTATTGCCAGGCAGTGCTCAGTAGTCAGAGATAAAACAAACCCACCCCACTGCAGCACAGATGAGCGCTGAGCCCTCCACCCTGGGCACACCTGGGCTGCCCCAGCCTGTCCCAGACCCTCTGCGCTGAGGAAGGGCTCAAGGCCACAGGCGCTGCTCCCCTGAGTCCCACCCATTTCTCCTCAGCTGACAGGCCCTGGGCCAGGACTCTCTCCCATGGAGGGGCTACAGTGCAGGTGGCCAGGCACAGGGGCCTCCCTGGAGGCCTCTCCCCCAGGCACGGCCGTGGGGCAACTCCACAGCACACCAAGGATGTCAGGGAGTATGAGCATGGCAGAGCACTGGTACAGGCTACCCAGAGAGGTTGAGGAATCTTCCTCTCTGGAAACATTCAAAACCCACCTGGATGTGTTCCTGTGTAACCTGCTCTAGATGACCCTGCCTTGGCAAGGGGGTTGGGCTGGATTATCTCCAGAGGTCCCTTCCAACCCCAACTATTCTGTGACCAGGGTCTGTGCTCTCTACTGCTCTGCTACACTGGGAACAGTGCCAGAAAGCATTTGAATAAGCAGCCAATTTCATCTGAAATACTTAATCAGGTATTCACAGAAGCACAGAATCATTTATGTTAATAGGGTCCTCTTGTGATCATCTTGTCCCACTCTGCTACAGCACAAGAATTTATGCAATGAGTGGTGGCCTGGCAGCAGGATGAGCTTTGAAACAGCCTGCAGTTTCAGAAGGGCTGGAAATACCCAAGTGGCTTTATTGTTCCCATCCTGTTAGTAGCTCCTCTTGGAAAATGTCTCAGAGTAAAGTCATTTTATTTTACTCTAATGAGTGAAATAAAACTAGAGAAATATAAAACAGAGATATAAAGTGGCTGGTGAGATGCATCATGTTGATAACCATATGTTGTGAATGAGTGTTTTAGGTTGCTTAAAGAATCACAGCAAAGATATCAGCAAAAACAGGGTTAATATAAAAGTGAAAGCGCCAACAAAGTTCACTGGCAAGGTTCACTCTACCACTTACCAGATGGTTAAAGCACAGAGAGGAAAAGCAAACTAAAATCTGAAATCAATCAATCTAAAACCAAAATCAATCCAAGGAGGCTGAGGGGAGGGTGGGGAAGGGGAAGGACAGGAAAGGCAGGGTGAGGGTTGCGGGGAAGCATATGGATAGGGAAGGGTAACGATAAAAAGGAATAAGGGAGACTCTCCCACTGAGTCACAAGGTTCAGAGTGGACTCCCTTGCCAAACTTATCCCCAGAGTGACCAACAGTTTAGGCCTAAAGGTTCAACAGCACTTAAACAGTACTTAATGAGTACCTTAATTTAAACAATTTAGCAACACAATCATATAGAATTTACTACAGCACAACAGTAACTCACTTATAAACCTTAGTTACAAATCTAATGTACTTAAGAAAATATATAAGAGAGCAACCTCCATAGTACCTTTGCTACAGCATATTCACACTCACATGCACACAGACCTAAAGAGTATGTACAAAGTATATACTTGTGAAAAATTCCCCTCAAATTCACTGAAGGATTCATGTAGGATGCCTTGGTATCAGCCCAGGCTCTGTCCTCAGCGTTTGGTGGTGGTCCTTCAAGTATTGCAAACTTGAGAGTCTGCTAGGTCTGAGGAGAGTCCCACTCAGGAAGATTGCTGGTCACAACCTGATATGGTCCAGAAGAGCTCAGAGAATCTCATTAAGGACTGCTGCTTATAGAATCACAAGAGAGTTGGCTTTAGTAATTTTTCATCCTGGACACAATTTGTGTCAGTAACTTTCTTTGGAAGTTTCGTAACAAAAATGTTGTTCCACTTGGGCTGTTTTTCAGGCAAGAAAAGTTCCCAAGGCTGTTTGTTAAAAATCAGGAGTTCATTAGACAGCTTAAGTTCCTGGGAGTAGACAGTGTCTCTGATAAGCTCAAGAGGAGCTTAGCCCAAGTGCTGTTCATCAAGGCTGTGGCCTAATGAGCATTTCTGAGATCACGGTACATCCTGAGGAGGAGAAAGAGGAGAGGGAATGTACCACCACACCATAACCACCTGGCACTCCAAGTTTTAAAGTGTTACCACCTTCACTGAATTTCTCCAGCAGGCATTAAGTTAAATTCAACATGAAACATGAATTTCCTGGGATTGTTCATTGTCAGACACCTCCTGCTAAGGATTTTTACATTTAGTTAGAGGACATGTTTTAAACCTGTTGTGTGAGGTGAGCACCTGCTGCCTCTGGCTGCCCATACCTGTAAGGTTGCTGATGTTCGGTATTTGTTCTTTTTTTAGTGTCTAAAGCTGCCTGAGAAATCAAGGCCACTTCCTTCTAGTCAGATAATAAAAAAAAATAGTCCTTGCCCCAGAGAGCTTATGAAGCAGAAACATTAGAGAGAGAATAAAGAGGTTTTTTTCCCTGTTCCTGCTGACAAGAGTTTTGCTGAAATGATATCCTGCTGTGATACGCACAGGAGGAGCAAGGAGCATAAAGCACGTATGTGGCTCTAGCACATATAAATGCTTTATTGTGGGCAACACCAGGAGTGACCCTGACCTTCAGCACTGTCTCTGAGTATGACAGGATATTCACCATTAGCCACTTATGTGCTTATCAGCAGATAGAGGTGAGAAACAGAAGATGGAAAGGAAGGCACAGGCTCAAAGACAAGGTAAAGAGCAAAGCGAATTGCTGACAATTTTGCTCTTCCTTCTCATCTCTTCTTTGCCACCAGATTTTTTTGTGCAAGCTGAGAGATCATGAAAGTAAAGGAGGAGAAACACTCTGGCTGTCATCTGCCCACCTACAGCTTTCAAAGTATTTTAGGGAGGATGAGAGCTGTATTGAAGCCCAGTGCGGGAGAGGAGGATGCAGAGATGTTAACCCTAGCTAGTGACATCTGACTGGCTACCAAGAAGGATGTGGGTGTTCAGATTATTTACAAGTGTGTGTGCATGTAGGAGGGAGGAATATTATGTGGGGAAAAATCATCTGTACATCTTAAAGAAACAGCCCCTTCACTGTACCAATTTCTGTTACCTCTCAGCTGCCACATAATCCTTTAATTTAAGTAAAAACCTAATACCTTCCTCTAGCATTGCCTCTTCTTGTATTCTGAAACACTGAATTTTGTCTTTTGGTGCTAGTCAAAGCTCAGTCCAATCTTTCACATATCAGAAATGGAGACACAGCAGGGAGCTGTATGAGGATTTTTGAAAATCATTTTGTTACAACCTTTGAAAACTTGGTGCAATGGACTCTCTCTCCTCACCTGCAACACTTGGTACCTATCCCCTTGTAATCATTCATGACCTTATGTCCTTGCCAAAAAATTACCTTAAGAAGAAAGGAGAGGAAAGAAATGTCAGGGTTTTCTCTAGTGAATTCCTGTGACTATCCATCTGGTAAGGAGGCTGCCAACTAGAAGGTTGCGTTCCTTACCCGCTTACAGCTTAGAGAGGGGAGAGAAGGTTTTGATATCAACCCTGTATGTGCCTTTTTCACATTGATCTGGAAACTCACTAATCAGTTAGGAAATAGTTCACTGACACAGCATGTCACAGACACTGAGTTAGACTTAATCTTGATTTTTTTCCCAACTATTTTCTCTAAACACCTAGGGAAAAATTCCAATTTCGGTGGGTTCTGGACCAAGTCCTAGCATATCAAGCACTTGCTAATAATACACTATTTTATCTGTTTCAGATGCTGATCTGTGACATATAAAAATGCTACACTGCACAGATTTTGAAAAGAGGTGGCTTCCTTCAGCTTGTGATAAATCCTGTTTGGAAGCAATGCATAGCATCAAAGGAGAAACCTGAAGAATGGAAAAACAAGAACCCCTCCACAGCCTGTACAGGCCAAGAGATTAAGCCATGACCACTTGCAGCACCAAAACAGAGACCACCACACAGACATGTGGATCTCCAAGGAGCCAGCCAAAGTGTGCACAGGCCCCAGAAAAAATACAGTTTCTTAGCATTTCATATAAGCAACTACACCCTGCCAGCGCACTGCAGAGCACAGTGTGGACACTGGAGTGCAGCAGCTGTGTCAGATGTGAGCTCTGTGGGCGCAGGGTGCCCTGCACAGCTCGGCGGTGTGCAAGCACATCCTCCCAAACCTCTGCTGACAGGATTTTTCCACCACCCTGAGCACCTGAGCTCCATATTCCAGCTACCCGCTGACAGTGTCCCTGTTCTTGGAAGCTGTAATTCGCGGCTCTTGCCAGCATGTGGCACAAGAGACTGAGCAGGCTGCCCGCACTGCCGAGACTAAAACGGACCGACCTTTTAAAATGTCTGGCCAGCCGCTGCCGAGTCTGTGCTCCGACATCGTCAGCAATATATTCCATCCGGAGCAAGGGCTCTCCTGATTTCTTACGGCACAGTACTGATGTTTCTTTACACACACACACACACAGAGCATGATTACATATGGATCAGACTCTGACTGGATAATAGAAGGTCCAAGAAAAAAGGTACTGAAATGCCAGCTCTTTTGCAAGAATTAGAGTGATAGAGGAACTCCTGCTTGTGTCAGTAATTATCAAAAGTCAGAATCTCATGCACAGAAATGGTGCCCTTCCAGCAATTAAACAGGGAACAGTTAGTGACATATTGAATAAGGGCTCTCAAATGTATAAATGCATTGATACAGCTGGGCATGCAAACAAGCAGGGTACTAAGCAAAGAAGATGCTGAAGAAGCTCTATTTCGTGAACCAGAATTAACTTGATCTCATTGCTTCTATGCATCTTCCACAGTTGAACAGATTGATTACACTCAAATATTCCTTTTTTAGTGATTCCACTTATTCCAGTTTTTTGCTGATGCCTGCTCCTCATTGGTTTTACCTGGCTCCAGTCAGCAGGGGGCTAGATGCTTCATGGTCACAGCTCTGTAATCGAGATGAGGCAATTATATCTCACACTGCCAGACCTGTATGGCCCTGAACTACTGCATTACAGGACTTATCACCAGATTTTCATACTTCTAAGTTCAGCTTCATGTGCTTGGGCACAACAGTTCAGCATGACTCAGTACCATACAAGAGCGTGGACTAAGCAGAGGAGTCCTGTTGTAACCTCTGTAACCTTGAATCACAGCACAGCTTTGCTCCATCTGCATGATATGATTTCTAATCTTAGGAACAGAGCCAGCCATGCAGAAGTCCTGAAGACAAAGAGCTGGATCAGCAGGGAATTGGAAAAATGGATGGAAGGGCAGATGAAGAAGAACTGAATAGTAATGCTAGCAGCTGCAACAATTCTGAGGGTTTGCTGTACCTGCCACCCCCAGCTCTCATTGTTTAATAGGTCTGGAAACCCCTACTATTTCAATCTGCCATTCTGGATTATTTCTCACTGAACTACAGACAACTGCATTCACATGCCTGTGCTTAAACCTTTTATGTCTCACTGGCACCTGCATTCAGAGGTATTTCAGCACTGAATTTACTCTTGCCTTAGTGTCTGTCTCCTAGAAAAGACAACACTACAGCATATCAGGAGAGATGGCAGTTATTGCCAGCCTGTTGTATATAGTGCCAGGGCTGACGTGAAGGTTATTCGGGCCTCGGGGAGCAAAGGGAGGTATCTGGAAACAGAGCGACAAGAATGAAGATAAAAGTCACATAAGGTTTTCCTGTCTCTTTCTGGCTTTGTTTCTCTGCATTTCCACCCAGCTGAAATGTCGTAACTATATGCTAGGCTTGGCAAAATGACAGGAGCAAGAAGAAGGTAAGAATATGCTCAAGAGAAGTGGAAACATGGAAGATGGAAAGAGAAGTTCAAAACTCCCCTCTGAACTTGTAGAGCTGAGAGAAAAGCAACTGGCACCAGGGTAATGTTTCTTTGTAACACAATGCCATCTGCTGGGACTTGCTATGAGCAGATGAGGCAGTGCAAATGAACTTGGGATAAACAAGTCCAATAAGGCTAGAAAACACATGCTGCCCCACAGCCACGTCAACACAGACTGAAGTGACCACATTTGCAGTTAGCAACAAAGTATGGTTTAAAAAAAGCAGTTTTGGAGATTTTTCGTTCCTTACTGCCGAATACATTGCCATGGAGTGGGACAGTGTATATATATCCTACGAAATGTTCACACTGGCTATTACTGCTGTAAGCTTTTCCCTCTAGAGTGAAAACCAAACATGTTATGTCATGACAGAGAAACTGATACTTGCAGGGTTCACTGCTGCGTCACTTGTAAGTCAAGGACACGCTGAGCAGTGCATTTGTCGTTCATGCAGTAGACAGACAGCGACAGCATACACTTGTCAATGAAAGTGATGTTCTGACTAGCAAGTAGGATTTCCTACTCACTGTGATTCCCAAAGGTATGATCCTGGAGGCCTGTTTGTTTGTGATTCGTTTGCTGGTTGAGATCACTTGTATGATTGGAAGTGTAAGATGCTGGTGGCCAGACTTGTCTGAGTTCAAATCCTATCCTAACGTGATCACCATGTAGCATGAGGACAGATGAGGAGCTGGCAACTTTCCCCAACTGTTCCTGAAAGAGGTTTGTTCATATGGAATGTGTTTGGTAGCAATAAACTGGGAGGAAACTACCCTGAATGCAGGTGGTGGTGTATTTCTAGGGTTTTTTTTGTTGCCGAGCAGGGATGGTTTTAGGCAACCTGGATGTTTGGGGTTTTGGGAGTTTTCTAAGTGTCCAATTGTTTCAGTTGGCTGAAATATGTTCTTTTTCCTATTTTGGAATATCCTTTCTCATTGGTGTACCCAATGAGATTCATATCAGGGGTGGCCCTGAGTGGTGCTGAGTGCTCCAGAGGGTGCCTGAATAGTCGAATATGCTCTGTAGAGGTTTCAGTCTCTTTCAAAAATAGGACTTGGAATCCTATTCCTGCTATGAGATGCCTACCATATTGCGATATCACTGCCTGTAAATGTTACATGTGCGAGAAAAAAACTGCTTAATTCCTGTAATGGATGTGTTAATATTGACTGTGAATTTGACAGTTTTTTAAAAACAAGCTTGGGATGGCTGTGCGTCTTTCTAGGTTTAAAATATCTTTGTACCCTGCGAATCCCATGGGAAGCATATGCCCTAGTGACTTCTCATGCTGAATGCTTCAGGTTGACTAGAGTTGTTGCTTCAGGATGGCTAATATGTTGCTTGATAAGAGCCTCTTTGAGCTTAAAATCATTAAGAAAGAAAATACTTATAGCATCTTGTCTGGACCATCCACATTGGTGCTACAGGTGTGTGTCGGAATTTCTCTGTCCTCACAAATGTAAAATTAAAAGAGACTTCAATGTATTTGTGGAGATCTGATGTTGAACAGATCCAAACCACTATTCAACCCATAAAAGCATTCAGTGTAAGCATACAATTGAAGGCTTAACTCCATTTGATTCATGAGTGATGACTTAATGTATTTTGGTGAATTAAACTGAGAATTTTACTCTGGAGGATTTATTCCCCAAGAATGCTGATAGCTGCCATACAGTTTGCTCCTGCCTAGTCAACTATGTTTTGATTACACTAAGACACAGGCAGAGCAGTTTACTGGTCTGAAATATTTGTTTGGACCATTTTTTGGTCACAGTGTATGGTGAATGTATACTCTGCTTACTTCTGTTTTGTGGTCATGCAAGGATAAAATATTTGTAAATGACATTTACTTGTCATTTATTAAAAGCTACCAGTCAATGTTAACACATGACTGTGTGAGCCTGCATTCATTAGAATTCCAGTTTGTTTAAGATTTCCAAGGTGTTGGTAAGGTTTCTGAGTCATAGCAAAGAATCCTTAAACAATCTTCAAACAATTTTTTCTTTAAACAATGCAGTTTTGATCATACTGTCAAATATGGTGGATAACAGCAAAGAGGGCCTTATATATTAGTGTTTCCCTCCAAATTTCTCCACTGTATGGCGACATTATTGTTTTCTTTAGGTCCTTATGAAAGGCACCTCTTCTCCACTTAATTTAGGCAGTAATAGCAAGTAGTGGAATAGTATCTACCAAAGGACAGAGATGGCAAAAAAATGGATTCTCATACAAATTGTATGCAGTCAGAAGTAATTGCAGCAGCTTGTAAGACTCCAGGCCCCGAGCTATGAGCTCACTGAAGGGTTTTTACTTTAAAAATATAAAAGGCTCCAACAATAGTCACCCTCCAGATTATTACAAGAGCCTTCAGTTCTTTTAACACCTTAAAGACAGCACATAGGAGAAAAGCCGCACCTTTTCTCAGGAGGTACTTTTACTGGTAAGCTTTAGAAAATACGAGTACTTTGCAAAACTTTAAAGGGTAACATTCAACCAAAATAACGTATTCCACAAAGCACTGACTTAGCACATGCTAACCCATATAACTTAGCAAAATCCAGCCCATCCAGTCTCAAGTTACCCAAAATATTAATAAGGGAGATAAGGAGGAGGGGAAGAAGAAGAAGAGAGGGAAAAAAGAGAATTATAGCTACCACTCCTCCAACCAGCAGAGGTCCAGCTACCAGGTTCCACAAAATGGAAGATTCAAACCAACCAATGGAGAGCACACGTTGCTGCTTTTATGTCCTATGGCCCCTGTGGCCACAGGTCCCACCCCCAGGCGGGACTCCCACTGTGCCATCCAATCTGGGGCTGGGTTAGAAGCTCCAGGGTGTGGAATGGGGGAGTGCTCCCAGTGTCTAGGGTGTGACAGCTGCTCTTGGGTGCTCTGCAAGGGTCTTAGGGGCTTGGGCGTGGGAGGGGGCATGAGCTCCATGAAATTTGTCCTCCCCCTTTATCCTTATTCCCACCCCCCCAACTTGAGTTGATCTGAGCCAATAATTAATATAATTATCCAGTGTCTCAGCTTAAAAGTAAGACATACCCTGAGCCTTTCCTTATTGTCCCTCAACTATTTAAATCAGCGAGGATTAAGCTGAACTGTTTGACATGCCCTGAAACACAGCCAGCAGAGCACTGTTAAGGGGTGAAGGCATAAGTGGCCAGTCTTCGCGAATGAAGATCTGGGAAAGGTCTTTTTACCTTTCAAGCCTGCGCAATGGATTTTTTAGG